>CM021102.1:22546076-22720596 GCA_007115665.2 Sequoiadendron giganteum
AGGGTATGGGGGTTGAGGGATTAGGGTTTAAGGGTTGAGGGCTGAGGGATTAAGAGGGTGTAGGGGTTGACGGATTAGGGTTTAAGGGTTGAGGGATTAAGAGTGTAGAGGGGTTGAGGGATTAGGGTTTAAGGGTTGAGGGATTAAGAGGGTATAGGGGTTGAGGGATTAGGGTTTAAGGGTTGAGGGTTGAGGGATTTACATAAATCCTAAAACCTAAACCATCAACCCTAAACCTAATATCCTCAATCTAATACCCTCAACTATATACCCAATATCCTAAACCATAATCCATATACCCTATACACTTAACCTTATACCCTCACCCCTAAACACTATCCCTCAACCCTCAACCCTATACCCTGTAGAGAGTTTAGGGGAGAGAGAGAGAGACCTGAGAGAGGGTGAAATTGGCAACTACATTGCCAATTTCACTGAATTGGCAAGCTAGTGGGCACACTAGCTTGGCAATTCGGTGAAATTGACAACCTAATTTCTCTATTTGAAAAAATGGGGTCTCTCGGTGATGTAAATCACCGAGAGACCCCATTTCTTGGACCCATTTTTTCAAACAGACCACTACATTTCCAATTTCACTAAATTGGCAACCTAACTTGTCTTGTTTGAAAAATGGGTCCAAGAAATGGGGTCTCTCGGTGATTTACATCACTGAGAGACCCCATTTCTTGGACCCATTTTTTCAAACAGACCACTACATTGCCAATTTCATTGAATTGGCAAGCTAGTGGGCCCACTAGCTTGGCAATTCGGTGAAATTGACTCCCTACCAAACTCTCTTTATTTCTCTCTATCTCACCTCTCTTTCACCTCCCTCTCCTCCCTCCTACCTCTCCCTCCATCTATACTTCCTTATCTACTCTTTATCTCTCATGTATCTCTACCTCTCCTTCCCTCTCTACTTATCTTTTTCTCCTCTTTCCCTCCCAACCTCTCTCTCTCTCTCCCCAATCCCTCCCTCCCCCTATTTCTCTCTCCCCCTATGAGGGTTGAGAGTGTAAGGTTTAGTGTTTAAGGTATAGGGTTGAGGTTATGGGTTAATTGTATAGGGAATAAGGTTTAGGGTTTAGGATATTAGGTATAAAGTTGAGGGTATATGGTATAGGGATGATGGATGAGGGTTTAGGGTTTAAGGTATAGGGTTGAGGGTTGAGGGTTGAGGGATAGTGTTTAGGGTTGAGGGTATAAGGTTAAGTGTATAGGGTATATGGATTATGGTTTAGGATATTGGGTATATAGTTGAGGGTAATGGGTTGAGGATATTAGGTTTAGGGTTGATGGTTTAGGTTTTAGGATTTATGTACAAGTTTAAGGGTTGAGGGTTGAGGTATAATGTTCAAGGGTTAAGGGTATGAGGTTAAGTGTATAGGGTATAGGGATTAGGTTTTAGGTTGTAGGGTTAAGGGTATAAGGTATAGGGTTAAGACTTGAGATTGTAGGGTTTTATGTTTAACATTATTCCTAAACCCTAAACCCTAAACATTATCCTTGAACCCTTAACCCTATAATCAAACACTAAATCCTACATTAAACCTTGTACTCTAAACCCTCAACCCTAAACCAAATACCCTCAACCCTATACCAAATATTCTAAACCCTAATCCCTATACTCTACACAGTTAACCCTACACCCCCAACCTTGAACACTATACCTCAACCCTACACCTTCAACCCTCATCCTTATACCTTATACCCTCAACCTTATAACCTAAGCCCTGAACATCATCCCCCAACCCTATACTTAAACCCTAAACCCTACATTCAACCTTGTACACTAAACCCTAAACCCTAAATCTCAATCTGAAACCCAATACCCTCAACCCTATACCCATTATTCTAAACCTTAATCCCTATACCCTATACACTTAGCCCTATACCCTCAACCCTATACCCATTATTCTAAACCCTAATCCTTATGCCCTATACACTTAGCCCTATACACTTACCTCCACTCTCTCCCACTCTCTCCACTCCCCACTCTCTCCCACTCTCCCCCACTCTCCCTCTTTCTCTATCTCCCACTCTCCACTTCTCCCCTTCTCCCACTCTCTCCCACTCTCCCCCTCTCTCCCTCCCTCTGTATCTCCCACTCTATCTCCCACTCTCTCCCTCTCTCTTTCTCCCACTCTCCCCTTCTCCATCCCTCTCTATCTTCCACTCTCCCCCTCTTTCCCTCCCACTCTCTCAGAAACCCCTATACTATCAAAAATACACTAAGAAAACTTAATTTAACATAACACGCTCGCATTATAACGCGTACACGTTATAACACGAGCACGTTTTGTAGTTTACTAAAATGGTAAAAAAAACAATATACCCGTGATTTGAAGGCCCATAGTTTGCATATTCCCCTAGTTTTGCGCGTACTTCGACAAAAAATATATATTTGATGATGTTGTGAAGTGTGCAAGCATCTTTTTCACTTTCCATCACCTTTTCCATGATCTTTTTACCACCTTTGCATGAAATAGCAGAGTCTCGACATTGAAAGACATATAATATGAATTGAAGTTTGAATTCCATTGAAAACTGATATACAATTGAAGTGTGGAAGGGAACAAGCTTTTGAACAAGTGAAATTGTTGTGGAGTTTGAAGAAAGAAGAAGCTAAGGCTACATAATTGGGTTGAATTCCTCCATTTGAAAGTTTGGTTTTTAAGGTATGTCAAGTATTTACAAATTTTCTTTCATTCTATTATGGCTTGCTTTCATTTTTGTTTGTCATTATAACCTTAGGTTGTCAATGCACATTTTAAATTAGCAAATTATATACACAATTATTTACACTTGCCAATTACCATTTTACACTTGCCAATTATAGAAATTCAGAACCATTCACCAAAATTCATCCTTTAAGACCATTCCCAGACCATTCCAAAGCATCAAACATCTTCAAAATACCTTGCACAAGGTCAAAAGTTCATTACATAGACCAGTCCTTCAACAATTGATGGGGAGTCTTATCTTTGAAGAGCAATCTTTCTCTTCCCAAGAACTGTTCTTTGGTCTTCTTAGGGTATTCCTCTCTACCCTACTCAGGGATCCCTCCTAAACCCCTCACCTCATAAGACTCTCCACCAATTTCAAATTCTTCACCATTGCTCTCAATTCACCACTAAGCTTCCCTGGGCTCCACACTGACCCAAAGTATCCTAACCACTCGAGGGGCTACGAAAGGGTATTATCACTATCCCCTTGTTGATTTGACTCCTCACTGATCCATCTCATAGGATTCTTTCACCTTGTACCCATCGCTTTCTTGAAAAACCCAATTTTAGGCCTTGTAGCCTTTTGCCCAATTAAGTCTCCTAGAACCCGTTTTCTTGGCTTTTCTCAAAAATGGTCTTAACAACCCCCAAATATTTTTATAGATTATTTCTAGTGTTACCATAGGCTTCAATATTTACTAGGTTTCTATTCCCTTTCGCATCCGTACATAGGACTGTCCTTATACCCCCTATTTTCGAGGGTTTCTAGGGTTCTGGCTCCTTTTTCCAACTTTGAGGACTTCAATGACCTCCTCAACTCTCCTCCTTGCACACACATGTCTGGAATACATGTGCCCACACTCTCTTTCTCTTGATTGGCACAAACCAATCCATTTAGCAACTTTCTTTTCTGCTGTCCTCTCCAAGCCACTACCCAAAATGCACTTGCACTCACCTAGTTCTTGATGAATTCACCATCTCCCCTGCAAACCAAGACACCAAACACCATATGTACACTGTAAAAACATTACCCTACTTGATTCCAAGTTTCCATGGTAGCCTTTCCATGAGAATTCAAGTGGGGATCATTATTTCCAAAAACTGGCATGAACCGACTATGAGACCAAAAACTCTAAAAACTTGCAAAACAGAAAGCAATTGAACTAAATGGATAATATAATGCTTTAAATAGTAATTAAGTGACACAATTGAAAGACTCAAAGCATTAGACAGGTCCTTTCAATCCATTCTTGACTGGATGAAGGCACAGAAACAGAAATTCAATGAAATTTGCACTCTTCCAACTCACAAATTCCCCTTCCAAAACTCAAAATCATACAATAGCTTTCCCACATGCTCAATTAGGGTTTTTATGACCTTATATACCTTTCTCCCACGTGCTAGGACCCTTGGGTTGGGCTTAGAGCATCATTAATTCCCTTTTCCCACTTTTAGGACAAATTGCCAAGTCTACATGGACTAATTTGCCTAATTTCATCATTCAGGGTTCTCCAAACTTCAAGGCTCTAGACTACCCTAAGTTTTCCTTAACTCACACATCAAAAAACACTATTGGGACTTTAAATCATAGTCCTTATTCCCTTGGTGGTTGGCTAGAACCATCAACAATAAAAGACTACTTTTGTACAAGATGATTGTAAGTATTATTTAAATGCAGCCTTCAATGACATATATTTTTCAATTATCTTGAATGGATACATTTTTTAGGAAATAATATTCATCTCATTACCATGGTATAGATAAAATTATCTACCATGTTGAAGAAAAAGACAAAGAGGAAACTAACAGATGAAGAGAACGAAACCTTGAAAGAAAAGGACAGAGTTTGGGTGGCGGCATATCGTGAAAAGAAGAAATTGGAAACAATTGATGTGAACAACCCGATTGTAGAGGAACCTCAACCATAAAAAAGAGAACGGGAATTGGCAGCACAAAAGGAATGAATGCAAAAGCATTATCGTAAGATAGATTTAGATACCGTAGTTGGAGACACACCCTCTACAACAAGTGAATATGAAGGGACACCATTAAGCACAAGCGAATATGGAGGGACACCATCTAGCACAAGTGAATATGGATGGACACCATCTACTGCAAGTGAATATGGAGGGACACCATTTACCACAAGTGAATATTGTTGGACACCATCCAATACATCTCAAGTTGAGAGTACATCATCACTCGAAATTGACGAAGAAGGTATGCCATCATTCCCATGTGAACCTCAAAGTATGTCTTCTTCTCCACCCTCGATCGAAGGTATGCAATCTAGCCCACCTCAATTAAATATTGATGAAATTCCTAATGTTGAGATGTATGTACCTAGGAGAACACCACCAAGAATTTTGTGTAGAAAACCAAAGTATTTGATTAATATTGATGATGAGATTTTGCAGCACATGGAAGGTAAGATTTCAACACGCACTTGTAGAAGATATGCTGATAAGATTTGGGAAAGATTCTTTGAAAGGCTAAATGAGATTTCAAGATGTCAACTATTTGTTGAAATGATGCGAGGTGTAAAGTATAGGAACATCATGAAGACTCTTGTGTTGAGAACATCGAATGCATCAAGTGAAGACACTATTGTGAAGAATCTAATGGATGCTTATGAGTGTGTGGGTAAGACCTCAAGCTCAAAGGATAGTAATGTCACCCGATGTGTGATTACATCAACTTTGGTAAGTTGTCAAACAAAGAGAGCTCCCCTAATTAGAAAGACTAGTGAAAAAATAGGAATTAGTAGAAAAACTTTATCAAGAGCCATTCAAACGCGACAAAGAATTGAGGGCAATGATACAAATGAATCATGGGAATTCTCGGGGAGACTGTCATGAAAATATAAAGAAGTTGTCGAAGCCTTGAGAACACTAATTGAAGAGTATTGGAAGAATAACACAAGGCCATCTCCAAATCAAAGGGATGTGGTAAGAAGGAGAATCGGTAGTCGAAATCGTGAGCCAAATCCAAAGCATTTTTTGGATATGACTCAAACCCAAATTTTTTCGGAAATTTGAAAATGATTATCCTCAAATTAGTATTTCTCAAAGATATTTTGAACTGCTTAAACCTTTTTATGTCAATATAAATAACACACGCACTACTTGTTGTTGTAGACTACATATTGAATTTTCTAAACATTACAATGTTTATTGTTCTATATGTTTAGATTTGCAGACTAACGATGTTTTGCAGGATTGTGGCATAAAAGCCCCACCAAAATCTTCAAGAGAGTTCTTATCAAAAAAATTATGTCAAATAGAGGATGGCAACATATTCTATAGGACAACATGCTTGGATGGTTCATGCGAGCGTTGCGGTGGCTTCCAACGTATACCAGTATGTCAACATATGGAAAGCACAGATGAGGTGGGACAAAAACTAGTAGAGTTCGGGAAGTATAAAACAATGGCATATGCTACAAAAGATGGGTCTCAAGCAAAAAGGTGTGATTTGGTTATTGAGAAGATTCCAGTGTACAAATTTATGACCACATTTCGTGATAGTATACTGTCTGAGTATGCAATGCATACCCGTAGAGCTCGATGGTTGGACACGCAGTTCAAGCTATGCAAGGACACCTTTCCAGTTGGAAGCATAGTATCCGTGGTTGACTTTGTAGAGAACTACACTCTGCAACCACAACATGAGGTGCAGTCACAATATTACAATTCTACACAAGTTTCGATATTTGTGCACATAGCATTCATTCATGCATCTGATAGTACAGATGAGCAAAGGAAGGTAATGATGGAGTACCACTTTTATATTAGTGATGATCGCACACATTCTACAGAGTTCGTGCAAGGTTGCTTCCAGATGTTCTACAGTGGTTTGGCTTAGAGGGGCATAGAATACGATCAACATATAATATGGTCTGATAACTGTGTAGCACAGTTCAAGAACTCGCGCATGTTCTACTGGTTATGCAGGATGCATGTCATTACAGGTGTTCAACATATGTGGAACTTTTGTGAGGCTAGACATGGAAAGGGGGAGCATGATGTGCAAGAGCATGCGTGAAAAGAGCATTAGCATGAGAAGAGTTAAAGTATAAAGACAGTGCAAAGTTGATAGATGCAAAATCAATCGTTGAGTGGTGTAATGCTTTGATGGGTCCAAGTAATGAAGGTATGTCTTCAGTTGGTAGATTTTTTTGGTTGATGGATGATACTAACATTGCACCATATGAAGACTGTTGTACACTAATAGGATCGAGTGAGGTACAATCTTTCCTTAGCTCAAATACAGGTTCATGGAGTATTGATACATGAAAGATGGCATGCTTTTGTTCTTCATGTACAATGCAAGACTGGAATGATTGTGAGTCAGGGGAGTGGGTTGACAAATGGTTCACAAGTTATCTTAGCCCACTTCACACGTATCACCCTCTGACGGCTTTGGAACTGACACAGATAGAATCATCGGTCAATTTTTACCACATATCAAATCTAGTTCAATGAGGTGATATATCTACTTTCTTAGTTGTTGAAATTCCATATCGTTAGATCTTACTTTGTACTATATTCGTAATGTTGACAAATTCTAAGAGATTTTTTGCACATATCAATGCAGGGCATGTTTATGCAGTTATTGTAGATAAAGACAATGAAGAGGGAACAAACTATTACTTGTGTCATTGTGTTGAGACCAAAAAGAAATTGGAGGCCCCACTTATAGAGGGAGAAAACATCGAATACCCTACAAACTCAGTTGTGGTTACTGGAACATGGCTTAGAAGGTACCCACATTCAAGTGTTAAACATTGGTTATTTTAGGACTTTGACATGCATCGTAAGATTCTTCATTACTCGAACCTTGTTGTGGCATCCAATATTCATTTGACCAAATATGGGGGTAGATCTTTGAACAAGACGTTATGGAAGGTCCATGAGTCTGACCATGAGGCAATACTTGACACAATAAAGAGTAGAGCAAACCCGGATGGTTCATTGGATTAATTTGTAAGTATATGCACATTGGTTCTTATTAATTTATACTTGTATGCACATTAATTTGTTTGATGCCAATGCTATCATCTTCTTTTATAGTGATTGGTGTCCCCTTGCAAAAAATGCTGATATATGAGCCATCGAAGAGAATGTCAACCAGAAAAGCAATGCAACATCCTTATTTTGATGCCTACATGCAACATCTGTAAGTGCCTTCCATCTATTTTTATTTCATTTCCATTTTGGATGCTCTTTCTTTTTCTCTTTTACTTTGCATATTTGTAAGTAAACTACTAAGGGTTGATTGATCTTTCATTGCAGAAAATGCTGATTTAAGAGCCATTATCAAAAATCTCAGCGAAAAAAGCAATGCAACATACTTATTTTGATGATTTTGACAAATCTCAATTTTGATTTCAAGCCATTATAAGAGATCATGTGAAGCTTAGCGAGGGAATCTCAAGTTACTCATTTGAAGTTAACCTCATGATGAGCACCTATGATGTAGACATTTAAAAAGAATCTTGAATGTATGAGTGACATTGTAAAAGATCTGAGAGAACGAAGTGCCAGAGGCATTGTAATAAGATTTAATTACATAATGAGATATACTCAAATATTGTAAGGTTGAAGTTCATGTTTGGTGTAGTAGCACCTTGTTCTGTAAATGCCTTGAGTAGGAAAATTTGCAAACTTCGAATTTTGAAATGTAAACAATGTGAAAAAGGTCATATAAAGGTCATGTAAACAATTTGTACACATTTTATTGCAACTCGTGTGAGCAAGTGGACTATTCCAACATGTCCTAATAGGTATGTTTATGGTAGGCATGGTCCTCTTTCACACCGAAACACGTGGAATCGCTCCGAGCTATGTTCCACCGGATTGATCCCTTAAGGGTCCAAAGTGCAAAATAGCTACAAACTTTAGCATGCTATTACTTGGATACCGTGACACTTAGAATCTTCTCATCTAATCCTACAGAAAGGAATTGGACCCCTCTAGAAAAATCTCTCTTGATTTTGGCTATCTTGGAGTGGTTTTCTTGTGGCGGCAGATTTTCACTTGATGGAAAACATGTCAAATTCAAGCTGTGCAAAGTTGCAAAGTGGTGCAACTTTCGCTCTGCAACTCGTGCGAGCAAGCAGACTGTTCCAACACATTTGAATAGGTATGTTTATGGTAGGCATGGTCCTCTTTCGCACCGTAACACATGGAATCACTCTGAGCTATGTTCCACCAGATCGATCCCTTAAGGGTCCAAAGTGAAAAATAGCTACAAACTTCAGCATGCTATTAATTGGATACTGTGATGCTTAGAAACTTCTCGTTTGATCCTACAAAAAGGCATTGGACCCCTCTAGAAAAATCTCTCTCGATTTTGGCTATCTTGGAGTGGTTTTCTCGTGGCGGCAGATTTTTACTTGATGGAAAACGTGTCAAATTCAAGCTGTGCAAAGTTGCAAAGTGGTGCAACTTTCACTCTGCAACTCATGTGAGCAAGCAGACTGTTCCAACATGTCCGAATAGGTATTTTTATGGTAGGAATGGTCCTCTTTTGCACTGAAACACATGGAATTGCTCCGAGCTATGTTCCATCAGATCGATCCCTTAAGGGTCCAAAGTGCAAAATAGCTGCAAACTTCAACATGCTATTACTTGGATATCGTGATGCTTAGAAACTTCTCATCTGATCCTGCAGAAAGGTGTTGGACCCCTCTAGAAAAACCTCTCTCGATTTTGGCTATCTTGGAGTGATTTTCTCATGGCGACAGATTTTCACTTGATGGAAAACATGTCAAATTCAAGTTGTGCAAAGTTGCAAAGTGGTGCAACTTTCGTTTTGCAACTCGTGCGAGCAAGTAGACTGTTCCAACATGTCTGAATAGGTATTTTTACAGTAGGCATGGTGATCTTTTGCACTGAAACACGTGGAATCACTTTGAGCTATGTTCCACTGGATCGATCCCTTAAGGGTCCAAAGTGCAAAATAGCTGCAAACTTCAACATGCTATTACTTGGATACCATGATGCTTAGAAACTTCTCGTCTAATCCTACAAAAAGGTGTTGGACCCCTCTAGAAAAACCTCTCTCGATTTTGGCTATCTTGGAGTGGTTTTCTCGTGGCGGCGGATTTTCACTTGATGGAAAACGTGTCAAATTCAAGCTGTGCAAAGTTGCAAAGTGGTGCAACTTTCGCTCTGCAACTCGTGTGAGCAAGCAGAATGTTCCAACATGTTTGAATAGGTATGTTTATGGTAGGCATTTTCCTCTTTCACACTGAAACACGTGGAATCACTCCAAGCTATGTTCCACCAGATCGATCCCTTAAGGGTCCAAAGTGCAAAATAGCTGCAAACTTTAGCATGCTATTACTTGGATACTGTGATGCTTAGAAACTTCTCATCTGATCCTATAGGATTGCATTGATCCTGTCTACAAAAAACTCTCTCAGTTTTGGTTATCTCGGAGTGGTTTTCCAGTGGTGGCGGATTTTCACTTGATGGAAAAAACATCAAATGCAAGCAGTGCAAAGTTGCAGAGTGGTGCAACTTTCGTTCTGCAACTTGTGTGACCAAGTGGACTATTCCAACACGTCCAAATAGGTATTTTTATGTTAGGCATGGTCCTCTTTTGCACTGAAACACATGGAATCGCTCCGAGCTATGTTCCACCGGATCGATCCCTTAGGTTGGAGGAGTATTAAGTTGCAAATTTGTAAGTTGTTTAAAGAAACAAATTTGAAATGATATTGAATGGCCCACTTAGAAATCATTGCATCTAAGTGATGCTCATAGAGGTGAGGTACTAGGCCTTCTCGGGAGGTCACCCATTCCAGTATACTCCAGCTCAAGCGCTTAACCATGAAGTTTTTTCCCCAAGAAGGATAGTGGAAAAGACAAAATCTAGTGTACTTTTGATGAGTGGAAAGGAATTCCTAAGAGACATGAAGGAGGAAGAAGGATTTTTCTATGCAATCATGTTGAAGCCAAAGGAGGAGGAGTCACCTAGTCGGCTACCTATGACAGCAGAGGTGAAACAACTGTTGGATCAGTTCAAGGATATCATTTGTGAAGGCACACCAGCTACACTACCACCTAAGAGGGAAATTAGTCATCAAATTGACTTTGTACCAAGAGCAACATTGCCTAACAAGGCTGCATACAAAATGACATCGGAGCAGAACAAGGAGATAGCAAGGCAAGTTCAAGAAATTTTGGACCAAGGGTTGATCAGGAAAAGCATAAGCCCATGTGTTGTTCCAGTGGTGTTGGCACCTAAGAAGGGAGATAAGTGGAGAATGTGTACTGATTCTAGGGCCATAAATAGGATAACCATTAGATATAGGTTTCCTATTCCTAGGATAGAAGACTTAATTGACTATTTAGGGGGGTACTAGGTCCTACTCCAAGATTGATTTGAAAAGTGGCTACTATCAGATTAGGATGAAAGAGGGAATAAGGACTATGATATAAAGTCCCAAGAGTGTTTTTGATGAGTGAATTGGAAATAGGTTTGTTAGGGGCTTGCGGTTTGGGTAAGTCTTGGACACTGTGAGCATTTTGAGCAATGTTGCCTTGGCTATTTGTCCTAAAAGTTGTAAAATGACATTAATGATGCTCTAAGCCCAATCGAAGGGTCCTAGAACACGGGAGAAAGGTATATAAGGTCAGAAAAACCCTAATACCTGGGTTGGAGGATTGTTTTCATGAATTGAGACTTGGAGAGTACATTTTGGTAATTGGAAGAGAGCAAGTTTTCATTGAATTTTTGGGTTTGAGCCTTCATCCAGTCAAGAATGGATTGAAGGGACTTATCTAATGCTTTGAGTCTTCCATTTGTGTCACTTAATTATCTTGTGCAGCATTAGATTAGTCATCTAGACCGACTGGTTATCTTTTTGCAAGTTTTTGGTTTTCTTGGTCTCATTGCCTGTTCAGGCCAGTTTTGTGAATAATGAGTCCCACTTGACTTCCCGTGGCTTTCCTCTCATGGCCACTTGGAATCAAGTTGGGGAATATGTAAATAGTGTACATATAGGTTTTGGGGTCTTGTTTTGCAAGGAAGGTGATGAAATCATCAAGCACTAGGCGAGTGCAAGTGCATTCTGGCTAGTAGCTTGGAGAGGACAACAACAAGGAGAGTTGCTAAATGGATTGGTTTGTGCCAATAAAGAGTATTAGAGTGTAGGAACATGTATCTCAGTCATGTGTGTGCCAGGAGGAGAGCTGAGGAGGTCGTTGAAGCCCTCAAAGAAGGAAAAAGAGCCAAAAACCATAGGAACCCTTGAAAATAGGGGGTTTGAGGACAATCATATGTACGAAAACTTGTAGAACCTAAGGCTTGGTAAATATTGGAGCCTTGATGATCAAAAGAAAGAATTTACAAAAAAATTTGGGGGTTGTTAAGACTGATTGTGAGAAAAGTCAAGAAAATGGGTTCTAGGAGGCCAAATTGGGGCAGAAGGCTACAAGGCCTAAAATTGAGTTTTTCAAGAAAGCGATGGGTAAAAGGTGAAAGAATCCAATAAGATGGATCGGTGAGGAGATAAATCAACAAAGGGACAACTAGGATACTGGTGCGGGGACACCTCGACTCTTGAAATTTATGACAAGCTTCATAATTTTGTAATGTTTTAGTCATTTAGAATTTCGTGGGACCATGTTAAGAAATTGTTAAGTGTTTAAAATTGCAATGATATATTCATCAAAAGGATTAAATGACAGTTGTAACCAAATGGGAATATTGGGTAGATAAAAAATTTTTCTAACTACCCTAGAATCTCTATAAAGAGACAACATGTAACCGAATACAGGGAGATAGAGGAAATAGAGAGTGCAACTACGGGGAAAAAAAAAGAGAGTAAACAAGAGGGAGAAGAAATCGAGCTCTCTGGCCTTTGGCCAAAGAGCCATTTAAAGCATGTATGTTTTTGAAGTGTTAATATCTAGAATTCGTTAAAGAGGAGTTTCCATTTCCTGTCGTGTCGTTCTCTCTATCTTTCTTGGTTTATTGTTTTGCAAATTGTGAATGCAGATTAGTTTTGAAGGATTCAGTATTGTTTTGAATGTCATGGATGTCTTGTTTTCGGGTTTCTTTATGATAGTCCCGAATGGAATGGGAAAAATGGTTTCAGTTGATAGGGAATATACGTAATATAACCAAGTGTGAAATTCTTGTATGGTTTTAAATGTATAACCGTTTTCAAAGAAACCATTACATCGCTCGACCATTGTGTTTGAGCAATGTGTGACTCAGGCTTTGGATAGCAGAAAGGTGGCGGATAGAGTTAGAGGCTTAAGAACATGTCTTGATCAGTAGTGATCAGTAGGTTAAGGAGTGAGAAGGGTGGATGAGCCATTGTCTTATGTTGTTTCCTCTGCATCAGAATGGTATCAGAGGCAGAAAGTTCTGAGCATGTAGAAGGCAATCTACACCAGGAAGTAGCGTGGGTTCTTGGTTGCAAGTTGATCCATCCAAGCTGCAGGAAGGATGCAGTTGTTTTTGCGTGTGTGAAGATCTCAAGTTGGGGTCTTCGTATTGTCTACACCAAGATGAAGCTAGGTAGAAGGTGCAATGAGAGCAACCACTAAGAGAAGGGTGGGAAGCATCTTCCAAAATCTTGTGTGGGTAAGATGGCAGTATTCAGGATTCAATGGTAGTATTTAGATATATAAATATTGTGATATTGCTATCAAGATTCAATCGTGTAGTTTTACAAGTCAAACTCATTTACCCATGATTCATCAGTAGTGGTTCACAAGAACCCATCTCTCATGATAATGAATGGTTCATAAGGAGGAAGATAAATCTTCATACATTTCTTCTATCACAAATGAGATAAGTGCTTGGTTTCATGAAGGTCATGAGACAACCATTAATGGGGAGTGGATACATGAAGAACTAATGGAGAATGATAATGGCTTCAGACCTGCTATAAAGGATTTTTTTTTTCATTTCAATGATGCAAGAGGTTTTTGGTTTCACTACCAAAATGAGCCTACGAAGAATGCATGTGAAACTCCTTTTGACCTTGAGGGTGTACTTACTCCATCTCAAGGATCATGCATTGAGGATGACATAGATCAATGCTACGCTAACCAATTAATAATTATACACGTGAATAAGTCAAACATGTACATGTCAATAAGGGAACTACAAGTACTCATAAACACGTAAGCCTCAAAAAGTATACAAATGAATACATAGTATACACAAATTAAAACAAAGTATATGCACGAATACAAGGTATATGCATGAAAACATGTAAGCCACAAAGTATACACTCGAATGCACGTAAGTCACAAAGTATACACGTAAGTTGTAAAGTATACACTTGAATATACGTAACTCATATCTATTGAACCATCAATTTAGAATGCAAATATGGACAAGCATCGAAAAAAGATATTTGTATTAACCAAATAGCCATGTAGGCATACATAAATATATGTCGATATAAGTATGAAATATATGTACAAAATAGCCATATAGGCTTACGAGAATGCCATCTAGGCATACAATGTCAAATATGTCCAATAAAAAATATGTACAAAACTGCCATGCAGGCATACAATAAAAGACTATGGAATCAAAAGTCATTGCTCTCCATGCCCAGGAAATAAAATCTTTCCCTTTCCTTTTCGCTCAGATGGCGATAGGTCTGTCACTCATTTTTGCTGCGCTCGTGGAGTGCTCCTGCTACTCCTCCTAGGGTTTAGTTCATGGTGAAGTTTTAACTGTTACAATAAGAAGTAAAAACATGAATATATAGAAATTACATTATAAAAAATGATATATTTGACAAAATAATCACTTACAACCATCTCACGATCTCTCTCCATGAGGGAAATATCCTCACGCCCATGCTCAGGTGTGCTCAAGCCCTGTATAAACCATACAAATAGCCAAAAACTATGTGAATCAATAATGGTTTGATTTATGACTAACTAACATCTATAACAACAAATGTAAATTAAAATTTACTAATTTGCCTCATACCTCTTCTGTCAGAGCCATCGAGGATTGTATAGCAGATGTCACACCAATATCCATTGCCCTCGTCACATTCGGAGGTGTATCGTCTCGCAACAACTGAAAATAAAACAACAAATTATTCAACATAATCAACGATGTGCATGTATAAACTACACAAATATATTAAGTACTTGATTCATTAGTTAAACTCTTTATTCTATTACATGTGTGAAGGTTTGAATAAATCCGCTGCCACTGGGAAGTGTTCCATCAAAACCTCCAATATTAGTCTGTTCAACATCCAAAATTGCATATTAAATTACCATTCGTAAAATAATTCCATTATTATGCAATAAACTTATAATTGTTTACTAGTTACATACCCTAGTGATAGGTATACTACAAAAATAGGTTGGTGGGGGGCCGGTGTATCTAGTCTCAACACTATGACCCTGCAATTTTATTAAAATCATAAAACATTTTTAGTTAATCTTGCATTTCAAAATCGAAATTTAATAAATTAAATTCAATGAACACATGCAATAACTTTTACCTGACTATCAATGCCATATGCCTCATGCAAAATGTCAGTTGCCCTCTCCATCTCCATAGCTGCAGACGGATCCTGCGTACCAGTCTCCTGAGGGTCGGTGGGGTCATGTAAACAAGTAGCCCCGCAAGATTGACACACATGTGTTCGAAGACCACCACTAGAAGACTCCCCTGGATGGCGCTGTAGAATAGGGCTAGTATGATGGATGACACTATGAGTCAAAGTGCTGATTGCCTGCAATGTCTCTATGTCAACACTTTCCTTCACGATGGAAGGCATAACAATGTGCTCATGAGGCGACCTAGCGAGAGCTCGTCTACCTTGCCGCGTAGGATCTGGCTGTGCACCAGGTCTATCCTGAGCTGACCCCCCACCTCTCCCCTAGAAATTCCTCATATCAAAATAATTTTCGATTTTGTTCAATATGAACTCATTGTATAGTTTCCTAAGGAAATATTGGGGGACCTCGCAATTGTTGCATGGTGGGTAATCGAAGACCATGTACCACCTATCATAAAATCGCTCCTTCATTTATTGGTGGTGGCACCAATGGATAGGAAACCTCTTTGCATTGAGGGTAAGATTTTGTTTTGTGCGTGGGTCAGTGAATAATGACCACAAATCACCTTTTATTATTTTTAAATCTTTCACATCCTTGTATGATAGTTTATTTGTATAATACTCCCTAGCCGCCTGCCTCCTATCTTCCCATCCAGTTATTTGTTTGCTAATTGAATCTACGTTTGTTAACATATCTTTCAAGGAATTTGCTAAGGTCATTCTTTCTATGGTTGAACCATTTGGATCACTCAACCTATTGATCAAATCCTCAATTTGTTTTTTGTGATTTTCAATTTCACTCATTAAATTTTGTTGAGTGCTAGGAGGGGGTTGAGTGATTGGTGGAGGAGGTTGATTTTGTGGTTGATTTTGATCTTGAGGATTTGGTTGGTCCTCCTGTTGAGGATTTTGAGGGTTTGCAGGTTGATTTGCATCTTCTAAAATTTCAAACAAATAGATATCAAATTCAACCTGAAACTAACAAATTCAAAATAAAAAGCATAGAATCCTTACCTCTTACAGCTCCTTGTCGTCATGGTGCCATCGTTGCAAAGAAATTTGGATGCTTGGTGAAGAAATTCCTCTCCTCGAATGCGAGCGCGCTATTTTGGTGTTTTTGGCCGCGGGTGCACAAAAAATCCAATCGAAATGCAAATGAGAGATTTGCATTTCTTTTTTTTACTTTCGTTATCGCTTTGCAGTTTTTTATCCATCGGGACCTTACCTAGGTTTAATTGACGACATAACGCGAGCGCGTTATAACGTGCTCGCGTTATGTCCAAAAAATTTTTTTTTAAAAGGGTGTCCATGGAATGGCTACCCATTTCCATGCACCCACCCACTTATAGGTCCTAATTAAGTGTGTTTCGAAAGACAATCCCGTTAAACAACATTAATCACCTTTTAATTCCCCACATCCACTTGAAACTGTCCAAGTGGACTAAGACACCACCTTGGGTGACTTAGTCCTATTTGGCATAAAAAACAAATTAAATCTTAATTTCTGGCAAGATTTGTCTCCTAAACCTTAAGGTTGGCCTGTGATGTGTTATTTTCAAGGAATTAGGGAATAACATGTATAAATAAGGGTTTTCCTCCCCTCCCAACATCTCTTGCATCTCTTATCAACTCATTCTCTCATGATCGAGCAATCTATCTTCTCAAGCAAGCATCACACACTAAGCACATCAAGCAACATCCATTGGAGCTGATCACTTACATATCTTCAGACTTCTTCAATAAGGGTTTGGTGAGTTGTTGTACTTGCATGTTATTCAATCATCTTTATTTTTACATTTCATTTCATTATTTAGGGTTTGATTACCAAAATGGGGTTTTACTAAGGCAAACCCCTATTCTCTAACCCTAACCCTTTTCCTCTTTTTGCATGTGTGTTTTGTAGACTTTATATGCAGATTAGTCAAAGAGTAAGGTGCTAAAAGGTGTCATCTTTCCATCTACATCATTCCAAGTCAACAAACCCCAAAAGGAGCTTGAAGACAACTTATAGGTCAATATCTGAAGATTCAGACACAGGTCTCTATCAGAAACAAAAGTACAAGTGGGTAGCTACAGATTTTAGTCTCGAGATTCTTGAAAGTCCTAGGTGGACTAAGTCGCCATAATTGGCGAATTAGTCTCACTGCCAGACCTGAAAAGTGATCTCTACAGATCTAGACACCCATTTCCCCGAAATTGGTTTTGGTAAAGTTTCCTCGAAGCAGGACTAAGTCGCCCAACTTGGCATAAGTGTCCCAGTCAGCAGATCAACAGAAGAATCTGGAAGATTCTAGAGCTCCTCTTCATCAACCTTTAGTTTCTAGGTGCACCACTTCTACCTCCTTCAATTATATTACAATTTGCATGCATTTTAGGTCATTCTTAGGATAGTTTACATAGTGTTTTTAATACATTTTCATTACATTAGTTTGAATTTCATACTTAGTTCATTTCAATACTTTGCAACACCTAGACACATTCTGCTTCACACATAGATCACATATCAAACCCCTAATCTTGAATGAACCCACAAATTCCTTGGAGTGGAAAGAACACTCTCTAGCTCCTAGGAAAAAAACCCTAGGAGCCCTTGGGGAATACTCTTTCCCACTAAATTTGTGGTTCATTTTGGTGAACCCGACCTTAGAACACTTCTTTTTCACTTCTGATTTTGCATTTGCATTCTAGGAAAAGCTTGCATTGCATTGTCTTGCATTCTAGGGTTTTTAAACGTGCATTAGTGAAAAGTTCATGTTAGCTTGCACTTTGCATTGCATTTTTATTGAAAAAATAAAAAAATACTGCATAATTTTCATTATGTATTTGCATTGGAAAAGCCTAAAAATCATAAAAATCATTCAAAACTTTTAAAATTGTCAAAAATATCACTGTTGGGACTAATTCACCACACTGGGAGACTTAGTCCACCTGCACATTCTACACTATAGTTTCTGGCATTAACAAAACATTTTCTACACTTTTGTTTTCTATTTCTACATTTCTGTATTGTTTTTCAGAATTTTAGTTATAAGCATTTTAGTGTTCTTTGTTTGCATTGCATTTGCACCCACCCTACATTTAGAAACCTTTGCATGAGTGTTTGGTGTCCTATTGCTGATACTTTGGTGAGAAGAAGTTTGAGACTCATGGCATCTCATGACAATACACTTGTTGTAGAGCTTGGGTTATCTCAAACTTCCACTCCTAGTATTGCAACTAGTACACTAGGCTTGGAAACAACCCTTTTTAACTCTTTGCATTCCAGAAACATGAATACTGAACCTAAACATGATGATTTCCCACATGAAAATATATTTTACATTCATGCAAAATTAGTAGACCTTCAACATCAAGTAAGCTTTGAGAACATTTCTGCCACTGCTATTCCCACTATATAAAACATTCACCATATGCTTGACAGTGATGATGGACTAGATGTTGTGAAGAAAATAGTTGAGATATATCAAAAACATGTTCCTTCCACATCTAGGGTCTCTCAACAAGACACCCCTATGGTTAGCCAAGGAGGATCTCAAACTCCTCCCCCCTCAACGGTAGTCTCCATACCTACCTATACTTCCCCTATTGTTATGACTACAATGCAACCAGTTAGCAATGCGATTCCTTCCCTTGGTATTCCTACCTCCTTTGTGGCATCACATGCTTTATCTTCTTCCACCATACCATCCATTAGAATTCCATTCACTTGTCCTAACACTACATTCAACCCATCACCACGTTCCCTTCCACCTAACACCACTTATACCGATCCTATCTTAACACAACTTTTCCACACAGTCTCATCCATGCAACAACAACTTTCTACCATCAAACAAAAATAGAATGGTTTGAACACCCACATACTATATCTGAAACAATCCCTTATCCTTAGAAATCTTGCGAACTCCAATGTAACAACGAATAGAAATACCTAGATTTGAGAAATATGGATTGAAGGGTGATCCTTCTAACCATGTTAATGCTTACACGACTTTGTGTAGTGATTTTACTCTTGATTATAAATTGTTAGCAAAACTGTTTCCTAGGACCTTAAAAGACACTGCCTTTGATTGGTTTTCTTCTTTACCGAAAAACTTAATTCATTCATTCAGTGAACTTGTTGATTCCTTTATCAACCATTTCGAAGTACACATGACTCCCAAAAAGACCTTGGTCGATTTGATGTGATGTAAGAAAAACAATGATGAAAATATAACTGACTTTATCTCACACTATCAGTTGCTTTATTCCCAAATTGATGTCAAGATCCCCAATCCACATCTTCAAAATATGTTTATTGAGAACTTGCTAACACACATTCAAGACAAACTCACCATGATGAAATTCCCTTCCTTTATGCATTTATGCGCAATGCTTTGTGATTATCATAATTCAACTAGTAATCATGATACACTATCCACTTCTAGTTGAATTGAGAAATACAACGCTGCCAACCAAACCAATCCTCAACCATTTCGAAAGCAAAATAAATGGTTTTTACAATTTAACCCTCCTCAACCAACTTCTCCACTTGTCAATAATCAAATAGTTGTTGTTAAGACCACGGTGCCTTTTAGTTATGGAAATAAAAAATGAAACTTCACACCTTTTCTTGATACCCTCCATATTACAATGACCCAACTTTTACAACAACAAATGATTACCTTACCTATTGTCCATATACCCGATCCTAATAAGCCTTTACCTCCATCCTTTAACTCCACCGCTTATTGTCATTTTCATAGACAAAATGGACATGACATTGAACAATGTAAGCATCTTAAGCATCTTGTTCAAGACCTCATTGATTCGGGTCATCTATCTGTTGCTGGTGTTAATGATAAAGGTAATAAGTATATCACCCCTCCTAATCAAAATCTATAAATTTTCACTAATCCTATGCCTAAACATAATATTTCATTTGTCCAAGCTAGTGAAACTCCACATAATGATGTTATGAATGTTGATACAAATGATGAACATTATGATCTTCTTCCACATGTGACCCATGTGAAGCCTATGGATGAAATGGTAGGTGTGATAGACGTTATCCATCATAAGGGCCAACCTAGAAAATCTCTTGATATTAATTTTTCCCCTCAAGACATACTCAAAAATCTCCTCGATGGTCCTCTCTACATAGCTGACCGAATCTATGACAAGCCCACTAATGGGATACTGATAGATCCTGCCTGTGGAGAGAATGTGGTCACAGAATAATTTTTGGTACTACATGATCTTTATCAAGATGTTTATGATAAACCTAAATCATGGATCAAAATGCACAATGGTTTTTCTTGCCCTACAATTGGGTTGATCGCCCTTCCATTATAGATAGGACCCAAGACATTGGATGTTACATTCTCTATCATCCCCTAGTTGGACCAGTTTCATTTGCTGCTAGGCCACCCATGGCTTCACTCAATGAAGGTTGTTCCCTCAGTTCTTCACAAATGCTTGAAGTTTCCCTTTGACAATGATATATTCACCATCCACCATAGCGGCTTTAACCCTTTGTGTTCCAAAGGAAATATTTCCTTAGAAGCCTTTTGGCCCAAGACCATAGAACCCATCACCCCCCGAAGAGATTTCTTTTTCACCACTTATCAAAAATTCAAAGCTAAGAAAATATCTGAATTATCTCTTCACAACATGTCCCCATCTACTTTTGAAACTCCTATCCTTGACAAAACTATGCTACAAACTAAATCAAATCTACCTAACTAGACAGCACCTGAAACTTCCTCTACATCGTCCAAGAGGCCTAGAGATCATGATAGTAATTCTATCATGCCTCCTTACATAAAACACGTTTATAAAGCAAAAGAGAAAGTGGTTGAACAACCTATGGTTACTTCCGTTCCTCCCCCTAGGGATGACAAGCAACCTATGATTGATCAACCCGCTCCTTCCGAGATTCAACTTGATAATAGAATAAAACCAAACATAGGAGCTAGGGAGTGTAGACATCACCATTGTGCTCTTGCTCGCAAGTCACATGATGAAGAAAATCATGAAAATAATAACCCACACTTGTCAGAAGCAATGCATGATGACCCTCCTCCCACACCATCGCAACATGATCCTATACCTCCATCACAACCAACATTACATGCTTCAACTGACATTGTCATTTTCCCTCCTATTGTCATTAATTTGGATGATGATGATGAGGAGATTGCTAAAATAGACAAAGAGGTACATAACAACTTGAATGCATTATTCTCTTCTTCCATGAGCTTGCATGAAAACTCTCCTAGGACGAGCATTGATCTTGATGCTAGTTCTACGATTATTGATGTCCCTCTAGCCAGTCACCCACCTGCACTTTACAATGAACAAGATTGGGAGGCAAATGACTTGCTCGATGGTTGATGAGCATTTTCCTTACTAGTCTCTTTCTTTTTCTTTTGTGTGTTTGTTTGTGCATAATGTGATCCCCGTACTGTTTTGTTTGTTGTTCTCTCTCTTTCTGACATTCTTCTCTTTGTCTCTTCATTCTTCTATATGTTGTGAATTTTTCTTTCCTTTTTCTTTTGCCTTCCTTTTGGGGATGACGCTAGGCATTGAGACCACAATGTATCCTTCATGTTGACCCAAAAGGCCCCCTTTCCTTTGCATTTTTCTTTTGCCTTCCTTTTGGGGATGACACAAGGCATTGATACCGCAATGTCTCCTTCATGTTGACCCAAAAGGCCCCTTTCCTTTTGCCTTCCTTTTGGGGATGATGCAAGGCATTGAGACAACAATGTCCCTTTCATGTTGACTGAAAAATACTCTTTTCCTTTGTCTTTTTCGTTTGCTTTTGTTGTCCTTTTGGGGATGATGCAAAGAATCGAGACACCCTATGTCTCTTCCATGTTGACCCAAAATGACTCTTTCTTTTTCTTTGTTTTCGCTCTTTTTGTGTCCTTCTTCTAGTTCTATGTATTTGGTGGAATGATGACAGTTCTGAGCTCTTTACACAAACATTGTAGCAATGAACATACTAACCCCAAATCCATAGATCCCTTATGTGTTTGGCATTTTTAATTTTGGGGGCAACCTCCTTCCCCTTTCTTTCTCCTTTTTTCTTTGCATGGCACAACCTTACTCAAAAACATATCACTTAGCATAGGGCTTTCCAAGTTGGCTCTCATGTCTTTGATCTCTTTTTGCATCCTTCATTTTTCTAATTTAAAGTAATTGCTCACAGAACGGTGTGTAGAAATTCCTTTAAAGTGGGGGCATACATTGGCATTATTTCTTTTTGCATTTTGCATTTTTTCTTAGTGTAGCCTTATTACTTCATATGATGTGTTTGTTGCTTTGTGGATGACATTGGGTATAATGTCCTTCATGAAAGTGATCTATCTTATCATATTACATTCCTCTTAGTGGCCCAATGTGATGCACTGCATGTTGAATTTCACAAGACAATTGAGAGGGGAGGGGGGTGAATCAGTTGTATCAAATAATTTACTTCTTAACTTAATCAATTCCACTTTAACCTCAGTTTGTTATTAAGTATGAACATGAAATTTGTAGATAACATAAACACAATACTAGAGACACCAAATTTACATGGAAAACCCTAATGAGGGAAAAATCACGGTGAGGATTAACTCACAATATAGTAGTAATGCAATATTGGATACAAAAGACTCACTACCAAAGGGCTCACTGCCCAAATACAAAGGCTCACTACCTAGATCAAGGGCTCACTGCCTTAGGACTCACTGTCCAGAAAAAGAGGATCACCACCTATAGAAAACACAAAGAAATAGATAATGATCCACCACTAGGAGTCTTACACACTTCACAACTTGATCATGAATACAGTGAAGTACTGTTGCCTTAATTCGCTCTTCCACACTCTACTTTTCACACTTTTTTGCACACTCTTCTCTTGCTCAAATCGAATGATGGATGGATATGAAATTTGCTACAACTTAACTTGTATTTATACCATCTTCAACCTTAGGAACATTCTCCAAGGTTGGCTATTCAAATTCAAATTACAAATTCAAACTAGGTCGACTACTCAACATTCCTGTGATGGATAAGAATGTGAGGGGACCAAATACATATTAAATTAGGACCCAAACAAAATCTTGGATCACGCACATGCTTTCTTAGATCGATGCAAAAAAATAATGTACTGTGTAAACACCAGGTCGTCCAAGCCTAATGAAAACACAAATGAAATTTAAAGTACACGCATCACCAGCAAGATAAAAACATGCGGATTGCTCAACAAGATTCATTAGTCAAATTACCATCTCTGAGAAAAACTCAGATACATCCGCAACAACTTCAAGAAACTTCATTTGCAGAGAAAACTTCACCAGTTCAACTAGGACAACCAGCAAAAACATAGGAGCTCTAGAGCAGGTCTTTCGGAGTGCCAAACTACATGAATTTTTATCAGAATATAGAAACCATCAAAAGGAATAATCTCCCAGATCCGCAAGATCTAAAACCAAATACCAAAGGATTGCGGAGCCAAGACATTTCTCCCAGTCAATAACCAGATAACTCTGACAAACCAGTTCACACAACTTTTTCTCTTCATCAAACTAAAAGCTGAAACTCAGAATATATAATCCATTCTAGCTTATGAACACACCTATTAATCTGCATAGGCATTGGGTCAACATAGAAGAAACATGGACCACAATACCAGAGCACGCTCATAACACACTTCAACACAACTTTCATTATATTTCAATTTTTCTCAAAAACACTTGGTAAATACATAACTTACTCAACCTGTACAGTGTTGACATGAATGATAACATTAATGACAACACCACCAAACACATCCATACTTACAACATTGCATCCCATAAGTTGTGAATTTTCTATTCTTTGATTGGTCCTCTCTTGGAGACATTAGACACAATGTCGCCTAAGTCAAAAACCTCACATGAAATAAGCAAGAATCCTTTGAAAATCCCCTTTTACACTTTGCATATATGGCCACCTTGCATAACAAAACTTGCATGCCTGTGGTGCCATATTGCACTTGTTCATGAGCTCCAAGCACACGAAGCCTATCTCATGAAGCACAAAAACCCTTGTCTTTTGTGGCACTTTATCAAAGTTATCAGGATGTATAACTTTGGTATGGTTAAGCGAGAAGCCCAACTAGTGGCACAAATTTCCCCATAGCCACCTATGTGTGTGTGAGTGCATACCAACCATGAGTGTATGTTTCTCACCTTTTTGGGCCTTCTCACTCGGTGGAAAATCGAAAGTTTTGTCACCCCAAATTGAGTACACATCTTATAGAGCAAACAAACTAGATCTGATCCACAACTAGCTGGACAAACGGTCAAAGCTTGATCCAACTCTCCCTCTCTCTTCACTCGCTCACATCAATTCCTTGTGCGATATTTTGTACTGATGTTTGGTCTACCATGGGATCTTGATCCTAGGGGCTTGATCATCCCTCTTGATTATAGTTGTCTCATCTCACTAACATGAGGGTAAACCCAAAAAAGTGGTTTACAATTCAAATGAGGAAGGAAAACTTGAAAAAATGACCCCATGGAAAAAAATTACATTTTGGGGGTTCGAATGAACTAGATGGTTTGAACAAACCAAAAAAGGGTTCGCTCGAACCAGGGTTCGAGCAAACCCATTAATTTCATGTATAGACAAAATTCTAATGAAAACCCCATTTGGGAAGGGGGTTCGGTTGATCCCTCAAACCCCCCATTTCCCTGATGTTTGACAAAATTCACAAAAAAACCCTAAATTTTTGCACTTCAGAGCTCAGTTTGAACGTGAAAATGGTGGAGACTTCACAAACCCAATTGGAATCAGGTATTCCTTAGAATGAGCTATCCAACAAATATAATTTTAATATGTTTTGGTTTTATTATGTATTTTCTTTTTTGGTTTTATTAAACATAGGTTTTTCACCGAAAATGAAGCTCTATGTTATGCATATGTGGAAAAATTGCAGATTATCAATTTTTTTTTTGAAAAATATGAGTGCACCAGATATTGAAGTCCTTGATCCAACAAAAATTAAATTAAATTTTGATATATACAAAAAACATTATGCGTTATACGGTCGCGCTATGTCTGAATTATAATTGGTTTGACTTTGAAACTTGATTAAGGAAAAAAAATTCAATAAAAATCTATCTAACCAAGTGGAAGCACCAAATATCGGAGTTACAAATCTAAATTTGAAAGAATTAGAATTTTATCCTTCATGAAAAAAAAGTTATGCGTTATACGGTGAGTGCCACTTTTTAAAAATGTTGTTTTCTGAAAAAAACTAGTTTTCGAGGGAGATGGAAAAAAAAGTGCAATTTGATTCCAAAAATTTTGAAAAAAATATTTTTAGAATCTACAGACAAAATGTCATGAAACTCTAGTTTGCATCATCTTCAAATTCCTCACGGTTTAGCCGCTATAGGTGCCTGAAAGTGAAGATTTAGTTAAAAAAAATTATTTCAGTGTCCAGTTTGGCCAAAAATTGTAAACCACTATTGTGGGATCACCCATGAGTGCATTTGGATCCCTCTTGATATGCATGTTTTGGCTACTTTAGTGTGAGTTTGAAGCAAGCTCATCCTATCACTAAAGTGGGGGCTAAATGTGTCACAAAAAGGTGTAGCCTTGACATTTTTCACTCATTTGGGCCTTTTGCTATGGATTTTTGCCTGATTTTTCTTAGAATTAATATTGTAATGTGGTCAACACATTCACATTAGGCCTTAAACGCTTGCAAATCAACAAAAACCTAATGTTGTCTTATAATGGTGTTGTGAAGTGTTGTAACACATTTCATCACTTTTCTAGGATTTTTCTACAATAATTCATCTAAATAACCCCCTTCCAAGCCTTATTCCAAAGTGTTGCAAGGTATTGTAACCAACCCTCACTCTTTCCTAGGCTTGTCATCAATAAATCAACTCTTTCTTATTACATAATGACCCCTTAATTCACTTATAGTTCCTACTTAAGTGTGTCTCGAAAGACAATCCCGTTAAACAACATTAATCACCTTTTAATTCCTAACATCCACTTGAAATTGTCCAAGTGGACTAAGTCACCACCTTGGGCGATAGTCCCATTTGACATAAAAAAATAAATTAAATCTTAATTTCTGGTGGGATTCTGTCTCCTAAACCCTAAGGTCGGCCTGTGATGTGTTATTTTTGGGGAATTAGGACATAACATGTATAAATTAGGGTTTTTCCTCTCCTGCCAACATCTCTTGCATCTCTTATCAACTCATTCTCTCATGATCAAGCAATCTATCTTCTCAAGCAAGCATCAAGCAACATCCATTGGAGCTGATCACTTGCATATCTTTAGACTTCTTCAACAAGGGTTTGGTGAGTTGTTGTACTTGCATGTTATGCAATCATCTTTCCCTTTACATTTCATTTCATTATTTAGGGTTTGATTACCAAAATGGGGTTTGACTAAGGAAAACCCCTATTCTCTAACCCTAACCCTTTTCCCTCTTTGCATGTGTGTTTTATAGACTTTGTATGCAGATTAGTCAAAGAGTAAGGTGCTAAAAGGTGTCATATTTCCATCTACATCATTCCAAGTCAACAAACCCAAAAAGGAGCTTGAAGACAACTTATAGGTTAATATCTGAAGATTCGAACATAGGTCTCTATCAGAAACATAAGTACAAGTGGGTAGGTACAAATTCCACTCTTGAGATTCTTAAAAGTCCCACATGGACTAAGTCGCTAGCATTGGCGAATTAGTCCCACTGCCAGGCTTGAAAAGTGATCTTTGCAAATCTAGACACCCATTTCCCTGAAAATGGTTCTGAAAAAGTTTCCTCGAAGCAGGACTAAGTTGCCCAACTTGGCGTAAGTGTCCCAATTAGCATGAATAGCAAAATCTGGAAGATTCCAGATCTCCTCTTCATCAACCTTCAATTTCCAGGTGCACCACTTTCGCCTCCTTCAATTTTGTTATAGTTTGCATGCATTTTCGGTCTTTCTTAGGTAATTTTACATAGTGTTTTTTATACATTTGCATTATATTAGTTTGCATTTCATAGTTAGTTCATTTCATTACTTTGCAACACCTAGGCACATTCCATTTCACACACACATCACATATCAAACCCCTAATCTTGAATGAACCCACAAATTCCTTGGAGCGGAAAGAACACTCTCTAGCTCCTAGGTGAAAAACCCTAGGAGCCCTTGGGGAATACTCTTTCCCACCAAATTTGTGGTTCAACAATAAATGTAATTGAATACATTTAAATACTAAGACATGATAAATTTTTTAAAACATGTGTTTGGTTGGCTCACGGAAGATAGTGAAATGGGTCTGTGATTGATCAAATTTGAATTTAAATTTTAGGAATTTGGGTGTCAAACTTTTAGAATTGGGATAATTATTGCACTTATAAGAATGAACCACTATAGTTTGGTGGTAAAATTAGTGAAGTGAATAAATGCCTAATCATGGTGAATATAATAAATGAGGTTTATATGAAAAAGGCATGTAGATATAGATAAGCTATGGCTAAATGTACATAGATGCATATATATGGGATATGTGAAGGTTAGATGAATGAACCCAAGTTTACACAAGATTGCACCATTTATTGATAGGTAATTACATTAAAAGATATTCTCTCAAAGTGGACACAAAACTAAATGAGAATTGGCATGGGTATGTAAATTTCACCATTACATTTTTCCCTTAAATTAAGGTGCATGTGAATTCTAGAATGATAATATATCTCAAAGTATGCAACGCTCATAAAAATGCACATGAAGAGAACATTAACATGAATAAATACTTGATTTCATACTGAAATAAAGAAAAATGGGGTTAAATAACCCTTTTCTTCACTATTTCGTTCAAGAAATGAGATCCAAACCTTGAAGTAGTTATCAACCCAAAAGGTGAATACAATCAAGGTTTGAATCTTGCAATTTCTCTTTTTGCTAGGATGGGGGTCTAGGTCAAGTAGTGTTTTGGGGAGACAAATTTGATATAGAAAAACAACTCTATACCTAGATCCACAAAGTGTAATGAAGAGATTTATCACAAAACAAAAGGAAACAATGCAATTTTTGGAAATACTGAGAGTAATGAATATTCTGCACCTGTCAAAACTTTCTCTTTCAACAACCCTAATAGGGACTCATTCATCCTATGGAAAATGGTTCCTGGTAGAATTCCTCAAATGACTTTGAATCATAAACTATAGCTTATGAACTATGAAAGTCTGTTGCCTTAGAAACCCTAACAGGGGCTCATTCGCCCTATGGTGAATGGGTCTTGGTAGGCTCTTCCAGAAAACTCTGAATCTGAATTTGAAGTTTTAGACGTGCAATTCCTTCCTATAACTTGAAATTACCACTTTCGGATCTGAATCTACTAATAATCTACAAAACAAATTTTGATGTTTGTTGGTGGATAGGGGTTTGCCTCAATCAAACCCCAAGTTTGGTAATTAAACCTTGATGATGAATAGAAATATGAAAGATGAAATGTGTGTGCAATCCTAACCTTAAGTGTGTCTAAGATTAAGATCTCTAATGATGCAAAGAAACCCTACCAAAGTGTGTTAGAATAGGATCCTAGAATGCAACACGAACAATGCCAAAATACCTATTTTAGGAGATCCCAAATACCCTTAATAAGTCACAAATCTGCATATACCTCTCTTTAGGCTGAAAATAGAATGATCATAGAAGATGGAATCACTTAGGAAACAAGTCATTAGGCTTGGTTGAATCTCATGGTGCTTCTCCTAAAACCTAGAATCCATCATGATTCTCTGTAAGCATCTATCATCACTTCTTCAATAATGCTTGATCTTTGTTGACAACAAAATGAGCTTGAAGACATGCAAAAACACTTATAATACTGCTCCAAGACTTCACTCTTGCTTTTTTCTTGAATTCGAATACTTTCTCGTAAAGATTTCTTAGAGTCTTCTAGTTGAATCATAATGAAAATAACCTTGTATTTATACATAAATTAAGATTAATTCCCAAAATTCAAATATCACATCAGCATCAGATCTAGGATTTGAAATCATTAAAATACCACCAAAAACATATTTCAAAGAGGGGTCCTAGGTCTAAGTGAGGATGCATTCACCATGTGGTGAATGTGTCCTAGGCCACTCACCTAGGACACACTTCGGGAAATGTGAAAGATCATGTGAAAATAGGGTTCTAGGACCTAGTGAGGACCCATTCACCATGTGGTGAATGGGTCCTAGGTCACTAACCTAGGAAAAACACCTTATAATATTAAGTGTTGTGTTATAACATTTATGAATGTCGGGTTTTATCTCTTAGAATTTGCATTTAATTTGGATTGGATTTGAATTTAAGGGGCCAATTAAGGAAAATTTGACCTCAACCAATCAATAAACCCCTAGATTAGTGTGAAAGTGTAAAGTTACACTTTACAACACCCTAAATAAGGCACAATTAAGTCCATTTAGTTTAAAAAGGGCCCTAAACTTAATGTGAATGTGTAAAACACATTACAAAATTAAATTAAGGCAACATTAGGTTCATTTTAGTATTATTAATTATTCCCAAATTAAATGTGAAAATGGATACTTTTTTCGACACTACACATACAAAGAAATGATGTCATTGGTTAATTAATATTTTGGCATGCATTCTCCATAGGAGTGAAAAGTGGTAACTCTCGATACCTGGTCTTGGTATGAGTCCTTATGTAACGCACGTCACTACTCAAAATATTGACATAAGAATGTTAGTGATAATATATGCCCCTCCAATTAATTACATCCACAGTGTGTCTAGCGCATTTTCTAAACACACCCACTTTGATTAATCCATGCCAACATAGATGGATTCCTTAGATCCTTCTTAGGATATTTCTTTGAATTAAAAATCTCACATAGGTCTATGGGATTCCCCTTCTTCATGTCATGGATCATTCCCTACGATTCACATGATAAATGTTTGAGTTGTGGATGTTGAAAATCAAGGTAATACTGTAGCTTAAAACTTGTAAAACTATGTGACTATAGATTTAATTAAGTATTCTTTGTCACAATTATTTGTGTATGATTAATATGTTTAGATCAATTTTACCAATTATAGAAAGAGACAAAAGATTGTAAATAATGAGACAAAAGATAGAAGTGACACAACATATACGTGGAGAAACCCTTTCGGGAAAAAACTCCACCAGAATCAATAGTGCTTGTATTATTTAACCTTAGAACAAGATTACAATAACACTGTATCATTCCTTGATTGATATACTTCCTTTTCTTTAACAATCCTTCTTCGCGACCTACAATAAACTCACATGGAACTCTCATACACTTGCTATAATTAATAAATAATTATGAGCATTATAAATCCTAAGAGTTGCACAATATAAGAGGATAAAGCTCCTCACAAAAACCTATGCCTAGATTTGGAAAGTAGAGTTCCATAATGAAATCTGAAGTCAAACCAAAGTCTTCCTCAATTTAGGCGCCCCAAATTGAACACTTAATTGAACTCTATTCAAGAAGATATCTTGGAAGCTTCACCTCAAAGTTGGTTCCCAAGAACGGGCCCACTTAACTGAGCCTTGTAAATATATTCTCATGCAAAAGGTGTTAACTCAAAGATTCCAACTTGGGCGCCCATGGTGGACCCAAGTCAATCTTAGTTAACTGAAACATATCTCTCCACCAATTCATGCAAACATTATGCATGATTGATCATCCCCACTTAACTGAAAGTATCCACCTGTTATCTATCATGCAACTTAAGTCAACTACATGCAACTAGCATACAACTCTGGATAAGTACATGCAACTAGCATGCAACTCAAGATGACTATATGCAACTAAAGACAACTAAACCATAATTGAACTGAATTGAACTGATATTGATACTGAATTGATACTGAACTTAGAGTGCCACTCCACTCATGTAAATATGAATACCTAATTTTGAAGGATCTAAACATGCATTATTGAAGTGTTATCAATCCTCCAAACAATTAACTGAAGCAAGGTGGGTTCCATCTTCCATGTGGGCGGCCCATGTGATCCTACCTTGTAGGAGCTCTTCTTGGACGTCCCCACATGTTCCTATTATTTAGGAATAATTACAAATGTCAATTTACATGTTCATTTCATTCAAATTTAATCTCTTTCTAATCCTAGTGTTGGGGAACACTTTCCAAGGACTTAGGAGATACATGAAATATGTTTAGGATTGCAATTAAATGGCATCTTATTTCCAACAGTGGATGTCATGACACTTAGGGAAGATTTAACTCTTATCTTTTATTGTCTTGGTGTCATTCATGAACTATTTTTTCTCAAATATTAGCTATTTTATTAGCCTCTTATAAGATATTTCAATGTCATGATCATTGACAATAGAGATTTATTTTGTTTGTGAACCTCTTGTTTACATGGGTTCTACCATTTTTTTTGGTTTCTTTATAACCATTTCTATCTATGTGATGGACTAGTAAGGAGAAGTCCTCATGATCCATTCACCATTGATTCAATCATTTGATGTCCCTCATAAAAAAATTGATGTCAAGGTTGGCCCCACCTCTTATCAATACCAACATAAAATCATTTTGCAAGAATTCACAATTAGTATAGAAAGGATTAAATGTAAGTACCACAAGATTTGAAAATCCTGTAGAAAATACACAACAATGTTTCATGGGTTATAATAACACTTAGGAATCTAGAATGGACTATTTTAGATCCAATCTTATAAGGTCAAATAAAACTCAACTTGTAACTCATAGTTAAGTGAGACATGGAATATAATACCACATTTTAACCAAATATGGTCATGCCCAATTAATCATGATTATAGAAATTTGTGCATGCACAACAATTAAAATATTATGTACATATTTACATAATAAAAGATAACCAATGTATGATATATAACAATTAATGAAATATAATTCAAAAGATAGTATCAATATCTATATCTAACTAAAAATCGCATACCACTAGCATAATTTAGATGCAAAGATGCATAATTTAAATAATCATAATCTTGAACTCAATAATATAAACATATTCATGCATATAATAGTAAAAACAATGAAAATAAGCACTATAGAGTTAAAATATGCACAATTCTACACATAGGTATTGAAAATACATAGTTAAGACAACTCAATGGCAATAAAAAACATTATTAAAAAGTATGATATTATTATCAAAACTCAAAAACAAGAAAATAAAATGAGGCACTTATGCTTGGGTTTATACAAGTTCTTAGAAGGTTTCAAGTGTGCCAAAGGGTTTTCTCCTCCTTTGCATATCTTTCCTCTACTTGGTTAGTTTATTCTTCATATATGAGGAACTTTAAATTGTTTGTTAGAGCCTTCTTTTGGTATGATTGGAAGGTAGATAAAATAAGGCATGTGATCAACTAGGATTGGAGTTGTAGGCCTAGAAACTTGGTAGGTATGGGCCTAAATATTTTTCTTACTTAGGGAGTTCCTCTAGCCATGAATATATATTTAAAAACCTTGGATGGTTGTGAGCCATGGAAAATTCTAATGAGGCATAAAATTTATGGTACTTTTCTTGAATGTAATCCTAAATGAAAATGCCTTGCCCTTGTAGGCCTTTTTTTTCAGAAGGTCAAAAACCATACTAATGGATATGTGGTGTTTAGTTCAATCTATAAGACATGGGAATATGTGAAAAAAGTGGCGGAATGGGATGCTAACAATATCAAGAATGAAATGGGTAGTAGTTGATTGAATTTGAATTTAAATTATCGAAAGTTGGAGGTCAAATCTATTGACTTGGGATCATTCTTGCAGCTACAAGAACGACCCATCATAGTGTGGTAGTAAAATTAATAAGGGTATAAATGTTTGATTGCGGTGAGTGCAATAAAAATGAGGTTTATAAGAAAAATGTGTAGATATGGATAAGGTGTGGATAATTGTACATGGATGTGTGTGTATAGGGATAGGTGAAGGTTAGTGGAATGAATCCAAATTTACACAAGGTTGCACCATTTTTTGGTAGCTAATTAAATTGAGACATTCTATCAATATGGATAGACAACTAAATGAAAATTGATAGAAGTAAGCAAATTTTACCATTATATTTTTCTCCTACATCGAGGTGCATGGGAATCCTAAAATGATCATATATCTTAAAGTATGTAGCAATCAAAAACATGCATGTGAAGGAAATTTTAAGACATGAAAGGATACTTGGGTCCATATAAAGCAATTGACCTTATTGATTGTTATCATGTCATTTTGTCTTTTAGCATGTGTGCCCTATAGGAATGAAAAGTGGTAATGCTTGATACTTAGTCTGAGTTAATAGTCTCTATGTAGTAACTATCACTACTTGAAAGCTTGACGTAAGAATGAGTAATAGTATATGCCACTACAATTAGCTACACCCATAGGGTGTCTAGTATGTTTTCTAAATACACTCCCTTTGATTAATTCATGCCACACAAATGGATTCCTTGGGTCCTTTTTAACATATTTCTTTAAACTTTAGATCCCTCCCAAATATGTAGGGTGCCTTCTTTAGTTATGGATTGTTCCCTATGATCCATATGCCTAAATATTTAAGTTTTGAATATCATATTACTTGGGAAAAATTTCTCGTAACTTTTAATTTACCTTGATGTCTTTCATGATCCTTTGTTCCCAAATATTGGTCAAATCCTTAGCCTCTTAGAAGAGCTTTTTGTATCATAATCATTAATTATAAATATTTCTTTTGCCTATGCACCTCATATTTGCATGGGTTTTGCCAAGTTCTTTTGATTGCCTTTGCAACCATTTCTATCCTTATGGTGACTTAATAGGTCAAATTCCTTGTGAGCCATTTGTCATCCATCATCAAAATGTTGATGTCAAGACGAGACCCACCTTTGTGCTTATCTCCCTTCCCTTTTAGAAGGTTTTTTTAGCTACAACCACAATATTCACTTACATGCTAATTGTTAATTTAATTTTTTTTAATGGTACCATTGTCTTTGCACTATTTTACGTCAAAAGTTACTAATGACTAGATGACTTTCACATTTAGGTCTCGAGCCTTTGGTTGGTATTTTTTATTTTATTTAATGAAAACAAGTCAAATTACATAGATGTCGACATCTTTACCTTTATATAGTCAATTACAACAATTTGATTAAGCATAAATCTAACCTAGAAAGTCACCTTCAACTAAGCAACCACGTGTAGAGAGATCCAATCTATCAAAGTCAACCAAAAATAAAATATGCAAAATAATAAACTTCATGAGACCACCATCTTCCATAAATATAAGAGCTTAAACTTTTAAGCTTAAATTATTCTACAAATTCATGGGACCACCCACTTAAAAAAAATCCTAAAAAATTTCAACAACATCCACTGAATTTTTTAAGAGGCCCCTTCCATGAGACCCCACCCTTAGAATACAAACAAAAGTAATTATATGAAAACAAAAATATCACAATTGCCACGGTGCCACGTATAACATCTCATCGTTAGAGACAAGTGAATTTTTAAACATCCACCTTGCCTACACTCTCCACATGTACAATTTATACGTGCTCGATAAAAGGTCTCGTGTGGATGACGGGACTCAGGTCTTCCATTTCACTCAGCTTTCTGTCTTCTGACAGCTCTGAGTCCAATTATTGGCTTTTTAAAATACTTAGTTGTACATACGTGGCTAACGGAGTTGTGAACGGCGTGAGTTTGCGAAGCTTTTGCAGAAAATTTCAATTCGAACCACTGGCGAAAAAGCCCGTCTGTTGATGGAAGCTAGGAGACTAGAACATTTCACGTGGTATTGACACGCGCTTTGCAATAATTGGTTGCCGTGATTACATTAATATTGTTTAATGGGTTTAACTCCAATTGTCGTCTTGTGATTAAATGGCAATAATGGGGGGCTGATGATTTGGGGCCTCTAGTGGCGTTTTTGTAGTTGGCAAATTCTCCAGACCCCGGGGTTGCATTAGTAGCACAAGTGGGTCTAGCAGCTCCAGATATTCCTCTCTAATATTTAGAAGTGGAGGGTTTATTCAGATTTGGGTATCAAGGGCAGAGAATCAAGGTAAATGTAGGCACAACAGATTTGTGTAATTCTCATATTTATGACTCTTCTCAAAGATGTTTATGGGGACCTGACCCTCCCTTCCGGGTTGGTTGATTTCTCTTGGTTTTTCTCCGAGGTCCATTCTTAGGTCCTTAGAGCCCAAATCTTGAAAGTCTACCTTCTTCAACAAAGATTTAGTATATACTTTTATTCATGTAAATAAATATAAATATTTTTAATTTTATTTTATTGATAAAAAGATAGTATAATATTCAAAAAAAATAAGGGATGGAGGTAGATAGGCACATCCATAAAGTCTAATTTGATCATATCCAAAACAAAAATATTAAAAAGGTCAAGTCCAATAAGGTCTAAGTAGCTAAAACAAAACTAAATAGACGAGGATCTTTATCATTTGGATCGCCTTAAACATTTCCAAGGGTAGCATCATCAATTGGCTGCTAGCTAGTGAGAGTGCCTCCTCCTTCTTGGTTGTTTGGAAATTTTGGTGGATGGGTTGAAGAGATGACCAACTCTAGGTGAAGAAAATTGCCTAAGTCAGGCCAACCAAGATCATCTCCCTACCAACGAGAAGAGGCAAAAGGTGTTTGTGAGTGTCAATCCCACCCTCCATGAGCAATAGTATTCCTAGATGCTAGAGGTTGAGATCCACGGGTGTTGGCACGTGGAAACTAATCATGTTTGTGTTAATATTTTAGTGACTTTGGTAGCCATGTTTTCCCCCCAAATTAATTAATGGGGGAGTGTAGGGGACATAATTTGTTAATAATTTTAGTTTAAAAAATGTTTGTAACTTCCAGTCGTGATTATTCTTGGTTGTGAATATGAAGAGTCAAATGGTGTGGGTGTTTGAAGGAACACAAAACAACAGGTGTTGCACGAATTGTAGATTGAATATTTTTTATGTATGAGTACACAACTGTGAGCAGTGTTGCGGGTGAATGTAACTGTAATTCGATTTTACTGGATATTAAAATATATTGGACGACTATTTTGTGGATGTAGCCCACATTGGGTGAACCACATTAAATCTCTACATTTTTGTGTAACCGTTTTTAATTCTGTAATTTGCATTATAACTGATAATTGTTATTGTTCTCTGCTTGCTTGTAAATCTTAACAATGGGGACCACAAGAATGAGATCCACTATCACGCCTCATAGGCTGATTGCACCCACACCAACACCCTCGCTAAGGAGGAGGTGGATCAAGTAGAACTCTAGCAATAGTGTAGGGGGCATTCCCCCAATGATCCAAGATCTCTTAAAGATGAGCAACTTCAAGTGCAACTTTATGAGCTTGTACTTCAATTTGTATAAGAAAATTCGAGAAAATCATGGCTTTACTATACAAAAATAATGGGCATTAGAAAACCGAAAAAACACTATTTCTATCTTTTACGAGGTTGAAGAGAATTTCCACTCTAAAAGCATGCCAAATCTTGGTATATTTGTGTGGGAGATGTGTGGGAGATAAGGCCAATCTCCAAGTAAAACCATTTTCCAAGAAAAAGAGGTGGGCTTGAACGGCTTGAAAAAAACATGGATCTAATTCCAAGTCATTTAAGTTCGGGGAGAAAATCAAAAGAGATGCTTAAAGGACTTTATATGGCCACAAAAAGGACATCAGGGGTTGGGAATACCCGTATGAGTTAAATGATCACTCAGTGGGAGGCCCTAATACATAATACACCAAGAAAAGTGGGTCAATTTAGGTGCCAAAATTGCTAACCAAATACATTAGAATTTGCAATGCCAAGTCCAAATAGAGGACTAGAGTTGCTATTAAAGACTTAGTTGATCCACAGTAGGAAGATAGGGGACAACCATAATTAGCCTTTGCAAGGATAGTAATTGTTAAAGGGAATATCCAAATACCATTTCTAATATGTCCACCAAGGATTGAGAGACCTAACCACAATTTTATGAAGAATCTAGGGAGGTATAAAATTAGTAACAAACTAAAGGTTTCTTGGTCTTAGGGAACCAATTTGAAATTTAATTTTAATTCATGCCAATAAAGGAATTTATTTGTGGCTCTGTTGATAACAATAGGTAGCACACACATGCCTCACTTAAAGGACTTCAAGGCATACAACAAAGACACTTTTCCTAGAGATTGGTCTTGAGAATAGAGAATCAAAGACCACTAGATGGGTAAACCCACAAAAGTGGTTTACAATTCGAGTGAGGAAGGAAAACTTGCAAAAAATGACCCCATGCGAAAAAAATGGTTTTTGAGGTTCAAATGAACCCATAGGTTCAAGCGAACCAAAAAAGGGTTCAAATGAACCCTGGTTCAAGCGAACCCCCCTTTTCCCTCCTCCCCCTCAGGCACCAAAAATGTCTAAAATTTTGTGCTTCGAAGCTCGGGTTGAGGATGAAAATGGAGGAGACTTCACAAACCCAACTGGATGATGGTAGTCCTCGGAATGAGCTATCCAACAAATATAATTTTAATATGTTTTGGTTTTATTATATATTTATTTTTTTAGTTTTATTAAACATATGTTTTTCATCGAAAATCAAGCTCTTTGTTCTGCACATGTAGAAAAATAGCAGATTATCAATTTTTTATAAAAAAATATGAGTGCACTAGATATTGAAGTCCTTGATCCAACATTTTTTTTTTGAATTTTGATACATACAAAAAAAGTTACGTTGTATATGGTCCTCCTATGTCTGAATTGTAATTGGTTTGACTTAGAAACTTGATTAAGGAAAAAATATTCAATAAAAAACGATGATACCAATTGGAAGCACTAGATATCAGAGTTACAAATCTAAATTCGAAAGAATTAGAATTTTATTCTTCATGGAAAAAAAATTATGTTGTATACAGTGAGCGTCACTCCTTAAAAATGTTGTTTGTTGAAAAAATATAGTTTTCAAAGGAGATGGAAAAAGAAGTGCAATCTAATTCCAAATTTTTTGAAAAAATATATTTAAAATCTATAGACAAAATGTCACAAATCACTAGTTTGCATCATCTTCAAATTCCTCACGGTTTAGCAGCTATAGGTGCCCGTAAGTGAAGATTTAGTTAGAAAAAAATATTTTAGTGTCCAGTTTGGCCAAAAAATGTAAACCACTATTGTGGGATCACCTAGATAGATTGTTAGTTGACATATAAAGACTAGTGTCAAAGTTATTTCTTGCTCAATGAAGCCATGGTTTGATAACTTCCTATATTTTCCAAATACTCTTGATGAGAAAAGTGCCCTAAATCTTCACAATATCCCACATGGTGAGAAGTGTACCAAAGTCAAGGCCCTTCCAAGTTAGATGACCAATTGACACTTTATAACTAATACAATTTATTACTAGAAATTTTCAATCTTAATTATCTTCGAAAGCTTGAGTAATCTATTTAGGACATAGGGAAATGTCTTGTTTACGGGTTGAGAACAAGCCTAATCCTCTAGAGTCGTGAGGTAGGCAATAGAAATCCTAAGCCACATGGTGAAAACCATATTTTCCTTCACTATTATCCTGAAGATAATCTTTGAGGACTTTTTCAATGTGAAGATAATAAGCTTTGGAAGGCACCTAGTGAGAAGAGTAATAAACATGCATGGTAGCTACCACCTTAGAACAAATGTGGAACTTAATAGCTAGGAAAAAGGTTTGCTAATCTAATAAATAAGCTTGATCTCCATTCTATCAATCACAACTTATCATAGCATGGAAGGTGAGTCTTAAAAAGTGGAAGGTATATCAAAAGATAGAACACTTTCCCATGATCGATCCACTTCCAACCAAATTGGTCAAGCCACTAAATTTGAGAAACAAAGGATTGTCAATAACATTGTGTCTTTTGCAATTGAATTCTTGAATCAAAATCTTGGTACAAGATGTCTAGACATTGGAGAGCTTGACTGACATTATTCTCTTCCTAAATAATAGTGAGGAAACAATCAATGAAAAAGTGATCACTAACTGATTTTGTAACAAATTGAGAAGAAATATCCCATTGACTAGGGATTAAGAGATTGCTTTGGCCAAGAGATAGCCAAATCCTTCAACAAAAAGAACATAAAGAGATAGAGATATATGACAATGTTGATAAATGGATGTGTGAAGCCAATATGACATAGATTATTGGCCAAGGATCATGATGTAGACATAGGAATCCATGAACAACATCTCCACATACTAAATGAAACATGGTCCAAATCCAAGCACTTGAAGCATGGTAAGGATGAGAAGCCATTCAATATGATCATAGTCCTTGGCAAAGTCAATCTTGAGGAAAATGACAAGTTGATGGGAGTGGTGAGCTCATTCTATGTGTAATTGAGAGAATTTTGATTTAATTAAATATTATTGCTTTTAATTATATTATTCTCCTTATATCTTCAAAATAAAATGTTTTCCTTATCTAATACAAAATTAAAGAGAATGCTAGAAATTTACATAATACCTTTTAAAATAAATTGGAAATGAGATAGTATTTTTATAGATATTTAAACCTTGAAGAAAGCACTGAAATAATATGAAATAAACAATTTATTAAAATTTATTTGCAAGTTCTTAAATAATAAAAGTATTAAATAAGCATAAAAAGGAATATAGCACCAGATGTTGAAGCTCACTGCCTATGACACCAACGCATTGTGCATGCATCTATAGGTCATGTTGTCATTTGTTTACCAATCATGCCAAAAAGTCCCATAATGCTTATCCTTTTATCCAAACCTACCCTATTTTGTAAACACACATAGATAGATAATCTTATTTTTTAAGGATGAATGAGATGAGGGAGCATGATGTGTAGCTTGAGAGCCAAAGCTTTGACAATGATCTTGTAGGAGATGTTGAAAAAAGCAATCAACCTTTGGTTATAAATCTTCTTAGGGTCACCAATTTTAGGTATAAATTTAACATTTCCTTAGTTAAATACTTTTCCTAGATATTTGGAGTGAAAAAATTCAATATAAACCAAGTGTGGAGGTCATTGCTAATATTATCCCAAAAGGACTTAAAAAATTCTCAAGGGAACCCATCCAACTCAAGAAATTTATCATTGGCCATCATGAAAATAGGTTCCTTCAAATATTCTAAGGTTAGAAGTTCACATAGAATATATGAGAATCAATGAATTGTCAAGGGATCACATTGAGGCATTGTTGTAAGAAAACCCTTTGCTTCGATGTATAATATTGAACTAAAAATACCTTCTCATAGTGTCTGATAAAGGCTTGAAGAATATCAGGAATTTCTCACAAGATTTGACATCCATGAATTTGGTTGATGGATGATGAGGAATGATAAGCATGCAGGGACAAAAAAATATTTCAAAACTTGGTCACCAATTTCAATCTAGTGGAGCCTAGCCTTGATTTACACCCCATGAGATAAATGGGCATTTATAGCTTGCATTTAGTGGCAAAGATAAGTCACAAAAACTTGAGCAACATTATAAAATGGTTGTGCTTCTAAAGCATCAATGGCTTGGAAAAGATCTAGGGCGATGGTCTCATATGAGTGGTGATTGAAGTAGGTTAATTATTGCCCATAAATATAGAGGAAATGAGTAGTATAGGTAATGACATGATTCCAACATTAAATCCATCTAGTGCTGTGCATGGAGCGAGGATCTAAATTACAAACATGCTATATGTGAGCTAAGGTGGCCTTGTGATTGAACACTAATGTATGGAGAAAAAAACTACGTCTTCATGACCTTGGGAATGACAATTTTCCATTCAATATGAAACTGTTAGAAATCTGAAATAGATTGAATAACCCAAGAACTTTATAAGAGAAAATCAAAGCTACATAGAATAGAAAAGCATAAAGAATGCACACCAAAACTCTGAGAGATTATGCAATGTCAATATGATAAAATTGCATTAAGAGCCTCCAAGTTGAAAATATACAATACAAATATGCATGAATGAATGCAAGAGTATTGCAAGAATGAATGCAAATACAAGCTAGGTAGTGAGTTTTTATAGAACTTAGGAGAGGTGGTAAGTGGAATATCCAACCAATAGGAATCAACCACAAAAAGTGGAGATGGACCACCAAAAATGGAGATGCCCACCAAAAGTGGGAAGTAGTTCCACCCTTTAAGGAAGGGAACAACTCATCACTTAGCTCCTAGTTATTAAATAATAAGATCACTTTATTATCCTAAGCAAGCTTAATTAAGTGTAGGAAAAACCTAGGACTAAGGGAAAATAAATTAACCCACTAGGAAAGTAAAAACCTACACCAACACCCCCCCTTAAGCATAGCTTAGGGGGATGTGAAAGATGATGGGTCTCGACAAACGATACCATGTTAGGTACCCATGTACAAATGCAATGCATAAAAATCTCTCACAACTAGAGAAAAGGAGAAAACCTAGTGGGACAAAACTCCTCCCCAAAAGAGAGATGAAAAAAAGAAAATAAGGACTAAGTAGCTCCCTCATGGATGACACCAACCACACCCCAAGAAAATATAGTAAATGAAGGAACTTTCTCTCAGTGAAGGGTTTGGTGAAGATGTCTGCAGTCTGATCTGATGTCGGATAGTACTTGAGATCAATGATATCACTATGAATCAGCTCTCGGATGTAATGCATGTGGATCTCGATGTGCTTGGTCTGTTGATGATGGACTAGATTGTGAGAGATTTGAATTGCACTCTAGTTGTCACAATGGATGACTGTGGGCTTCTGAAAGGGAATGCCAAACTCAGTGAGAATGTTCTGAAGCTAGATGGCCTCAATAGTAGCATTAACTACTCCTTGATACTCAACCTCTGTAGATGAAAGATAAATAGCAGACTAATTCTTGCTCGACCAACAAACTAGACCAGAACCAAGGGAGAAGTAATACCCTGAAGTAGACTTGTGATCCTGAGAATCACCTGCCCTCTGAGTCTATGTGCCCCACCAAGTCAAACTCCACACCCACTGCATAATGAATCCCATAATTGTGAGTACCCTTGATGTGGTGAAGAATCCACTTAGCTGCTTTCCAGTGTAACTCATGTGGCTCTTGCATGAATCGAGAGACCATTCCTACTGCATATGAAATGTCAGGCCTCGTATGAGTCAGATAGATGAGACTACCAACAAGATGTCAATATAAAGTGCCATCAACCAAGGGTGAAGAACACTTAGCCTCAAGTTTGATCCCTGACAAAAATGGAGTTGGAGTAGGCTTACAATTAGCCATGTGAAACCTCTAGAGCATGTCAAGTACATACTTAGATTGTGTAAGAGTGATCGATGAGGAAGATTGAGTGATCTCAATCCCCAAGAAGTAGTGCAACAAGCCCAAGTCTGACATAAAAAATTGATCATGAAGGGTGGTTTTCACTGCCCAAATGGTGAACGAGTGACTCCCTATGATCAACAAGTCATCAACATAGAGAACCAAGAAGGTGTGAGTATCATCCTACTGTAATATGTAGACATTAGGATCATAATGGCATCGAGTGAATCCAATTGTCAGCAGGAAGGAGTCCATCTTGGTGTACCAAGCTCGAGGGGCCTGTTTGAGGCCATAAAGACACTTTCGAAGATGACACACAAGTGAAGAATCCTGAATGAACCCCTATGGCTGCTCCATGTATATCTCCTCTTGAAGATCACCGTGAAGAAAAGCACTCTTCACATCCCTCTGATAAACATCCCATCTATGTGTTGTGGCTATGGCAAGAACAAGTTGGATGGAATTCATTTTGGCGTCTGGTGCAAAAGTCTGAGAGTAGTCAATTCTTGGAACTTGGGAGAATCCTTTGGCAACCAAGCGAGCCTTATGCTTGTCAACAGACCATCTACTGCATATTTTGTTTGATAGACCCACTTGCATTGAACAAGTTTTCTTCCCTTAGGAAGTGGGACAAGATCCCAAGTGTGGTTCCTCTCCAAGGAACTGAACTCTTTCTATATGGCTGCATCCCACTCAAGGACACCACAAGCTTCCCAAAAAGTTTATGGATCAGAAGCTGAAACAAGGAAGACATGTGGAGCATCCTAAAACTATGATCTTGTTCTCTTGTGATTTGATGGATCCCCTACCCAATCACCTGTTGACTACAAAGTTTGACGAGCCCAAAGAGGCCCTATGGCTGGAGAAGGAGGAGAATATAGAGGAGAATCATCATCCTCTAAAGATGAACTGTGTGCATCTTCATGATCACTATCATCATCTGAAGTGGAGGAATAATACTCCTCATCATGATCTAAAGTATTATGAACACCTAAATAAATATCATCATGATACAAGGACTCCAAGTTGATGGTGGTAGGAGAAGTGTCGAGAGAAGGACTAGAAGTACTCTCCTCAAATTGAACACTCCTCTCAATGAACAACTCATGTGTGGTAGGATGAAGAAGCCTATAGCCTTTGACATCATTTGGATAACCAAAAAATATGCAAGGCTTGCTCTACGGATCCATAGGCTTGCATTTCTATGTTGGAATGTGAGCCCATGCATTAGAGCCAAATAGTCAAAAGTTCTTAACTGATGGTTTTTGATCGGTCCAAGCTTGAAAAGGAGTTACCCCCTTCACAAATTTGTGGGGAACGCAATTTTGGATAAAACACGCACAATTAATGGCTTTTGCCCAGAAAGTCAATGCCAAAGACTTGGAGTGAATCATACAATTAGCCATCTCTTTCAAGGACTGATTCTTCTATTCTTCAACTCCATTATATTGAGGACTGTATGTTGCAAATAAATTCCCTCTGAAGCACAATAATGCACAAACCTGTGGTTGACATATTCCCCCCCCCCCCATTATTTGTATGCAGAACTTTGATAGATTTTCCATTTTGTTTCTCTACAAAAGCCTTATACTCCAAGAATGAATTGAAGACTTTAGACTTCTGTTTGAGAAAGTACACAATGGTGTACCTAGAGAAATCATCAATGAAATTCAAAACATATTGGGCTCTACTGAAGGATGGTTGTGGAAATGGCCTTGTCAAATCACTATGTACCAACTCCAAAAGATGTGAGGCTCTCCAAGCTTTTCCTTTGTCAAACTTCTCTTCAGGATGCTTTCCAAGAATGAAACCATGACAAACACCTTTAGAAAAGTGAACTATAGGCAATCCTGTAACCATGTCCTATTTTTTGAGTTGTTGTGGGTAGCGGTAGTTCAAGTGACCAAATCACTGATGCCACAAGTTACTCATATCATCTGAATGAGTGATTAGAACAATCGAAGGAGGATTGAGAAAAAAGTGAGAGAACAAATAAATTTGAGACTGGTAATCTGCTCTGCCAACTGCAACTGTAGAATCATTCTGCATCTCACGAATCACCACTGAATCAGGAGTAAACTCAACTCTCTTGCCTATGCCTATGTAAGTGATTTGATAGATAGATAGAGGATTAGTTGATAATGAGGGCACACAAAGAACATCCTGGAATGTGCCATCCCCCATATCAACAAACCCTCTCCCACACACCTCAAGTGGAGTATCATCACCCATCAAAATGGAAGGCATAGAACATGACTCCATAGATTCCAGTTCATCCTTAGTTGAAGCCATGTGGTGTGAAGCACCTGAATCAAGAATCCATGTGGATGGTGGAGAAGCAACTACTACAAGGGCCTTGCCCTTTCCTTCCCCCTTATTGTTCTCTTTGGCCTTATGAGAACCCTCTTATGAACTCTGTTTGATGGAATTAGGAACACTGAGATTATTCTTCTCAAGAATGTTTGTCAAATGATCAACCTGTTTCTTCAAACATTTGTGCTCATCATGACCAGGTTTCTTACAATAGGCACATTTGACCATCTCTTTCTTAGGCTTGCCACCTTTTGAAGATGAGGTTTCATTACTTGATTTTGGAGTAGCCAATTTTTGATTCTTTTTCTCTTTGTTATTCTTTTGTTTCTTATCCTTATTACTACTTTGTCCTCTTTGTTCATTTATGCCAAGGTTAGCAGCCAAGGCATGAGACATAGAAGACTTAAGAGCACCCATCTGAATTAGCTTGTCCTGCTCCTGTGTGAGAGAAGTAGCAAAATTATCCAAAGATGGCATCTTGAATTGAGATCCAAGTGCATCCTTAGTAGCATATAAGGAAGAAACAAATACTGAATATTCAGAACTTATCTTTGAGAGAATACTTAGAATCAATTGTCCATCTTTCTTATCAGTTCCACATTGTTGTAGTTGTAGCCTTAGTGATTTCATTTTGGTGAAGAAATCCTGAATTGTGTTGAAGTTGCCTCGATTTAAACTGATTAGTTCATTCTCCAACATATGACCCCTCATAGAATCTTGCGCATCAAAAATAGATTCTAGCTTTTTCCATACTTCATTTGGAGTATTCAAAGATTCAACATGAAAGAGTAAATCAAGAGATACAAACACACATAATTCTCCATATGCTCTATCACATTTGTTAAACCACTCAAACTTTTTTTCATCTTCATTTAGTTTAGTTTCCAGTCCCATTACTACTCTATGAAATCCAAGTCTTCTTATGTGAATTTCCATTTGTTTTTTCCATTCAAAATAGTTGTATGCAATTAGATTAGGAACTGTTGTAGATGCCATGATGAAGAAATACAAAAGGAAATGCAAAAAGAAAGTGAACACAAGAATGTCGAGAACACCCCCACCCTTTTAACTAGTATCAAAGATCACCCCCCCAAATATTATAAGGTTGGCACTTTATATTTTAGTGCATTTACAAAGCCTTTTCCAAGATACAATGCTCAATAGGCTCAAAATAGCCAAAATTACAAATTTTGATGCAAAATGAACTTGAGACAAAATATGGAAAAAATAGCTTTACGGCTGTGTAGTGCTCTTCAAGACCTTTCCAATGCCTATTCATTTCCAAAAAATGGAGCACTAGGGCAAAAGTTATGACCTATTGAAGAAATTGGCACAACTTCAATTTGAAATATCTAGTACAAGATGTCAAAAGATCTTCTCAATACCTCTATGGATGGAAAGTGCTCATCTCCAGCTTTCCAATGATATCTTATTTGCTTCAACCAGGAGAAAAATGACGCACAAGAATTTTTGTACAACAATTTTCTTCAAATTTGTGCAAGATATGAAAAATGTAAAAGATACCCAGTTGAGATTTCGACCTTGGCTACAAAACCCAGAAATCATTTTTCTCAAAAATGAGTGGAAGCTAGATTTTTTGAAGGAAAAAGAAAAATGGCTCCAATGAAAAATAGATTTCTTCAAACCCCCGCTTGCAACTATGTCAAATGATCTCCAATTTGGATGAAAAAAAAGACAAATCTGACTTTCTCGAGCCTTCTGGACGTGTTGGAACAGTGAAAAATGCTGCCAGCATAACCAAAAATGTTGCAATCACCCAGATCTCACAAAACACATATACAAAATAAAGAGGTAATTAAATCTTTGCAAATCCTTTCTGATTCTCCAGATCGTTCAAGAATGCAAGAGAATTGCATACGGGAATTTACAATATTTTTACAAGAAACTCAATCTCTCAATTAGGAATCTAAGAACTTAGATTTCTCAAAACAAAAGCTTTGATACCATGTTAAAAATATGAAATAGATTGAATAACCCAAGAACTTTATAAGAGAAAATCAAAGCTACATAGACTGGAAAAGCATAAAGAATGCACACCAGAACTACAAGAGATTATGCAATGTCAATATGATAAAATTGCATTAAGAGCCTCCAAGCTGAAAAGATACAATGCAAATATGCATGAATGAATGCAAGAGTATTGCAAGAATGAATGCAAATACAAGCTAGGTAGTAAGTTTATATAGAACTTAGGAGAGGTGGTAGGTGGCAAATCCAACCAATAGGAATCAACCACAAAAAGTGGAGATGGACCACCAAAAGTGGAGATGCCCACCAAAAGTGGAAAGTAGTTCCACCCTTTAAGGAAGGGAACAACTCATCACTTGGATCCTAGTTATTAAATAATAAACTCACTTTATTATCCTAAGAAAGCTTAATTAAGTGTAGGAAAAACCTAGGACTAAGGGAAAATAAATTAACCCAATAGGAAAGTAGAAACCTAAACCAACATAAACTATATTAGAAAGTGGTCTAAAAGGAAAACTTTCTCCAAGGGTTAAATAGGTAGACAATAATAGCTAGCAAAGTAGAAGAATTAAAAAAACATTGTGTCATGGTCTAGTCTCTTTAGAACTCTATTAGTCCTAACCCGTAAATTACTTCATGTGTACCATGTCATATTATCTTGGTGATGAACAAGATTGGGATTGAAAATCCCTAATTTATTATGCATGTAGAACCATGCATCTCTTTTGCCGTCTATCTAGTGCATAGCTATAGTTCCACATTTGTTATTGTAAGGTAGAAAATTGTCGTTGCTTTTGGTTTAGGATATAGAACAACAATCTTCTACACTTCTCATTCAAGGAAACCCTAGAGATCTCAATCCAAGGATGAAGTAGGGGAAAAAAATCTTGTAATAGGGTGTCCTAGAGTTTGATTAGAGACTAAAGAGGGCTTCACCACCAAGCTAGGGCTTGGAAAGATAAGAAATGAATGTAACATGCAAAGTACTATGCAAAACTTACCTAAATGACTTAGAAAATGAAATTGAAATACATAATGACAAACTGGAAATGAACAGAGGTGCACCTAGAAGAGTGATGAGACCAAAACAAGTTCCAAAACCCTGAAAACTTGTTGTTTGATGCCCACTGGGACTCATACGCCAGTCTGGGCAATTTAGTCCCAAACTTGGGTTTTCAGGTGGAAACATGAATCTGATAGTGTTGAATCTGAATCTCCTGAAATATGGAAAAATCCCTGTACTGGGACTCATATGCCAAAAATAGTGTATTAGTCCCACTCTTCTTTTTTGGAGGGTTAAGATTTGAATCAAGTCTCCAATCTCTGCTCTTCCTTCCACACTTTGTTTTCAGATCTGAAACCCTAATTTGCAACATGTAGGTGACTTTTTGTGAAGATTGAAACCTTGTGGTAACTTGATGGATTTCTTCAACCTTGCAACCTAATATTCAAAGGATCTCAAGCCTCAAGACACCCAGATCTACAATTACACATGTAGAGAGAGAAAAAATTGTTGATTTATTAGTAAATGGGGGTTTGCCTTGGTCAAACCCCTTTTAGGTAATTAAACCAAATGATGAGATAATGAAATAAGGACATGAAACATGAAACATGGAACATGAAACAAGAATAATGATACCTTGAATGATGTCTTGTAAATCAATAATCTAACATGTAGTGGCCATTAAGGTAATAGAACTTCAAAATTTTGACATTTTTAGGTTGGTTCTGTTGTGCAGTTTTTTTTTGCACACATGCCCCACTGAAGTAGAGACCCTCATTTCTTGGTTTTTGGGTGTCTTGGCCTTTCTATTTTGGAATTTTTCTTGCTTGGGCATGTGATTTGATTTTTATCTTGCCAGTTGGAGTGGCCTATTTGTGAATTTTATTGAAAATCTTAAGATCTGAGTGCATTTCAGACTTTCCACGTTTTCAGGAAAATTCGTTTCCTTTGGATTTTCCTAGTTTTCTTTCGGAGCCCGAAGGTGGTGGCCCTTTTGACCAAATCTGCAAAAATTCATCATGTCCGGATTTCTCCGAAGTCCGTTGCTCTGTTGGATTTTCGGATTTTGGTCTTGGTTGTCTTGTCGAGGGCATTAATGGTGATTATGTGACTTTTGGGGCAATGATATATTGAATTTTGGGAAGTAATTGGCCATTTGAGTTTGTTTATTTGCTTGTCATTTGAGTTTGGAGTGCTGGAGCTTGAGGTGTGTTGCTAGATTGTGCATTTTAGAGCTATTTCAAGTGCTACATTTGAATTTTGTGAGCATTGCTTGTATCCTGCTCGTGTTTGTGGGTTGCTTGTTGGCATCATCAGTTCCAAATATTTTGCTCTCATGGTATGTGGATATGCTCCCTTCCTCTGTTGGTCTTCAATTACTTTGCTTTATATGCTTTTGTGTCATTCATTGCTTCATCATTTTCTTGTGTGTATGCACCATGGCGGGGTTTTCATTGTTTTACCAGTCTACTTGGTTGATCACTCAATATTTGTTTTGGGATGGTATTTTGTTGATGTTCTCGAGGCTTGTTTACATTTATCCCAAACTCCCTATCTTTGTTTGTAAGCAAGTCATGCCTAGTTTTTTCCGTGCTCCCATGGTGGGGGTTTTTAGGGTTTCTCGACCTAGGGCATAGCCAATCCCTCTTGAATTGTTGGGAGGTGCGTTTTAAATTCATGATTGATCCATTGGAGGTTAGGGTCAAGTTGTTGTCGGGGTGCAAGTCCTACGTCCATGCTCATTTGATCCATTTTGGTAAAGATGAGTGAAATGTGGGTATGTTCGGGTTTTTGGCGTCTTCGCAGAATTCCACTTCCTTCGAATTTCCCCGGCTTTTCTCGTTCCTTCTCTTTTTCCACTTAAGCCAGAATTTTGTCTACCTCACGAAAATATGCTTCCTTAAGATTTTTCTCGGTGTCTGTGGTTGGGTCATTCCGCCATATTCATGCTTTGATGGTAATTTATCTTACTCCTGCTAAAATCCGCTTTTACTGGATTTTCCCAGATGTCCCGTGCCTTCTTCATTTTCCCGGATCGATTAGAACTTTACTATTTTCGAGGATTTTCATCTTTGGCAGATTCTTCTGGGATATTATGGAAATGAAGAATATGATGATTATATGAAGGGTTTGCTTATTGATAAAATATTAAAGTGATCAAATGAACTTATGCTAAGTAGTTCTAAGGTTATTCCTTTATTGTACTAGTTAATTGAGTGATACTAAGGGGTTTATATGTTTGTCTCATTGGATTCTGCCTAGTCCGGATTTCCCCAAAATTTCTCTCCAGTCTAGATTCCGCGAGGGGGGCTAAAACCCGAACTTTAAGATATGGGTTTCTTACATTTGTTATTTCTCTTGGATCTCACTTTTGTTATATTTACTTGTTTACAGGTAGGATCACGACAATATGTTGCTGGTCATGGCAAGGGAAAGGCAATAGATCCTAGTGCAGAAAGTTCTGCTATCTTTGATGCAGAAAAGGTAAAATTGGATATAAGGAGTAAGATTCCTTAGAGCAAGCTGACTTCTATTTGGTCAGGAATCACCGATACTAATGTGGGTATGTGGGATTATGAGGAGTTCAAAGCTGAAATGGTAGCATAAATCCTTCCTTTGCTGGCTAGGAGAACTGTGGAATCTGGATTGGCACATGTAGCAGGTTTTCCCTCCATGGTGCAGTGCTATGAGCTGGTGCTTGAGTGTGCTAGAATTATGACAGAGGGACACAAAGGATAATTGGTCCCCAGGGAAGGATTGTGTCAAGCTTCGATCCTGTATCCATTGCTAGGACTTTTGATATGCCTGATAGGTCACATGTGGTGGCCTTTGATATGGATGGTGCTAGGAAATACTATGAATAAAATGTGGTCAAGTCCCAACAGGTAATCAATTCTTGGTTGGAGAAGCCCAAGTCTCATTTCTCCAAATTTCCAAAGCAACTATTCAGGCTCAAGTTCAAAAGGGAATATTACAATGTCATCACTCTTCTTAGCAGACTGGTAGGGTTGAAGAGTGCAGGGGTGTTTGAGAGTTGGATGTTCAATGTCATTGCTCAGATGGAGTAGGGTATAGACTATCACTGGGCAGGTGCCATAAGTGCAGTCAACCACGAGCAGATGTGTAATGTCTTGCAAACCAAGACTTTCACCATGAGCTCCTACCTAGTGTATGCATTGGCAAGATTTCACCCGTATAAGGGGTTGAGCACTAGAGGTACATTTAGACATGATGTAATATATGAGGTATATCCATAGCTGCACCTAACAGGAGGAAGCTATAGAAGGGAAAATGATGCTTTCATGATGTATATTACCAGGTTGCTGCAAGGTGCAGAGCATGTGAGGATTTCTGGCAAGGATAAAGAATTGATAAGGAGGTATGGGGCATGGTTTATCCAGTGCCCTAATTTCTCTTCCATTAGGATTGATGGTTGTCAGAGGGCTCCATACAGACTCCTGAGGTACACCACTGATCATATTATACTGTTGGAGGTCACTAGGAAAATTTGTGACTTTGACATAATTGTAAAGGGAGACAAGCATAAAACAGGATTTGGGAATGATTTTCCCTTGAAGATAGGAATGAGTGAGGTTTTTCCTTCTATCCAGTCTTCTCATGCTTTTGAGGAGGAGATGAGTACTTTTGGTCTCTCTTTCCATTCCAAGAGAGCAAGGTTTGACATCACTGGTGAGGCACAAAAGAAGGCCAGTAGGGAGTACAACCATAAGGCCAATATTGAAGATTATTGGGCTAACCTTGGTGATGAATTTGAGGTCAAGAAGAGGAAATTCTCCAGGTTGCTAGTGGACTTAGTAAGGTTATATAATGTGAAGGCCATCCCTGACCAGGTGGAAGAAGATGGAAATTTAATTCAAGGTCATATCTTCGAGGTGGTGAAAGATAAATCAATTGGAGAGATTGACTGGATGGAAGAGGAGAAAACAAAATTAGATCAAATCATGACTCCTGTGATCAAGTACACCAAAATGTGGTTGAAGCACAAAATTCTGGACTTGGAAAGTGAAGGTGTCCAATGCACTTTTGATTTGATGGGAGACTTGGAGTCTCATTCTGCTTCCAAGGAATCACATGAACAAGATCCTAAGGGTAAGGCAAGGGTGGATTCCCCCTTCAAGATTCAGGTTAGAGATGTTCAAACTGAGAAGGTGGCAGACGTAGGTAAACAGAGGAAACCTATTGCCAAGAAGAGGAGGCATGTCTCGAGGAGAGAAGGAAGAGGTAGATGTTACTCCTCCATTGACGAAGAGAAGAAGGCTTGTGAGGCTATCACAGAAACAGGAGGAAGCTCCTAAAACTGATAAGGACGTTGAGTCACCTATGGTAGAGGTAGAGAGTTCAGGGGAAAAAACACAAGTATATATGAGGAGATCAAGGACTCCTTCCCCAAAGGATGCTGCAATGAAGGAGGATGTGCCAGTAACTGCTTCCATTGCTGAACAGGAAAGCATTTCCCTTCCTCAAGATACTAGCAGTGTGCAAGAAGAACCAAGGAAGGATAAAGATCCTAAGGACTTGGGTGAGGAGGGATTTTAGGAAGGAGAACTCTATAGTGCAGAGGCAGAGGTTGACAAGGTGATCTAGTCTCCTTTGGTGGCCTATGCAGATTCACTTGCGGAAGAGCAATTGAGAAAATCTCCTCAACAGGAGGAGATACCAGCTAAGATCCCTTCATCGGCGCAGGTTGTTGTAGAGGAATAGTTGTTGAACAAAGAAGATCCAATTAGGGATATCCCTAGTGTGCCAAGTTTTGAGAAGGATGCCCCTAATGACCAGTAGGAGCAAGATAGGTAGGATACAGTGTCAACTGAGTGTACTATTCCAAGTTGGCTGGATAAAGAATTGAAGAGTAAACAGGTAATCGTAGAAGATGCTCCTCCTAATTGGGATGACTTAATGGCCAATATTGAAAAAGGAAAGACTAAGAAGAAGGATAGGGTTGTGTACCGGATTGAGAGGGATGGGTTAGGCAACAGAGTGGATCACATTGCTACCCCTGCTCCAGATAAAGATAGAGATAATGTGATTGTCGAGGATTATCATGTGCATACTATTGACCTAGGGCATGATTTTGTGGAATAGGACATTGAGGAGTATGAAGGCTCTAGTGCTGTAATTGTGGGAAGATTGAAGAGGGTTGTACAAATCAGGCATGAGTTGGAGAGAGAGAATGAGAAACTAAAGAAGTACTTGCAGGAATTGATGAAACCCTTGTAGTCCATTAGCTCTTCCTCCTCTGCTGCAGGTTTCTTGCCTCAGGAAACCATTTCTGAGCTTGAGAAGATGAAAGGAACCACACTTGCTGCAGTTGCTTGGTTGCAAGGAGTTCAAACCAAAGGAGATGCTGCCATCAAGGATATCTTGTTCGATTGTAGGAGATGTCATGAGGTCGGTGGATTGGTTGAAGACCGTGCTAGCTCAAGATAGAGAAGATACTGATCTCCTACTGTAGAAAACAAGAACAATCATGGAGTTCACTAAGGATAAATTGGTAAAGAGTGGGATTCTTCCTTTTCCAAGGGTTTCTGAACCTTGGGAATGGTTCGAGATCTTGCAGATGAGACAAAGGGCCTTAAAGAAGATTAACAAGCAAGGGAAGCTGATTGGGGACACTTTGATTGGTATTTATGAGAAGTGTATCTCCTTCTTTGAAATTATGACAGGAAGGAAGAAGTTTTCTCCGAAGCATCTCAATCTGGAGCAACTTAGGAAATAGTGGAGAGATGTTTATTCTCTAGTCAGTGAAGGTCCAGTCACTGAACATCAGCTAGATGATGCTGCAACCTACATTGTAGTTATTGACAAATATTTAACTAATAGGGTTGAGTGGGATGGTACAATAAGGCAAGCAAGGGATGACATTAAGTCTCTTGAAACAAGAGTTAGGGTTTTTCCTGTACCACCTATTGCTGAGTTGGATAGGGTGATGCTAGCCATGCATGGTGAAGAAGATTGAGCTAAAGACAAGGATGGGAAGTAATTATATGGAGCTACATCAAAGTTTGTGCTTCCCATTATCCACATGCATTGAGCCGACCTTTTTGTGACCTTAGGCCAACTTGGATGAAATTGGTGCAAATTGCACATTTCATATGATATTCGAATATCTTTTAAGGCCGACCTCTTGTGTGGCATGTTTTTATTGTAAACTCTTATTTTGAGCCGACCTATCTTAGGGATTCTCTATAAATTGGGCATGTTGCCTCATTTTAGGATATATAGAAATAATGCATCATAGGCATAGAGAAATAGGATAGAGAATTCCATATTTGAGTGAATTAGGGTTTATGTTCAAGCAAGTATTGTAACGGAAGGCTGGAATTGTTGCCATTTTGGATGACTTAATATAAGAAGGGATATTGTGATTTGGTATCTTTCTTGAGTCAAGTTTTATCTGGCACGGTTCTTGTTGTTCTATCTTTAAAATTGCTTAAGTTCATAGTTAAATAGTTTGGTGATGCTTAGGGTTTCATGTTTGGAATGTTTGCAACGATCTCTAGTCCATACTTTTTGCAGTTAGCTACTTTGCAAAGTTATCCCAAACTTTAAATCATGCTTAGTTCAATTATAAATGTTTGTTCATATCCAATAGTATTGTTTTGAATAAATGTTTATGATTTGAAAATCTTTAAATACCTCAGAAGATTGCACTATTTATGTGAAAATTGCAGATTTATCTGGATCAAACAGAAAGTAGTTTATGAGAGATCGGTCCATTTTGAGCATATCATCTTTGACATTGTCCGTCTTAGGGTTAGAATTAGTATTAGAATTATCTCTGAAAATTTGATCTTTTGTTATTTATTTTATTATCTGGGTTCAATTGAGGACTTCAAGTATCAATTCATTGTTTAGATCTTATAAATTCAAAAGCCCAGTATTTGCTTGTAGTAAGGTCCCTTTGTGATTATCGACATTTTCACATTTATCATTGAGTTCTTTTGTTGCATTTTCAAGACCTGACATTAGAGACCTTGGGGTTATGTCTTTTCCCATAGAGATTTACCTTTCAAGAGAGATAGGATATCATATTATGTCTGAGTTGTTGCTGTGCAGAAAACACCATCAACAGGTTCCTTGACAATTTTTATGATCTTTCACCCCTGTGTTGATGGTTCGACCTAGGGTTTTAGGGTCTAATACCCTTGTTTCACACTTTCCAAATTTATTGAGGCCTTAAGCCCTCACGTTATGTTTCTTCGTTGACCCCTTTACCAAGTTGCTAGTTGTTTTATTAACAACCTATGTCATTTGGCCCATTGTCATTACCGACACCTTTGCCTAAGCCCGGTCATCAGATGTTTGTTAAATTTTAATATTTCATGGTTGGCCCAAAATATTTCACCTTTTAAAGACTTATGTTTTAAGTCTTTAATTTTTGAGGGGTTGTTGCCCGTTGCCTAGCCCAAGGCCCCTTCCTTATAACGAAAAATATGTGCATGTGCATAAAATTCGAGTCGATGAATTTAATGATAAAAATACAAGCCTTTGTGCTCACATTGTGCACTATTTAAAAAATGTATTTTGGCTGGGCTGCGCGGTGTGCGCGATTGCACCACACATCCTCTGATTCAAGTGGGACCCAATCCCCACTATCGACATGGTCTTAGATGGCATTAAATTGACGACTCCATTGTACCATCTGATCAAATCTAAGCCATAGAGCGAGTTCCATGTAGAGTATTAAATAATGTCACCTAACACCGTGCGCGGTGTGCGCGATGACAACACGTGGAGTCTGCTAGCGACGTATGAAGGCTAGATGGGGCTCGTAGGCAATGGACGTGTTTTCTGACTGGGAAAGACATCATTTGTTGATGAAATGGAATTTTCAAACATGTTTGACTCGATCTGAGTCATCCAAAGATCCATCTCAGTGCTTGATTAATGGATCACATTCAAAGAATAGAACTAGCCATGTGATGACCATTTGGACGCTACAAATAGTGAGAATTAATGATGTATGCTCTTTATAGGATATCAACCTGATCTCCATGCGTGTGAAGAACCGCTTCTTGGAAATTATGATGAATGGTACACTGATTTCCATGTACCTGGGAATTAATGGTGATGAAACAGATGCTAGTGAATAATCACTTGCTCACTCGTGCTTCTCTTGGAGCATTAATGATCGACATCATCAATTTTCTCAATAAATATGGATAAAGTCTCATCATTTTCATCACAACAATTGGGAGTCTAAATTATTTGTGGCTGGTGATTGCTCTTGTAAAGGTTCTGTCTATTAGTGCAAGATGAGTAGGTCGAATTCTTCTCCATCATCTATGCATAGGTCTTCCATAATTAATGTTCGGAGGTCAGGTGATGACATGCCATCGCATGAATAGAGTGGTCTTCAAGGCGCTCCCAGCTTGAAGATGGAATGCATGAAGCTTGTCCTAGTGGTTACCAGGTGCAACTTTGGGCTGAAAGGCCAAGCTACGATTACAAAAGAGGCGGTGCGTGGCCAGGAGGAAAGGTCTATGAAGTTCGAGCCGAGATCAAAGGCCAAATTAAGGTATGGTCACGGTTCTATGGGTAGGAAAAATTTACCTATTAATATTTCTAATAGCTCCAATGATAGCGACACAGAGATTGAATCTGATTATGGAAAATTCCTTGTGGTGTTGACCGAGATGGCTGGTGTGAATGAAGAGGTCCTCACGGTTTCTCTAATTTCCATGATGGCATTGTGTGATGCTACTAGTTCTGGTGCTAAGAAATGTGCTGGTGATGAGGAAGGAGTGGTGGTTTAACCTCCTACTATGGAAAGGATACAAAGTGGGTGCAAGTACCATGTCCCTGGTGTTGGTTCGGTCTCTGGATGATGGTGATGGTTTTCTGGTTTTTGGGTCGTGATGTGTGTTGCTACTAACTGCTTTTGGATTCAATGTGAATATGGACGATGGGGCCTTAATGAAATTTTGCAATGGGTGGGGTAACACCAGCTGGTTGTTATGAATTTTGATTCCCTTGCGTGGTAAATGATTGCAGCTAACCGTCTGGGATTTTTGAAATGCGAATGAAATTTTGTTTTGAAATGAAATTATGATGAAATGTGACTGTAATGAGCCTGATGCTTGTTGCTCTCTTCCACGTTATAAAAGAGATTTCAATGCTCATTGCATAGGTCAGATTTTTGAATCTAGAAAGGTCTAGTCAGGGTATAGTGAATGCACATAATGCATAATTCTTGATGAATCTGCTAAAAAATGTCTTGGGTAGGGTTTATGTATGAAATAGTCTTAAATTGTTTTATGCAAATTATTGATATTGAAAGAAATCTATTAAATTAAAATATGTGCTCTCCTGTGTATACATTGCTACAAACTATAAATAAAAATATCAAGCATAGTTTCATTTATCTTCAATGGTTCATTTGAATGTATGATTCTATTTCTTGCCTTAACTCAAAGAGTTAATCAAATTCTTGGGAGAGAGTCGTAGGTCTATGATAATGTACTAAGGATTTGGTAAGAAGTTATACTTTAAGTACTGTGAATTTTTTATGATGTAACACATTGTGAAAATGGTCCACTCATTTCAGGGTTCAATATTGTGTATGACTAAATATTTCATGCTTGATTCCTGCCCAATTTGATGAGGCACTGGCTTATTCATTAGGAATTCTTATAGTTTAATAAAATCTGAAAATACCTATCTATAGGTTCAAGGTTGGAACATTAATTAATTCAAATCTTATCCATGCTGAGATGTAAGTCTCATATATATGAGTGTCCCTAGCAACTTAGTGGTTATTTGTTTGATGGTCAGACAAACCTTTGATGAATAATGTCTATTTGTACTTAGTAGGGATAAATATGTGTGTTGAAGTGTTCTTGAGGTTTTGAATATCAGATGAACATAGTATGGGAGACCCTCCTTGGTCTCATAGAGCCTAAAGAGTAGGAGTAAATGCCTTCCAATCTTTACTCATTATGTTGGCCTTCTAGCCTAGGAATTTCTTGAATATAAGGCATGGCATCCCTTTAGAGAAATTTGGGGTTTTAGCAAGAAAAAACACCAACAAAATGATGTAGATCTAGATCTTGAAATAAGTGTAGAACAATGCTTAATATTGGATCTTGAATGCAACATCACAACACTAGCTCAAAAAAATGCTTGATGCTTGATAATCTTGACATGATAATGGATCTTGAATTCCTGCAACAATTGATGAAGAAATATGCCCTTGAATGCTTTAGAAATGCTCTTGTAAACTCTCTTGATGCTCTTGTAAAGTCTTGGAATGCTTAATTCTTGATATCTTGGGATGATATCATGAATGCTTAGTGAAATAATGATTTGACACCTTGTTTATATAGGCAATCCACCTAATGTACTATGTATTACATCCTAGAGGCCGACATACATATAATTTGAATTTAAAACCTTGATTTCCTGCTCAAAACCCTAAAAATAGGCCAAATGGGACTCATACACCCAAGGTGGCATATGGGTCCCACCAGGCCTTTTTGCATGGAGGAAATGTTGAGGAGTTGAGAAATTAAGTTTACTTGTTGATATTATCAAGATTTTGGTTGAAATATGCCTCGAGATGCATAATATAGGGTCTTGGGGGCCTATTAATGATGTCGTGAAGGTCTTAAATGCAAGAGGTCCCAAAAATTAATGTGAAGGTGTAAATAAATACACTTTACAACATTAATTTGAGGCAAAACTAGGTTTATTTAGCTTAAAAAATACCCTAAATCCAATGTGAACATCGAAAACACATTACAACACTAGATCAAGGCGACATTAGGTCCATTTAGTTTACAAGGGTCCTAAATTTAATGTGAAGGTGTAAACTAATACACTTTACAACACTAAATTAAGGCAAAGTTAGGTTTATTTAGCTTAAAAAGGGCCCAAGACCTAATTTGAATGTGTTAAACACATTACAACACTAGATCAAGCCAAAATTATGTTAATTTTAATGTTAATCATTCCCAAATCAAGTAAGGAAAAGGGATACTTTTTCTATTTCCACATTTAGCCCCCACTTTAGTGAGAGGAGGAACTTGCTTCAAACTCACGCTAAAGTAGACATTCAAGAGGGGTCCAAGTATACCGATGTGCATGGTCTAGGATGGAAAAGATCAAGGGAGTGGTTAAGCCCCTAGGATCCAAGATCTTATGTCAAACCGACATAAGCACAAAAGGACATGCACAAGGTGTATGATATGCAACATCAAGATACACAAACATGCAATGCTAATAACTAAAAGAAAGAAAAAAACAAGCAAAAATAAAGAGAGGTTGATCAAGCCTTGACCATTTGTCCAACATGATGCGGATAAGATCTAAGTTGTTTGTCCAAAAATGCATGCTCACTTTGATGCAACAAAACTTCAGGGCGTCCATTGGGTGAGCATGCAAAGGGTGGCTTAGTGAGAAAGTCATGCCTCTGTATCGGCTTCCCACCATATAATGAGAAAGTCATGCCCACGTTTAGGCTTCTGATCATACATTAACCATATCAAAGCTATAACTCCTGATAACTTTGACAAGGCACCACATAACAATGAAGTTTGAGCTCCATGAGGCAAGCAAAGTTTCATATGCTTGAAACTCATGAACAAACAAGATGGCTCCATAAGCAAGAAAAGTGTGTTATGCAAGGTGGCCATATAACTAAAATTATAAATGTGAAGTAGTGTACGGTACACTCAAAAATATTTTTCTTAGTTCATGTAAGGTCTCTTCTTAGGAAACATTGTGCTTAAGGTCTCCAAGAGAGGACAAGTCAAAGAAATATCATGCTCTCGAAGGAAATCAAGTCCAATGAAACCACCAAGGAAAGGACGCATCGCTAGAAAAAAGAAAATCACACAACGAAACATGATTGTCGATGTATTCCCTCACTTTAAAGTGGTCACTAACACCATTGCTGTGAGCAAGTTCTTTAAAGTAGAAGAAGACATGAGAGATTATTCAGAAAGCCCTATGCAAAGTCATATGTTTCTGAATTGAACTACATCATGGATAAGTATGTCACATACGATCCAACTTAAGGCATGTTGTCCACATCTCAAGCTTGCTCTTATATGTACATGAAAGGTGATTGACTAGCCAAAAGAGACAACGAAAAGTGACATACGAGGACAAGGCTACTTAAACCCTTGCCCCCACTTAGTGTAGGACAAGGACGAGTTGAGATGATTGATGAGAAACATACTAGAGTGAAAATCAATATCAATTAGAGGAACAAGGTGCTTCAACACAAGGAAGAGCACCACACTCCTTAAGATTTTGAATTTCATCACTTAAAGCCTTAGATTCATTAGTAGAATGACCATGTACTTTATGATATGCACAAAATTATTTCTTGTAGTAAAATTTCTTTCATGTTCTTGGGGGGAGAGATATCAAACAATTTTGGAGGAGTCTTGACAAGATACCCTCTTGATCCCAAGTAGAAGATGTTGCGTTATTTTGTGAAAAAGACATCTCTTGCTTAGTATTAGGTGTCATACTTACACAAGACTCTTTAGATTGCAAGGTTTTGTACTCTCCTTTATAGGAGTGTAAAATCTATCAAATTCGAATAATGTTTTGCATGATGACCTTAATGTTAAGCGAGGAATTTTTGTTTTTTTTCAAAGGATAAAAATCAAGACCACTAGTGTCTATCAATTCAAGTACTACTATTAAAGTCAGCTTAGAAGAATCTTTTGTAAGAGTGTTGATATTGAGCGAAGGTTTGTTTGTTTCTTTCGAGGGACAATAACCAAGACCACTAGTCTTTTCTTGCATGTGAGGCTCTATAGGGACACATATACCTTGTTCTCTAGCACCACATCCTTTTCCACTATATCCAAGTTGCTTCATAAGTTCATACCCTTTTCCATAAATATTTTTCATTTCTTTCATATTCGATGGTTGTTCATAGTCAATTTCATCAAAGTTTGTTGTGTAATTTATTTCATTTTCTAAAGTGGTTGAGGTGGATGATTTTGAAGGGTCTTCTGAATTTTGTGTTGACATTACCGCTTTTTCTTTTCCTTTTCCTTTTCCTTTTTCAAAGTATTAGTTTATGATCTTGTATTCTTCCATGAATGTTGGTTCGAAATCTAAGGAACCCCAATCATCTTCTAATAGCTTTGTGATTTCCTCAATATATTTTTATTTATCTTTTTGTTGCACAAGTTCTACTTATGTAGTTGGTGTTAATGTTTTCAAAGGATTTTCCTTGTCTTTCTCAATGTTCAAACAATTGTTTGGGTCAGGGTCAACTTCGAGTGTGTACACTTTGTTGTTGTAGATATACTTCATTACACAATGAAGAGTAGAAGGCACCCCATTCATTGCATGAATCTATGGTCCACCTAAAAGGAGATAATATGAAATATCGTGAGGCATAACATGGACCAATGTTTCTAATGTGGCCTTTCTAGCTGTAATAGGAAAAGTGATCACACCAAGTGGTTGTTTCCCTACATTATAAAATCCTTTAATAGATAAAGAATTAGGTTGAATTTTTGATTTATCCACACCAAGCTTATGCAAAAGGGATACACTACACATATTAAGGGTAGATCCATTGTCAACGATGTTTCTTTTTATCTTGATCTGGTTATGTATAGCTATTATCATGAGAGAATCATTTTGTTTTTGCACTTCTAAAGGAGGGAGTTCACTTTGGCGGAAAATAATGTCAGCTTTCATTCCTTGAATTAGGGCTGCTATGTCATTCGGTTGCACACTAGAAGGGATAGGAACATGTTGTAAAGAAATTTGAATCATGTTATGGTAACGAGGGGATGCTTGAATAAGGTCCCATAATGATATCTTAGCACGAGTGTTCTTAAGTTGTTTAACAAGATCATACTCCTTTTCACTTTGTGAAAGAAAACAAGGACCTGGTAAGATAGGATTAGGAAATGGGAGGGATGTTGAAGTCATTTGTCTTGGTTGCGGATTTTTTGTAGTGTTATATATATGAGAAATGGTATTTTAACTCGACTGCTGCAAAACATTAATTTTTAGGTGGGTAAAGGATAAGTTTCGATTTGTTTTGAGTTTGAGGTTTATGTGAAGGTGGGTAAAGAATTAGAGGGTTCAAAGGATGTCCCATAGGGTATGTAGGAGGTCCATTAATAAAGGGGGATCTAATGAACACTTGCACATTCATAACCTAAACTGTCTTGGTTTGATATATTTCTAATAAAGGGCACTCTAGTGTCATCTCTTCACCAATTTCTAAGGAAGATGGAATGTTGTCATTTTGTTCCACCATGATATCTTCCCTAAGAGGAGAGTTTTTAGGAGAACTGCAAATTAGATGTTCTTGACATTCAAAGATTGATCAATAACATTATATTTTCACAGTCCATAATAGATCATTCACACAATTTATCCAGAAATCTTGAATGATTCAAAGATTAGTATATCTAAAATGACTTCATTGCAAGTAGGGGAGTGATCAATGGTTGAATTGTCTCGTTTATCAATGATGGTGTTCTATTTCTCATTAATGTTTTCCCTAGGGGAAGAGAGACACATGAGATTCTCATGAATTTCATCAATTGTATTTTCTAATGTCAAAGTATCTTCTTCAAAACTAGGAGAGATACTAGAAGAAGAACAAATGTGATTGTCAAGATTGTCCAAATTTTCACTCTTTTGTCCCATAGTGTCTTCCAAAATAGGATAGATAGGGGAAGAAACATAAAGAGGTTGTCATAGATTTTAAAAGTTGATTATCTAACACCAACATATCCTCATCATTATCACAAGAGGGGAACATGTTGAGAGATGAATGTAGACTAGTTGAAGTGTTGTGAAGGTAGATTTCAATGGTCTCTTGTTGTGTTGTGTGATTGTTATGATTAATTATTGTGATATCCTCTTGTTTAGTAATGTCTTTCCTAATAGGAGAAGTAAGAGGAGAGAAACAACTAGGGTTCTCAAAACTCTCATCGATTAGTTATTCTAACACCAAAATATCTTCTTCACAACTAGGAGAGATATTAGGATAAGAATAAATGTGATTGTTATGATGAAACAAGTTTGTATTATCTTTCACCAAAATAACCTCACTCATAGAAGGGATACTAGAAGAGGGATCAATGATGAACAAAAAGAGAAGGGAAAGGATTTCATATTCATATACATCTAACACAACTTTCTTACAACACTCAACAAGATCTAAAAAATAGAACATGAAGTATGATAACTATAGATTTTTGCATTGAAAACATGATGTAATGATTGTCCTACAAATTTGAAATGCAACAATGACAGAGAAAACATTGAAAAGGATAATGCAATTTTCAGATTTCAAACAAGGTAATTTACTGATTACACTATGAAATAATCTGAAAGTGAAATGTTGTAAATGAAAATTTGAAATTAAGTAATGTATGAAATGAACCTAATTAAGCTGTCTAATGAAATGCATGTAACAACGACTTAACCAATTGAAACATATAACTAATGGCAACAAATAGAAGAGCAAAAACAAGGTTTTCAATGCTGTAAAAGGTAGTTTCAGGGCTGATCTGAGACTAATTCGCCTAGAGGGGTGTATAGGTCCTAGTTAGGGTTTTTCAGGGGTTCAAATGATGGAAAATGCACAACACAAAAATCCCAGAAAGTAGCCAAAACAACCTGTACTGGGACTAAATCGCCCAAAGGGGCGTATGAGTCCTAGATTAGGGTTTTTGCACTATTTTCAGAAAATTCTATGTGAATGTTATGTTTTCTGGTTAGGATGATGTTTAAGTTAAGTGTAATTATAGTTTTCAGATGAAATTCAATGATGTAAGATGCAAAAATTCAACCTATATGCACTTTCACTAATGTAAGATATAGAAACCCTAGAATGCCACTTAACTAATGCAAATCCTAATTCAATGTTAATGTAAGAAAAATCTAGGATGATGATGCACTCCAAATTAGAATTAAGGTTTTCTAAATGCAGGTTCACCAAAATGTAAGATATAAAACTATCGTTTCTTATGGTTTAGGATATATAACAACAATATTCTACACTTCTCATTCAAGTAAATCCTAGAGATCTCAATCCAAGGATGAAGTAGGGGAAATAAATCTTGCAATAGGTTGTCCTAGAGTGTAATTAGAGACAAAAGAGGGCTTCACCACCAAGCTAGGGCTTGGAAAGACAAGAAATGAATGTAACATGCAAAGTACTATGCAAAACTTACCTAAATGACCTAGAAAATGAAATTGAAATACATAATGACAAATTGGAAATGAACAGAGGTGCACCTAGAAGAGTGATGAGACCAAAAAAATCTCCAAAACCCTGAAAAACTTGTTGTTTGATGTCCACTAGGACTCATACGCCAGTTTGGGTGATTTAGTCCTAGTCTAGGGTTTTTGGGTGAAAACAGGAATCTGATAGTGCTGAATCTGAATCTCCCAAAATCTGGTAAAATTCCTGTACTAGGACTCATATGCCAAAAGTGGCATATTAGTCCCACTCTAATTTGTCAGAGGGTTAACATCTAAATCAAGTCTCCAATCTCTACTCTTCCTTCCACACTTTGTTTTTGGATCTGAAACCTTGATTTGTAACCTCTAGATGACTTTTTGTGAAGATAGCAACCTTGTGGTAACTTGATGGATTTCTTCAACCTTGCAACCTAATCTTCAAAGGATCTTCGAGCCTCAAGACACCTAAATCTGCAATTACACATGTAGAGAGAGAAAACATTATTGATTTATTAGTAAATGGGGGTTTACCTTGGTCAAACCCATTTTAGGTAATTAAACCAAATGATGAGATAATAAAATAAGTACATGAAGCATGAAAAATGGAACATGAAACATGAATAATGATACCTTGAATGATGTCTTGTAAATACAAAATATAACATGTAGTGGCCATGAAGGATGTAGATCTAGATCTTGAAATAAGTGTAGAATAATGCTTAATCTTGGATCTTAAATGTAACATCACAACACTAGCTCAACAAAGCTTGATGCTTGATAATCTTGACATGATAATGGATCTTGAGTTGCTGCAACAATTGATGAAGAAATCTACCCTTCTCTTAATGCTTTTGTAAATTATTGGAATGCTTAACTCTTGATAGCTTGGGATGATATCATGAATGCTTAGTGAAATAATGATTTGAGAGCTTGTTTATATAGGCAATCCATCTAATATATTGTGTATTAGATCCTAGAGGCTGACATACATAAAATTTGAATTTAAAACCCTGATTTCTCACTGAAAACCCTAAAAAGGGGCCAAATGGGACTCATATGCCCAAGGTGGCGTATGGGTCCCACCAGGCCTTTTCACATGGAGCAATTGTTGAGGAGTTGAGAAATTAAGTTTATTTTTGATCTTATCAGGACTTTGGTTGAAATATGCCTTGAGATGCATAATACAAGGTATTAGGGGCCTATTAATGATATCATGAAGGTCTTAAATGCAAGAGGTCCCAAAACTTAATGTGAAGGTATAAATAAATACACTTTACAACATTAAATTGAGTCAAAATTAGGTTTATTTAGCTTAAAAGGGCCCTCAATCCAATGTGAATGTGGAAAACACATTACAACACTAGATCAAGGTGACATTAGATCCATTTAGTTTACAAGGTTCTAAATTTATTGTGAAGGTGTAAATGAATACACTTTACAACACTAAATTACAAAAAAGTTAGGTTTACTTAGCTTAAAAGGGCCCAAGACCTAATGTGAATGTGCTAAACACATTACAACACTAGATAAAGCCAACATTAAGTTCATTTTAATATTAACCATTCACAAATCAAGTAAGAAAAAATGATACTTTTTTTGTTGCCATAGTTATAGGCCACCTCTATCATATTAAAATCTCTATGTAGAACCCAAGTGACAATTGTAATTGAATAAGCGATCCATCTCCAAAGAGAAGATATCTCCACAAGATTATTTGATGCATAAATATTAATAATCTAAAAGGAATACATATCAATGTTGAAAAGGGCTCATATAGCTTAATTAGTGGGGTCACATCCTTGGCCCACTAAATGTTGATGCCACATAGGAGACAAAAGGGTGACAATACCACCTTGTCTTACTTTATACTAGCTATATAACATATAGTTGGAATACCATATCACACGACAAGAAACAAAAATCGAGAAAATATAATTTTTAATCTTTTTCAAATAGCGAATGTCTGAACTTGTGAGTTGTAGATGAACATCTTGAACGAAGTAATTTTGTGGTGGTTTTCCAAACCCTTCAAATGTTAGGAAATATAATTCATAAGCAGTTGTCGAGAGGCATATTTTAGTAAATAGCTCAAATAAATATGAAACAACTATTTTATAATATCACTTCTTAGATTTTAAAGTGTCTTGCTGGTTGTTCAAATTTTAGCACTCTAAACTATTTTGATCCTTTAAAATTCCTAAAAGTCCCATATTTTGTAGGGATTTCCTTAAAAATTGCATTAGGGATTTGGAAAAACCCTAAAGGGTAAATACAAGAAGTTGAGTCCACTTCTAGTGGAAGTTTCATACTTAGAAAAAACTTGAAATTAGGCAAAAACAAAACGGGATCCCATTATTTAGCAAACGAGATCTCGTTTCTCTTCGGGATGTCGAGTCAAAAACAGGATCCCATTTTAATATGGGATCCTATTTTATAAAAGCTTAAATTTTTAAAGCTTTTATGAAATGGGAACATTTCCAAAAAAACATGATCCTATTCTAAAATGGGATCTCATTTTTTAAAATTTGGATTTTTGGCCAGGTTTGTGCTTTTTTTTAGTTTGGGAAAAGGCTTGGGGACTCAAACCTAAGCTTTGGACTTGGTTTGACCTACAAATTGAAGGTCATGTCAATGTCACAAGAAAATAGTGACTTTGGACATATGTCTGAAGACCTTTTTTGTAGAATTTTTTGACAAAAATTAAAACCCATTATAGAATTATTTTTTCTATTTTTCAAATAATTTTTTATGAAATTGGTCTATAAACTTGAAATATCAAGATTTTTAGTAATTTAATAACTTTTTATTAGAATATTTTTTTGAAAAATGAACTATACGTAAGCAATCTTTAGACAATTCTTTTAAATTTGAAATTTTTTTCAAAAAATGATAAGTTTAGGTCATCTTATGCGTGACGTACATAACGATTTTTCAAAACAATAAATATGTCCAATAATAAATTAACAAAAAAAATATTCAAAAAATAATTATAAAAAAATATTGTGTGTTATTAGTGTGTTACAAATATTTTCCCAAAAGGATTTAGAAAAATATTATTATTTAGGTCAAAATATGGATGACATACACATGCATTGTATGGTAAAAAAAGTAACTTTTAAACAGTGTTTTTAGACATGCCTACTGGAAATTAATTTATATCATCTGGGTATTAAAATACATTACAAATTTGGAAACTAGACTCCGAGTACTACATTTTATGATCAGTGAATTTTTTAAAGATTCCATCTCTAAGTGCTTCAAATTTTAAGGTCAAATGTGACAAATTGTGAAAATCAGGGAAAACACTTCGACTTTTTTGGCCATAAAGTGGATTCAACTTCTTGTGCACCCTAAAAACTCATTGAAACCCTAGGTCTCACCTGAGACCTTGAACTTTTCTTATATTTGATCGTTGACTATTCATTTTGGTATCTTAGTCCTTTAAGTTGTCTCTCTAAGGCCCTTGTCTTGTTTGTTTACCGACCCCATTTTCTAGAAGACCAGGTGATCCTATTACCTTCATGCATTTTTATATTAGGTCACTTGAACCTTTGTGCTTTATTGGGTCACACATGACACACAATGTCATTTCACACAACCTCTTTAGTTTGCGAGCACTTTTAATGTTACTATTTTTCTATCATGATTTTTTGAAGCGATCTTTTATTTCCTATTGTCGATGACATGTATGGGTCTTAAGCCAATCAAATCATAAGCTTTATTTTCTTATAGTAGCTTAAGTTGTCTGAGAGAAGTCTTTTTAATTGTTGTCATCCCTTCTTTACCCAGTAACTTAAGTTTTTCATTTGTGCACGTGTTGTAAAAGTCTTTAAGTCAGTTGATGAAAAGCCTATACTGTGGTCCCACCTTCATCCTAGTTAGTGTCAAGTGTTGGCTTGTAGTTAAGTCATGCAAGTTATAACCTTCATTGATGCTTTTAGTATTGAAATTTTCCTTTCATGAGCCCCCAAAAAGTATCAATCATGTAATATTAAGTTAAGTTATTTCCATGTCACATTAGTTATGAAAATTGTTTGTTTTTCACATTAACTTGAACCTTTGCAAAGTAATATTAAGTTGGGATTTTATTCCCCTAAATTCCCAAAATTTCGCCATGTGTATTGTCTTGTTTGTTCTTAGTATTTCATGAAGGAAATAATTTTTGAGGAAGTGTATGAGGTATTCCTTTGTTCCCGAGAGTTCACAAAATCATTAAACGTGTCTAGATTTTGTGCCAAAGAAACAAAGGTTTTCCTTTGCATAAATAATTTCAAATCTTTGCGATCACCATCAATCTTCAACAAATCAACAATCCACATTCAAAAATAGAGAATGACTATTATTGGTCACACGTTCAAGCATGCGAGGACATTCATGGAAGACTTTCAATTTGTATCTACCAAATTCTCAAGGGTGTTTTCCTAATTACATCTATTTTCATCATTTGAAACACAAAGCAAAGCCATCAAAGTTAAATTGTTGCAAATTTTCAAGTGAACGACGATTTTCATGACTTGTTTAGAGTTTACAGCAAGTGAAAGAATAGTAAGTGAATTCAATCATCTATGTGTGTTTTGGTATAAAAGAAGAAAGATTTCTAGTTTGCTATAGTTTCAAATTGAACTAAGGTTTTCAAATAATGGAAATTGTTCAAAATTTGAAAGAAATCTTCTTCGAAGTTGTAAATTTTTAGAAGCCCTAGTTTATAAACACTAAAACCCTAGAAAGGAAATCATGTCTAAAACATCAAGGGGTGTGAAAAGAAGGTTGGAAAATGACATTATGGCTCAGTTTGGGTCATATAAGAGGCCTATAATAGCACAAGGGTTGGAAATTCTATAGAGTAGATATAGTCTTGGATAAGAATGCGAACTATAGGGACCCCATTATTCCAGTTCAAGGGTACTGTCATTTTCAAGCATACTTTTAGAAATGCCTAGTTGACAAACCTAATTGTAACATATGCAGGTTAAGTTTGGGGAGATTGGTGGTGTTGAATGTATTAATTAATGTTGACCTAATTAGGGTAATTGTATAGGATTATGAGCCTGAGAAAAGGGCATTGTTTACCACCAATGGGGAATTCTTGATGAATTTGGACAGAGCCTACATCTGCAAGGTTTTCAATTTAAACCCTAATACTTAGTTGCTAATAGATTTGGGAGACCTAACCAAAGAATATCAGAGGCATAGGGATAACTACAAAGTGAAATGGCTACCAAGCTTCAGGCTTAGAGGGCCAAATAGAGGATTGAGAAGATTTGCTAGTGGAGAGTTAGAGCCCTTTGGCTATGATATTTTTGAAAGATACTTCACAATTTTTTTGTTAATCTTTGCCAAGTTTTGGGCATAGATTGCAAACCTCAAATGTTGGTGAATTTAATGGCGTTGGTTGTTGATATCTATAGTGGGGATGTAAATAAGCCTTATGACTATGCACATTATATTGTAGATGAGATTCATAGAGCTTTGAGATATATCAAGGTAGATAATAGTGTGGTCCACTTCAAATGGTAATCTTTATTGTGTCATATAATTTTTCAGTGGAAAATGTAAATTAGGGTTCTAGATGAAAATAAAAGATTGTTGCTAGTGCAAGAGTGGACTTACATATGGGATAAATATTGTGATAAGTCCAATTACCTAGTCTTTGAAGAATTTGTTTTTAGCGAGGTTCTTAGAAATTTTGGGCAACTTGTGGACTAGAGATTATTAGAGGAAGTGAGGAGAGTTTTAAGACGTAAAGATCTTCTCCTAAAGGTAGGGATCAAACACAAATGGGGTGACTAGTTTTTCTACACTGATCCCCAGTTGCACCACATGTACTTCCAAGGACTATCCTAGGGTAAAAGTACAAACTTGTGTCACACTTTGGGCCAATTGTACAAATTCTATCAAATTTATTTCAGTCAGAATGTATTCGATTGAGTAGGTTTCAGCCGAAATCACATGGCGTGTATGTGGCCAGGTATTGTTGGTTGAATTGGTTTCAACCATAACCTACTCGGCCGAATGCATTCCAACCAAATAAGCTAAATATAAAAGCAAAAAATAAACGAGCGTAGTCATTTTATATGTTTGGGTGAAGTTGTAGCGATCATAGGGTAATTAGTTGAATAATGCATCTACAAAAACGTTTGGAAGATAGGTTCTTTTCACCATTTCTCATTCAATGTTCAATAATCTCTCTTTGGAGAGAGGCTTCGGTTGTTGTGTTTTGTTGTTTCCTGATAAGAATGGTTTAGTATTTTATTTGGTTTTATAGTTATGATGATTACATTTTCTTTTTGTTATTTACACTTAAGCGAGTGTTAAGTTTAGGGTTTCTGGGTTTAGGTAAAACCTATTACTTGCTAATGTTTTATTAAAGTTTTATCATTTTATTATGCATTCGAAAAAATTACAAAACCTAATTAAAAGCACTATTAGGTTAAGGGTTTGTGACAGAGTTTTTGTCTTTTTGGTTGCATTCATTAGTATAGAGGTTGAAATGAAATCAAAAGGTTGATGGGTTTGCCACAATATGACTAGTTGGGCATGAAATTTTCCTTGGATTCTAATACGCTTCTGGATCCTCACATGGTCATTAATGAACTCAAAACTGTGAAGTCCAAGAACAAAAATGTTGAATGCAATAGTGTTTGTAGTTTATTTGTCTTTGGAACAATAATCCCAAGCTTTGATGAGATGAGCCCCATAAAAAATATTGTCTGATCGTAGTTGAGAATAATAATCTTCTTTTTAGGCAACATAAGTGTAGCTTATGAGTAATTCTTAGTAACTTGGTTGTTTGCATTGTTCCATTGAAATTCAATTTTTAAGTGGCTCAAAAAATTAAAATCCTCCAGATCAAAGTGTACCCAATCTTCTAAGCTAAAAAAAACTTGATTATCCATGCACCTACTATCAATGGGATGATTAGAGTCTTAAATAAAAAAGTTTAAAAACTCCTGCAGGTCAAAGCATATCCCTGTCGTGGCTTTAAGCTGAAAGGTTGATTATCTGTGCACCTGCAACCATTGATATGATAAAAGTTCTCAATTATTAATAAAAAGACCCTCAGGCAAAGCTTTCTGCAAATATTTTTTGGAAGTGACTTTTTAAGTTACCGTATTCAATCAGGGTAAATGTAACCCAGTTTTGTCATTTTCAATACATAAAAAATGACTATGCTTGTACATCATATGAGATCATATGAGAAAATATTTTAAGTACTATTTTAGTTGATCAAACATGTATTTTTGGATTTCTTTTGTGATGAATAGATATTTCTACCATTGAATAATAATATAGGGATTTTTCCCCAAAGGAACACTTGATCTTACCTTGATATAATAATTTTTTTATCTTTCTTTTAGATTAGTCCACTGTAACCCTACAAGTGAAGTTGGATTTATGTAGAGATGAATTCTAAGCAATTATCTCTATTTCCCATAGGGTCTAAAGATTTGGACCTTATGTTAACCATTTAGTTACTTGTGTGACATTCTTGTTTAGAAAAGTCCTTGGTGATTGTTAATAAATTTATTAGGGTTACATGAGAGTCAAATTTATTGGAAAAAAGTTACATTTCTATTGTTGACACTTTGTTCCGGTAAGCATACTGAAAAAAAAAAAAAAAACATTTTTTTGTGAAGTTTATCATGTATGGTGGAGGGATCCAAAGATCCCTATCAATAGGAAAAGTGTTACCATTGCAAAAAAATTATGGCAATGAGTGAATGTGTTCATTTCCTCTACCAATATTGCATCAACTCAATGTGAAAGGTCATCATCAAATTCTAAAGAAAAACTAAAATTGTTTTCTTTGTAAATATCTTGGCTTTATAGCTATTTTGGCAATTTCTATCGTGTGCATCCTATCAACTTGTTTTGAAAGATGTAAACTACTTTTAACAAAAAGTAGTTTCTATTTTTGTGGCTTATCAAAATCTCAATGAAATTTTTATTTATTTTTTGGTCAATCAAATGAGGGTTTAGGGCCCTCTCCTATATATTATATTAAAATATAGAAATTTACATAATTGTCATATTGTTGTAAATTATCTAAGAACTTCATAGATATATGATGTAATAAATAGATTGGAAACTTTTGATTTGTCACAAAATTGTCCAAATGGTTGAAATTTAACAAGCTACAATTTGAACAATATATAAGGTATGATTATAACTATTCCTAATTGAAGCACAAAAGCTAGTTTACCAAATAAAACTAGTAGTTTACCAAATAAAACTGGTAGTTTACCAAATAAAATTGGTAGTTTACCAAATACAACTGGTATTTTACCAAATAAAACTAGTAGTTTACCAAATAAAATTGGTAGATTGCCATTACATGTTCTTACAAATCATATTTCAAGCTTTAATGCAATAGAATTTTTGTTTTCTTTGTGTTAGTTCTCATAAATTTATATTTTTGATTATTCATATACAAACTCCTGTAAAGATGATAATCTTCACATGACATCTCCATTCAGAAGCTTAAAATCTTTTGCCAGATCATTGAACATGGCCTTTGTTAGGGAATTTAGAGATTTGGGTCTGTTAATGGTTACATTAGCTATCCCCTTGTTCCCTTTCTCTACCATGATAAGATCTTTAGAATTTTTGAGATCCCCCCATTGTCTGAATGCTCTTGTCAAGCACTCTATTCAGATTCATAGATTAATTATAGTGTAATGTTGGCCATTTTTCTTTGAATGCACTCAATATACAATTTTTTTCTTATAACAGACTGACTGAAATCTTCAAATGGGTTTAATTATGAATATGGCATGGTAAAAAGAGGGCATTTGTTGGTCCAAACCTTTTGGTTCTTCCAAAACATTTGGAACTAGTAGCAATAGGAGGTTCCAAAATGTTTGGACCAACTAATGCCCTCTTGTTGACCATACCAATAGAAGTATTTAAAGATATGACAATATGAACCAATTTCATATTATTGAAAAATAGAAGAATCAATGATATATCAAATTTAAAAATGAAACCCTTTGTGTACAAAAAGTTGTTAGCATAAGAGAACAACCTAAACCTATGCTACTCAAAATCTATGAAAGACTTAGATTAAGCAAAAGAGTTAGTAAACATTGATGAAAAATAGAAAGCTCACCAACACCAACCCTTGTTGCAAAAAGTGAAGCTAGTTATAGTAGAAATTTTGGTGTCTAAAACAATGTATTTTCTAGGATGTGCCTAGTAGAAATTATAGATATGACTTACAACTCTATAATTTTATGCATTTAAATGAAATTATAGAGTTTTAAGTCATCTTAAAACACATTGTGCTAGGCACCAAATTTTTTACTATGATTAATTTCACTTATCCATTCACATAACTCCAATTACTAATGGTAGTAATTGGAGTTATGTGAATGGATTATAAGTGAAACTAGTTATAGTAAAAATTTTGGTGCCTACAATGTATTTAAGGATATGACTTACAACTAGATATAATTTCATTTAAATGCATGATTTTATGAATGTATTTAAGTGGTGCATTTAAATAAAATTATAGTCGTACTCTTACATTGTGCTAGGCATCAAAATTTCTACTATAACTAGTTTCACTTATCTATTCACATAACTCAAATTAATACCCTCCCAAGATTATTTCAATAAAGTATTTGATTGATCATTTCTTGTATTCAATGTATATCATCATTGAGAATGACAAAAAGGGCCAATTATTACCTTTCCAAATTATTTTAATAAATTGTTATTTAATATTTTTTTGTATTTGATTGATCATTTATTGTATTGAATGTAGGAAAAATTGGTTCAAAATGTATCTGTAGACTCATTTTTCCTCCGAACGTAGTCAAAGTCAATTTTCCCGAACATGCAAAATGCTAATCAAATATAGAAGAATATTAAATAACAATTTATTGAAATAATTTGGAAGGGCAATAATTGGCCTTTTTGGATGCCTCACACTAAGTTAATTCAAATCAATCAAATACTTTATTGAAATAATCTTGGAAGGATAGTAATTGAAGTTATGTGAATGGATAAGTGAAACTAGTTATAGTAGAAATTGTGGTGCATAATACAAAGTATTTTAGGATATGAATTACAACTTAATGTAAGAAAGTATGAATATAATTTCATTTAAATGCACCATCTAAATATATTCATAAAATCACCCATTTACATGAAATTATAGAGTTGTAGCTCATATCTTAAAATACATTGTAGGCACTTAAATTTCTACTATAACTAGTTTCACTTATCCATTTATATAACTCCAATTAATAAATACAAGTACAACCCTTAGTAATTGGAGCTATGTGAATGGATAAGTGAAACAATTTATAGTAGAAATTTTGATGCCTAGCACATTGTATTTTAGGATATGACTTACAACTTAATCTAAGAAGTATGACTATAATTTCATTTAAATGCACCATCTAAATATATTTATAAAATCATACATTTAAATGAAATTATAGAGTTGTAAGTCATATCTTAAAATACATTGTAGGCACCAAAATTTCTACTCTAACTAGTTTCACTTATCCATTCACATAACTCCAATTAATAGCCTTCCAAGATTATTTCAGTAAAGTATTTGATTGATCATTTATTGTATTGAATGTACAACATCACCGAGAATGGTATTGTATGAATTCACTTAGTGAGGCATCCAAAAAGGCCTAGATGTGTGCAATGACAAAAGGATAAACACTTAAGACCTCAATCATAATAGAATACATCCTTCTCTAACATGAAGTATGCTGAGTTCTTTGTGCTCTTTCTCATGACCTAAACTCTATTGTATTAATCTTGGTATCGATAATTTATTCTCCTCCCTTAAAATGATTACACATTGGGTATATATATAGGGGTATGCTTCTTAGAACCACCTAAACCTTTAATACTATCATGCACAATCTTTCTTATAATTAAATATAAGTCAAGCTTGTATCTTAACATACACCATGTCCCTAAATACAAGTTATGCATGATTATCTCCATACCCTTAGTTATATGTGTGTGCATGATAATTAACCTTTCACTCTCTATATTTAGGGAGGCACTAATCTATTTTTTTTGGTTCAAACATACTTTGAAATTAAGCACATACACTTAAAAGTCACTAAATTTACATGAATGTTCCCTATCACTCTCATTATTACCCTTCAAAGAGAATTCCAAGTGGTTATATTATTTCTTGTTCTTTTATTTTATTAATCATTTAATTTTTTGAAGGAGGCAATATCACTACCAATGATATTAAAAATTTTCTTAGTGGGGGCCATCCCAAAAAGGCCTAGATGATTTTAATTTCTCATTATAACTGCATTGTGCATTTGTGATTTTTTTTTCTTAATTAATTTTACGGTTGTGTATAATTTAAAAAGGTTGAACACTTAAGATTTCATTTGTACTAGCATATATCCTCATCTCACCTATAAATTCCAAATGGTTATTCATAGCACCGCATAATTATAATTATAGTGTAGAATTTCTTATAGTTGATTGTAATTTGTAAGTATCCTAAAATACAATATGCCCCTAAATATAAATTATGCATGATTATCTCCTTATCCCTACTTATATAGATGCATTATACTTTTAATCATACACTCTTTATATTATATACACCTGTATGATTTTTATTTGGAATTTAGAGATACCGTGCATTTTTAAATGATAATATGTGAGATTCTTTGTTTAAGACTGTAGATACCGAAAATTGGTCTAGGCCTGCGAGCACCACTTTCGACATAATTTTCTATTATCCATGGTCATGATTAAATAATGTTAATTATTTAATTAACTTCTCTAAATACATATTTCCTCTATTAATTAAATACCCTTTTAATTAATTCATAATGACCTTTATTCAACTTGAGTAATTAAATAAATCATGTCTATTAAATTATGTCGCTAACTAATTAATTCCTCCTTCTTAATTAAATAATTTATTATTTAATTACCCCCTATATCATATTTTGACTATAATTGAATATTTATTATTTAATTATTCATTTAATCATTTTCAATAGTCAATTAAATAAATTACATTATTTATTTAATTAAATCTTTCATTTTCGAATGTTGAATTAAATTAACATTTAATTCATATTTGATTATTATTTATGTCACATTCTTTTGTCATTCAGTTGACTAATCATTCACTCACCTTTTGACTCAAGATCTATTTTTAATCCTCTAGTTATCTCTGGATTCAACATATGATCATCTCTGTGAGAAGACTCTCTGTCAAAACTAGTCAATTAACTAGTTCTAACTCATATGCATGAGTGTGTTTATTAATTAAATATCTTTATTTAATTAATTAATTCATGTTTGCATTCAAATGAATTATTCTTCGAGTTCTAACTTTGTCTTTGACATTCAAAGTCTATTTCTTCTATTTTCGAAGACTCTTAACTAAAGATTAAATTGTTTATTTAATCTAGAACTCTTGATCTTTCTATTTTCGAACAGTCTTAACACAAGATTAAGTTATCGTTCTAATTTAATCTTTATCTTGCAATCTTTCCTAACTCATGTTCTGACTGACACAAAACTCACATCGCATGACATTCATCAATCTCATCCATCGATCTCTCTTTTGAATCTGAGCCGATTGTTCAAAAACCCAAAATCTATAAAATGGCCTGTCATTATCATTATTCCTCCTCCCAAAATCAATAACTTGGAGAAGAAACTTAATATTCGATATTTTGCTTAGACATTCAACAAGGTTATACTTGCATCAATACTAAAAATCTAAGGGCAAGAATATTGAAACAACAAAATGGAGAAGGGAAATTGAGATAATTTGAAGGAGTGGATTCATATTCAAACGGTGAGATCTTTTCAATTATTTGTTCAGTTTATTTATGTTCATTTACTTCATTCTTTGTTGTTTTGATTTAGATTATTTGTTAGATTAGAGTTGATTGTTTTAATTTGTGTAGCTATATCATTTCATCTAGAAAATCTATGTTACATTTGGTGAACCCGACATGAACACGCTTCAAATTCGCACAACATCTTTTTCGTCTTTTCATTTTTTATTTTGAAGGTTATTGTACGGCACACCGCATCCACTCAAATAAATAACACATCCGTATTTGCGAGCCGCATCTGCTACATCCCGCGATGCATTTGACATCCTGCATCGCATTCGTGACATCCTGCACCACATCCGACTGTCAACATTTCGCATCACGCCCGACTGTCAACACGAACCGCATCCGCCTGTCAACATCGCGCCGCATCTATGGCTTGAAAAGCTGCATCTGCTTAGTATCAGATTTTTCACTTTTTTATTCACTTTCGTACATTCGCATTTTCATCTTTCTTTTTTTGTGTTATTTCATTTTTTTTTTCGCTAATGTTTGTTTGTAGCTGTGTTAAGGAGGAATAACTTAGTTTTTGTAGGATGAAGCATAGAAGACCAAATAATAAACCAAAAACATATTTTTTGTAGGATGAAAGCTGAAGACACAAAAGGGAACTACTGATCAGTTTGCATGTAGGACCTAATGACTTTGTTAATTTTATTTGTAAAGCTTTCTGTTTGGTAGTTTAGAAAATTGTCATTTGGGCTTAAGAATTAACCAGTGTCTTTCGTGTCTGCATTGTTTAGCTTAGAACCCGATTCGGTATATTGAAGTATCCTCTCCCCTTGCGCATTCGTACGATCCTGGGTGTAAGAGAAATGGTTACTGACTCTAGAAAATTTGGGCCTGTGTTGGTGGTTAAGAGTAGCCAACACGACTCAAAATCGGTGATGTGCTTATCGCCAGTGACTCCCAACCGGTATAGAAATTTTAATACTTGAGAAAAACTTGATATTACTGGAGCTCTTGTGGACAAGCATTTGATTCTTTAGTACCCTTGTGGTGTGTTAAAACCTGTAAAGCCTAACCTCTATAGACTGGGATGATATTGCTTCTCGTGTGGCCTTCATGAATGGGTACCCGAACTAAAAATCCAATTATTGTAGTTTGCCAAAATCCTATGTATTTGCTGGTGCAGCAGGCCGGACCTATGAAGCCATCTTACATTCTTATGGTTCATGTGTGAAGATGAGATGTATGCCATGGGAGTTTCATGGGTACAGTAGTTTGTCTACCCCGTATAAGTGAGTGCCGTGGAGGGGAGCTAGTGGGGTCAAGCTACTAGTCATCCACCTTGAATATGCGTAGCTGGATTTATCCAAGTAAGAACTCAATAAATATTGCCCAAAAAGCCTAGGTTGTAAATGTTCTCTGGTTTTAATAGATCTATCACTACAAAAATGAAAACACATTGAATTTTGTGCTTGTTTTTGCTGTATTCATCAAAAAATTGATAAAAAAATGGAGTCAGTCGAAACAATCTTCAAAAAACACAACTGTCAAACTGAGTCGCAACTATCATTTTTAACACCACATCTGTCTTCGAGAGTCGCAATTGTTAGGTTAAACGCCACATGTGTCTGTCAACAAAGTCCACTTTTACACAGTCTAGATATTTCAAGCCACAACTATCAAAATTTGAGTCGCATGTGTATACACAAGCCACATCTGTCAATTTAAAATCTGCATAGAGTCCATATTATGAGTTGCATATGATGAACTAAGTCGCATCTGTCAAAAAATCGCAACTGCTTGTCAACATTCAAAACTAGGTTTAGTCAAATCACCGCATGTGCATGCTAAATTGCATCTACGATTTAAATCAACACATCTGATAGGTGAACCACGTTTGACTGTCAACAAAAAACTTTGAAACCCGCAAACTGAATCCGAAACATTACTGTCTTTTTTGCTTCTGTTTCTAAAGATCAACCTTGGATAGAAACTGAAAAAAAATTGCTCAAAACCTTGCATTATTAGGTGTCATATATGTCCTAGTCATAGTCATCCTAAGTTGCATGCATATAGATACTTCCTAGGAAATTGCATATCATAGAATAGAACAAACCTTCCACGTCATTAGATACGTTCATGTTTTGATTTGTCCTCATCATTGAACCTAGTCACTTTGGTCCTATTAGTGAATCTTTTCAACTCAACAATCTAGTTTGAGAAATTCACCTTGTCAACTGTCTTTGTCCTACAATTAGGTTCCTTGGTCAAAATCAAATCATTGCATGCATTTATTCCATCGGTGGTAGGTTATACCCATCTTAGAATCATTTACCATCATAGTCTACTCGAGATTTTGTATATTGTTCATCCTACCATATGTCATCTTAGTTTACGTCATTTTAGAAATCTTTAGCAACATCCTTTATTTTCAAAAAATCCAAAAAACACAGAAATAGGTCATATCAGTTTCTAGACATAGTTTGCATGATCCCATTTTGAGTAACTTTTCATGGTTGAAACAAGGTCTAAAAAGAAGCAAAAAGAAATGTCGGACCCTAACGAATTTGTCAATCCTTTCAGAAATCCACCATCAGGGAAAGAGAGACCACACAAACCTTTGCTTGAAAAATACATCACTAGAGACACACATGGACAAATTTATGTTGAAGACATAGATGCTGCCGTATCAGATCCTGAGTTTGCATCCTTTATGGATGAGTGTTTGGAAAATGATCCCCAATGATATCTAGCTAAGTTGCTAGTAGAAGGTGCCACACTACCACCAGGATTTGATATTCATACTTTGAAAACACCATCTACTCAACCAACACAAACTGTGACGTCAAGTGTGTCTATTCCCCAAATTACCGCTGCGATATCAACTGGTATACCTACTCAAACATCGTCAATTGTAAGCACAATCCCTTTCAATGTAACACAAAGTTTAAAATTTATTGTGGGAGCAACTTCATCAAACCCCTTTGGCACCAACACTACTGGTAAGAGATTCAAAGCTGGAATGAATATTCCTATACCAAATCAAAAGATTTAGACAAGAAATATTCCCAATCCAAATCAGAACATTCAAACAGGAAATATTCCCAATCCAAATCAAAACATTTAGATAGGGAAGATTCCTATACCAAATTAGAACATTCAGACAAGAAATATCCCCAATCTGAATCAGAACATTCTAATAGGATATATTCGCTCGCCAAATCACAACCCATCACAGAACATGGCATTTCAGAACACCTACATTGATCCAAACAATCCAAACAACATGTCCTTGACACAAGTAGATGTTCTTCAAAACCAAATGCAAATTCTTCAACAACAGATGGACAACATATCTATGTCAGGCAAACAAACTATCTCAGCGCAAGATCTATGTCCATGTCCTTTCGACAAAGCACTTTACATGACACCCTTCCCCATGGCTACATTATACCGAATTTACCTAAGTCTAATGGGAGGAAGAATCCTTTAGAAGACATTAGAGAATTCTAAATGACATGCATGGACATATCATATGACCCCACATACTTGATGAGACTATTTCCGTGAACCCTTATCGGGATAGCACTGGAATGGCTCTCTAAATTACCATATGGCATACGATCCTAGGGTGAATCAGCTGAGAAGTTTGTTGAACAATTTTCCTTTAACATAGAAAATGAAGTAAAAATAGCTACCTTGTGCCACACAACACAAGAAGATGACAAAACTTTCACCACTTTCTTCTAGAGATGGAGAAGTCTAGCTAGCAGATGTCCAATTGAAATACCAGAAAAGCAAAAGGTCACCATATTCCTTGAAAACATCAATCCAAAACTAAGAGGTGACTTAAGGGTACATTATTGTACTTCATTCCTAGACTTGGTACAAAAGGGCATCATCCTTGAAAAAGGCCTTATTGACAAAGGAGAAATTAAAGTACCAGGTAGAAATCCAGTCGTTCAACATCAAAACACACCCAATGATAGAAAAAAATTCTGGTCTAGAAACAAAACTGTTACAAATGACGACATTGTTGATGCTAAAACCATACATACGGGACCAATTATCACACTTAGAGGTTACAAACCCAATGAAGACATGACGAATAGTCCAGATCAAACAATAAATTTTTTCCAAAATTCATAGCAATAACGACCACAAAATAGATTTCCTACACGTGAATTTACCCCTTTAGGGCAACCTATCAAGACAATTTTCAAAGAGTTGATTAAACATAATATCATTAAACCTTTGGAACCAAGAGAGTATAATCCTGGATAGTTTAAACCTTCATGGTGGGATGATAATGACTATTGTGACTATCATCGAACAAAAGGACACAACCTACAACAATGTCGACAACTGAAGAATATTATACAAGACTTTGTTGAAAATGGAACCATAGAGGTCAATGGGCAAAAAAATACCAAGAAAAATGATCATAAGGTCTTCACAGACCCATTACATGACCACACGAAAGGAAAAACCTCCAATTCAGGAACCAAGAATTCTCCATTAGCCAATTATGCAAATATAAAGTATGACTATAGAAAAGGAAAGATCATAAATCACCTCCGAGTTGCAAATGAACATGTCAATACCATCACCATTAAGAAGCATCCTGAATGTGCTGTAAACACACCCAGAACAAAGATAACTATTCCTGGTCCTTCTTCTGAGCCACCTACATAGTCTTCCAAGTCTAAGTACAATCTCCTTGATCAACTGAGAAAAACCCCTACACATATATCCATTTTGGAATTGTTAACTTTATCAGCTGAGCATCGAACCATTCTCGACAAAGCCTTACAGAGCACGACTGTCCCTACTGACTTAGATGTCAATCATTTTGAAGAAATGGTAGGATATTTAACCAACTCCCATCATGCCACATTTTCCCAATAGGATTGCTCAACCGAAAAGATTGATCATAATGACCCATTACATCTTGAAGTCCTAGTCCATCAAACCAAAGTCAGGTGAGTCTTGGTAGATGGAGGAGCAGGCTTGAACTTGTGTACCCTAAAATTGGTTAAGGCATTAGGATTCTCAGAAGAATGCATAGAAACCTCTAAGAGTATAGTCATTAAGGCTTATGATGATGAGGAAAGATCATCCAAAGGAGTTGTCACACTCCCTATCAGAATTGGACCAACAGTTATGAACACCAGCTTCCAAGTCTTGGATCTCACCCTTTCATATAACCTGTTGTTAGGTCAACCTTGGATACACGCAATGAAAGCCGTACCTTCCACATATCACCAATGTCTTAAATTCCCGTATAATGGCACCGATATCACGATTGATGGTGATCCAGATCCTTTTCAATACTGTACAAGCCTAAGGGAAATTCCACAATGACAGGTACCCATTAATCAAGAAGCTTCATCATTCACTTTATCCCTATACATTGATCCATCACATCTTACCAGGTCCATTTCATTGAAACTACCATCATCCACTCCTAAGGTCAAGATCCAAGACGAGGGTTGTGGAGAATATTACATGAAGGCATCCTATTGTGTTAGTCAACTGATTCCACCTAAGGCATATGGATTACCCATGGTAGATAGAAGATAGTTAGTAGTCACATTTCATGTTCCCCCTATAATGACATTGACCAAATGGGGAGAGCTAAGTGAAGAGGTTGTGCACCAAAGTGATATTACCTCCTAGTTGTACCAGGAAGACAATGAATACCCCTCACCGTCTATTCAAATAGCTAAGGATCAATATGGAAAAGGCTTTAGGATAATGCAAAGCAAAGGCTAAGACAGAAATAGTGGATTAGGACTACATCGAAACAGAAGGAAGAAACCAATCATTGTCTCACCATGACTGAAATATCTAGGGCTAGGGTTTCAACCGATTAGAATTGGGTTTCCTAGTACTTCATCACCATTTCAAGAGGAAGTGAGTGCTTACGTAGACATCTAGATATCTCACAAACCACTTCCCCCAATTTATGATGAATCTCCCAACTCAAGTGATTGTGAATGGGATTCCCTTTCCTCTACCAGTACCATGAACCTAGATAATATATTTGGAGAATTGGACCTAATGATAAAACCCGTACCGAAGTCACGTCATAAGAAGTCCTTGTTCAAAGAAGAATGGCTTAAGCACTATTATTGGGAAACCCTTGATCATGCATCTTGGACACCTAACAAACCATATTATGACGACCTAGCCATTGCAATAGTCCCACATCAGAGTTTACCTACCCGTAGGCAAAAGAACAAGAAGGAGTTAGTCCAAAACTTTTGTGACCATTCCAATCATTCTATATTCACCTTGTCAGCTTCCACCTTTGATAACTTTGGTGATGACATGCCCCTCATATATCCCAAACTTATTGACTAGGATCAACAAGGTACACCCATCTTAGACACATTCGAGAATGACAAAGCAATAGCTGAGTTCATGGTACTTCGAGAAGGCATTCCTAGAGGGGATCATAAAGCTGGTTTTACCATAGACTTGGATGACAAAGCATATTTTGGGGAGTCTATTTACACCTCTAGTCACAAAAATGAAAATAAAAAGAAAAAAGATGAAAATGAGAAAAATGATGAGTCCCTAGGTGAAAAATGAAAGGCACCTTTGGACCAAGAAATAGTAAAAATAAAGGATGTATCTGAGGTCAAAAACCTCTCTAAGGCACCAAAGGATAGAGGTTTAAATATTCTCCCTGTTGAATAGGAAAAGTCACCGATGCTAGTAGAAGAGTCTGTTGAAGTCAACATAAATACAAAAGAAAACCCTCAGATGGTATATTTTGCAGCTTCTTTAATAGAGACAGAACAACCTGAGTTTTAGGACTTCTTTGCAAAGAGACAGATAAACTTTGCATGGTTGTATGCAGACATGCCTGGGCTGGATCCAGACCTAATATTGCACCATCTATGACTACAACTAGGTATTAAGCCAGTCAAACAGAAGTTAAGGAAAATGCATCCACAGATTGCTCTACTAGTCAAAGCAGAACTTAAGAAACTCCTAGATGTCAGATTCATAAGGACCATAGACTATGCAGACTGGATTTCAAATCTTGTACCAGTGACTAAACCAACTGGGGGCATTCACATTTGCACAAACTTTAGAGATGCCAATAAGGCCTATCCTAAGGATGAATTCCCTTTGCCGAACATAGACATGATAGTAGATCTTACATTAGGATACAAGATGCTATCCCTCATGGATGGTTTCTCTGGATATAACCAAATCAAAATCATAGCTGAAGACCAACACAAGACAAATTTCACGTGTCCATGGGGCACATACTATTGGAATGTTATGCCTTTTGGGCTTAAGAATGCATGAGCTACCTATCAATGGGAAATGACTACTATTTTCCATGAATTTATACATACTCTCATGGAAGATTATGTAGATGACATTATAGATAAATCAGAAACAAGGGCATATCATTTGAAGGTTCTAGACAAGATATTCCAGAGGCTAGAGAATTACAATGTCAGACTAAATTCGAAGAAATGTGTCTTTGGAGTGAAATCAGGGAAACTTATAGGGTATGTCATTTCTAGAAGAGGCATTGAATTAGATCCAGAGAAGGTAAGAGCTATTATAGAAATGCCTCCTCTAGTAAGCATTGGTCAACTAAGAACACTACAGGGAAGATTATAGTCTATCAGGCGTTTCATTGTACAACTGGCAAACAAAATACACCCATTTCAACATCTACTCAAGAAAGGAGTACCATTTGTGTGGACACCTAAATGTCAAGAAGCTTTCCAACAAATCAAGGATTATTTTCTCACTCCACCTGTCTTATTGCCATCTATAGATGGAAAACCATTGATACTATACATTTCAACAACTCAATCGGCATTAGGAGTTCTTCTCGCACAAAACGATGATCAAGGTCATGAAAGAATAGTCTATTACATCAGTCATAGCTTGGTGGGATATGAATTAAATTACAGTAACATAGAATGTGCCTGTCTTGTGTTAGTCTTTGCCACTCATAAACTTTGGCACTATATGCTCAATCATCAAACAATGTTGGTCACAAAGATTGATCCCCTCAAGTATCTCCTAAGTAAAGCAACATTAATAGGCTGATTGGCTAAATGGGTTATGATACTTAGTGAGTATGACATCCAATATGTTGAAAGGAAGGCTATAAAAGGACATGTGATTGTAGATTAGTTAGCAAATGCACCTATGAAGGCAGAACATCCTTTAGTGGAAAATTTTCTTGATGAATTTCTCTTCAACATTGACATTAGAAGCGAATGGAAATTATACTTTCAACTTGATCCCCACATCTGAACAGAATGCTTTATGGGTCACCCTACTATAACTACTAATGCCGCTATCACTATATCTCCCTCCATCCCGAAACCACCAGCCACCCCGACCCAATTCATGATGAGCCCACATACAAATCGTGGTTTAGGAGCATGTATCCTATTTGTTACACCTCAAGGTGATACTATTCCTAAATCATTCAAGATTGCTTTCCCTTGTACCAAAAACATAACAGAGTATGAAGCCTTAGTGAAAGGACTAAGAATGGCAGCCCAGTGGAAGATTAAGAGTCTACATGTTTTTGGCAATTCTCAGCTAGTAATCTAGCAAGTAAATGATGATTATGAGACTAAGGATGAGAAACTCGCCCCCTACAAGTGCATGGCTGCCAGTTTCAAGAAGTAATTTAATGACATTGCTTTTCAACAAATACCATGTATTCAAAATAGGGCTGCAGATGCTATGACAACTGTGGGTTCCTTATTGGATATTCTGAGTAATGTGCCTAGGTTTGAGTTTTTGGTTGAACAACTGTTGGTCCCTGCTTATGATGTACCCGATACTATGATGTTGTGTACAATTGTTGGTCCTACTTTCCCTTGGTACAAAGATGTATTCGACTATCTAAATGACCAAACCTTACCTCTAGACTTGTCAAATAACCAACACCGAACCTTTACCCGTAAGTTAGCTAAATACACCATCATCAGAGATACCCTGTATAGACGTACCTTAGATAATGCCCTAATGAGATGTCTCGATGCTGAAGAAGCATGAACAACTTTGCGAGTGGTGCACGAGGGTATATGTGGATCCCATTTGAGTGGTCCTACTTTAGCCCATAAAATTATGAGACTAGGTTATTATTGGCCTACAAAGGAAAAAGACTCATATATCTTTGTAAAGAAATGCAAAAAGTGTCAGATACATGGAGATTTGATAAGAGCACCAGCATAGGAGCTTCATCCGATTACATCACAATGGCCTTTTGCCCAATGGGGAATTGACCTCATAGGTAAGATACACCATCCATCATCCAATGACCATAAATTCATCATAACCACCACCGAGTACTTCACCAAATGGATTGAAGCTATTCCCATGACCTACATCACTGACACACAAATATCCAAGTTTATCCTAAACTATATCATTTTTTGGTATGGTGTACCCCAATCCATAATCACAGATAATGGCCACCCATTAAAAAACAAGAAGTACACCATTTATGTGAGGAGTTCTATATCAAACATCATTTTTCAACCCCGTATTACCCACAAGGTAATGGCCAAGCTGAGGCATCTAATAAAACCATTGTTAGAATCCTAAAAAAGACTGTCAATGACGTTGGTCATGACTGGCACCTACAACTTAATCTTTCCTTATGGGCTTACTGCACAAGCATCCGTACTCCCACTAGCGCCACTCCATACTCCCTAGTCCCTAGTATTCGAATCCGAAGCTATCTTACCTATTGAGGTTGAAATTCCTTCCTTGAGGGTATCCTTGAAAGGTCACATTGATGATGAAGAATACCGTGTATCTAGGTTACAAGAGCTAGAATTACTGGATGAATGAAGACACAAAGCACTAGACCATTTGCAAGCATATCAGAATCATCTTCATCATAGCTATAATAGGAAAGTTCTAAATAGACACTTTGACATTGGTGATCTGGTTTTAATGGAGAATCCCAAGAATCAAGCTGAACGAGAAAAGCTAGGTAAGTTTGAACCTAACTGGTTGGGGCCCTATATAGTCACATAAGATTTTGGATCATGAGCATACCAACTCTCTACCCTTGAAGGAGAGCCACTTTTGTCACCAATCAACAACCTTGATCTGAAGAGGTTCTATGCGTAGCTTCTAAGAATCTATCTTAACCTAGAAAATACAAAAAAATGAAAAAACAAAAAAATGGTTACCTTGATGAAAACTTGGCAAACAGGCATCTTTGTAAGACCAAAAAAATTGGAAAATCAAAATAGTAAAGAGAAATAATCCGTTCAATAGTGAAAACCACTTTGGTGGTGCTATGGATAAGTACCATGGTGAAAACCTGGAAAATAGGTGCCATGTGTAGTCAAACTCGCTCTTTCATCTACCATCATTCCAATCAGACTTTTTCACCATCCATCACAATAAATGGTTGTCCTATCCATTGCTTGGAATGATTGACATCAAATTCCATACTGTCACATTCCCCTCTCCATCTCGCACGTCTTATTCCTGACTAGGGGAAAATCCTTGTTCATAGCGTTACACCATCGAAAATGTCCTGAAAAATCCCAAAAACATTAGAAAACTTAAAAAATCCAAAAAAATCAAAACATGTCGAAAAATACCCAAAAAAAAAACAAGTCATGCATCAACAAGGCAAAACATCTCAAAGTCATCAAGTCAATATCAAACACATTGTCAAGATGATCAACTTATGTCTTAAGCAAGATATGTCTTTCTTGTCAACAAACGCTGTCAAATTCTCATAGCCTCATGAAGCTTGTCACATCAACATCATCGAGCTCCAACTTCTTATACGACATTTGTCTTTCTAAAACCGGGCTTTGTCATGCCTTATACAGATAGTCACCAAGTCGAAACCAGACTCAACGTCTTATGTGGTATGTGTCATCCCTCACATTACGCTAAGTCAAACACCAAACAACAAACAATCCTACAAGATTGAGTTTTGGTGAATAATTTTATTTGGCTTTATGACTTTATATCTTATTTTTTCGTATCTTTTTATCGATTTGTGAATTAGTCCGGTTACTAGCTTTCTCAAGGATGTCCCTTGAAGGATTTAGAGAAGCAAGGATGTCTTGGGACTCTTTTTCTTTGATTGCTATCTGTCAACTATCTTTTTAACTTTGATTTTTGAGTCATGTTACTAGTTTGCTCAAGGATGTCCTATCAAGGATTTAGAGGAGCAATGGTGTCTCATGACCCATCTTTTATTTGTTTGTTGTCTGTGGTTTGTCAACACAAAACGACTGGGGCAATCTTGTCCTTAGTATGAGTTAAGACATTCCTTGTCTACAACTGTCTATTTTTCGTAGATGTATGAATTTGTATAGTATGATCTATCTCATATCACTGTTTGTACTATCCATTTGTGTCATGTCCCTCCCAATGATGATAAAAAAAAAACAAGCTTAGCATATATGGCAAAATATCGAAGATCATATGTTTTTCTCAATCAACCTCCTTACTTGTTTCTTACTAACAGTTTGCAATCATCCATGCTAAAATTTCTCTTTTCCGACATAATGATAGAGTCCTGTGACACAACAAAAAAATTAGATAATTTTCATATTATAAGCATTTCATATAGTTACATTGCATTTTAAACATGTAGTAACATTGAAATTTTTCATTGTATATCTACGAAATCATGGCATAATAGGCATCTCATCATCATAAAATACATAATATAAACATTACACAATCATATCACCATCACATATAAATAAAAATCATATAGAGCATTACATCCATCATTATATAGAATCATCATAACATCATAGACTACGTAAACTCATCACATGTAGAAACATTCATTCATAACACATGTACATACATCATCTAGAAACAATACATCATCCATAAAATAGAACTGCATATCATATAGAAGCCACCAAAAATCATATATATATATCGCTCAAAATAACGTGTCAGAGTACAATATCAGAATGTATCCATAAATAAAAATGAGCTTGCAGGCTCTCTGATCAAAATACAATGTCTACATATATAACAGTGTCAACCTGTCCAAATACCACTACTATCATGTGGTGAAGGTGGAAACTACCTTAGAGGTTCTCTCTATGAGGTGGAAGGCCTGTCATACAGACCTATCCTCGGTGGTCCTACCACACCCTCTGTACTCTATGTCCTCATCTGACTCCTACTCTGTGACCTGTGACTGCGAACCTCTGAAAATCTAGGAGCTCGTTGCCTCATATAAATCCTTGTAATAGGTAGCTCTCTCAACTAATTTGACTATCTCACATACCATACCATCAGATGAGGTTCCACTGCACAGACGTCTAACCTCTGTGAACTTCTGCTCTATCTCCTATCTCTGAGCTATGGCCTGATCTCTCTCCATGAGTGCACTATCTCTCTCCATATGAGCACTGTCTCTCTCTATCCGCATGGCATCTAACTCTGCTATGAATAGTCTCAACCTCTCCTCCAATGCCTCTTTATCACTATCCCTAGGAGCCTCCTCATCCCGTCTCCCCTCTACAATCTGATCTCGGAGCTCTCTCTCCTGCTCCTCCATAGGTATCTCCTCCTTGACATCATCCTCCTCATAACCTGCCAGAATCTCAAGAGGATCAATATCCACATTAGCCTCCTCCTTTGTAGGGTTCTCTCCACCAATCTCTACCTCTACATGCTCCTCTGCTACTACCTCCTCGACAACATGCTCATCTCCAACTTGTCCCTCTACTCCACCTCCGAGGTCTAACATCGTTACATCCTTCACCTCTGCCTCTTGAATAGGTGATAGTCCACCTAATCGGCCACCTCTCTGACCTCTCCATCCTCGTCTTCCACCACCACCTCTACCATAATCACCACCACCCCTACCACCACCTCTACCACCACCTCTACCTCTATGCCACCCTCTTGACCCTGTACCTCGTCTCTCTACTGGTGCCGACTGATCCAGATCGGTGTATGGAATAGGATGATGCTCTGCCCACCATGTGTCATATGCAGCTGTAGTCCCTGGATTTGCTACTCCATCTCTCCATCCCCACTGTAATGGTTGTAAAGCCTGTATCTCTATCTCTGCAGTAGCTACTGGAATCATAGGCCCCCAGTGCGAAACCTCTCTGAAAGATCGAGCAAACTCTGCTCTACCTCTAGGCTCATCCTGAACCTCCCCAAACTATCTCAAAACCCGGTCTGGCAGATGTCTCTCAATGATATGAACACTCGAAACATTCCTCCCAATCAGGTATTGTGTCTGTCTATATAAAGTCAAATGCCCTTCCTCATCAGACCATCTCTGACAATCCATGTACGGCCTCCAAGTAAACTGATCCAATGTATCAAGTGCATGTCTCTAGTAACCTGTATCACCGACATGACTATGAGTAATGTTTCTTGTATGCTGAAAAAAATAAGGCGATCTAGCCTCTCGCTCTATAGTCACAAGAGGAAGAAATACCACAATGCACTCCCATGCCGAGACCATGAGCAGAGTGGTACCACAACTCATAGACTGTGCGTCTCTATACCTAGTCTCCTAATGTCATCAACGACATAAAATCTAGTGAGCTCACTAAATCCACGCTAGGTATCATACATAACCCGCTATCCTCTGATGGGAAGTCTCAGTGTCCTATATATGTCCTCTAAAGTCACAGTTGCCTCCCCAGTTGGCAAATGAAATGATGAAGTTTTAGAATGCCATCGCTCGCACAACACAATCAACATGCCTCTGTTTGCCCGAATCGTGGGGATAGTAAGCACATGCTGTAGTCCAAGTCTCCATAATAAATGAGTCTCTCCACTAACTAATCAATATCTCAACTCAAGAGTATTAGGATGTGTCTCCTGAGTATAGATTGGATCTAAAACAACTTGCATTTCAACCAACATGTTAGAATTTTCAAGTTTTTCTTAGAATTTTTTTTTCAAAAAATTTGCCAGCCAAATGCGGCTCAGTATGACAAATGTGGTGCATTCATACAAATTCATTGCATCACATATTACATATGTGTTGCACAAAACCCATACCATTTCTTAAAAATGCAAATGCGTTTCAAAATTACAAATGTGGTGCATTATCCTACACGCGTTAACCCTAAATGTATATGCAATTTACAACTACAAATGCAGTGCATTTTAATTCATATGCGTTGACTACCTAAACTAGCCTAATTTAGCCTAGGCATCTTTTTGCAAATGCGTCATTCCGCAGACACATGCGTTGCACATGATTGCATATGCATCGAACGCGAAAGACCGCATGTGCAAACTAAACTTTTACATGCCTAAAACTATGTGCAAAACAAAATTTCAAAAGCTCATTTTAGGGTACATACCAGTGGTCCTACGTCGGTTGGCCATCTATATGTCCAAATCCGATATCCGCAATGCACAGTGTAGGGAACTAGAGACATCTTCGTCCAAAGCTTAGAGCAACTTTCTCAATTCTTCAACTCTTCCAGGTGCAAATGAATTGGTTTTCAACCTAATTCCTATTTATATGTAGGGTTTGGGTGGCATTTCTTTTGACCTTCTCTATTGACCGCTTAACCTTCCAACTTGTAATGACCTGCACTCATTCATAACATCTCCAAATTTAATTCCGTCAACTCCATAGCATTTCTGACTATCAAATTGATGGAATATTTTCTGATTTTTTTTGAAAATTTTCAAAAATTTGTCAATTTTCCCAAGGCGGCATACCCTAACCTATTTCATGCTGGGGCATGATTGGCGCATATTTTCTTTGACACAACGCCTAAACAACATTATATCAAAGAGGGGCAAACTGTAGATACCAAAAATTGGTCTAGGCCTGTGAGCACCACTTTCGACATAATTTTCTATTATCCATGGCCGTGATTAAATAATGTTAATTATTTAATTAACTTTTCTAAATACATATTTCCTCTATTAATTAAATACCCCTTTTAATTATTTCATAATGACCTTTATTCAACTTGATTAATTAAATAAATCATGTTTATTTAATTATGTTGCTAACTAATTAATTCCTCCTTAATTAAATAATTTATTATTTAACTACCCCCTTTATCATATTTTAACTATAATTGAATATTTATTATTTAATTATTCATTTAATCCTTTTCAATAGTCAATTAAATAAATTACATTATTTATTTAATTAAATCTTTCATTTTCGAAAGTTGAATTAAATTAACATTTAATTCATATCTGATTATTATTTATGTCACATTCTTTTGTCATTCAGTTGACTAATCATTCACTCACCTTCTAACTCAAGATCTATTTTTAATCCTCCAGTTATCTCTGGATTTAACATATGACCATCTCTGCGAGAAGACTCTCTGTCACAACTAGTCAGTTAACTAGTTCTAACTCATATGCATGAATGTGTTTATTAGTTAAATATCTTTATTTAATTAATTAATTCATGTTTGGATTCAAATGAATTATTCTTCGAGTTCTAACTTTGTCTTTGATGTTCAAAGTCTATTTCTTCTATTTTCGAAGACTCTTAACTAGAGATTAAATTGTCTATTTAATTTGGAACTCTTGTTCTTTCTATTTTCGAACAGTCTTAACACAAGATTAAGTTATCGTTCTAATTTAATATTTATCTTGTAGTCTTTCCTAAGTCATATTCTAACTGACATAGAACTCACATCGCATGACATTCATCAATCTCATCTGTCGATCTCTCTTTTGAATCTGAGCCGATCGTTCGAAAACCCAAAATCTATAAAATGGCCTATCATTATCATTATTCCTCCTCCCGAAATGAATACTTTTGATAAGAAACTTAATATTCGATATTTTGCTTAGACATTCAACAAGGTTATGCTTTCATCAATACTAAAAATCTGAGGGCAAGAATACTGAAACATCAAAATGGAGAAGGGCAATCGAGATAATTCGAAGGAGTGGACGCATATTCGATGAAATATTTTCAATTATTTGTTCAGTTTATTTATGTTCATTTACTTTGTTCTTTGTTGTTTTGATTTAGATTATTTGTTAGATCAAAGTTGATTGTTTTAATCTGTGCAGCTATAGCATTAATTCTAGAAAATCTATGTTACAAAGACTTTAGATTTCCTACAAAGTTAGTCAAATTTAATCCTCATTTTCATAATTCTTAAAGCATTCAAGATTTAAGTATTTATATGCTTACATTAATTTTACATGTGAATGCTTCATTAGGATATTTTAGTGCCACTTTTTTTATACTTGAATTTTTTTATAATCCCACTTTCTCACTTTCTCCCTCATTTTCATAGATAGTTGAATGAACTTAAAATTGTTCTTATTTTTACTTCACGACAAAAGCTACTCATTGCTCATATTTCCTATTTTTTATAATTTCTTATGGAGAATCTTAGTAGAAAAATAGTTATTGCATATATTTACTTTTAGTGAAATAAAATAAGTACATATTTGTAATTTTTTTTGTTTTAATTAAATGCAAATCTTCGTATTTATATAGATATGGCTGATGAAAAAACTCCACTAATCTCCTTAATAGAGATAGATTAGTTAGGATTCAATAGGAGATCCAACGTATGATTCAAATTTTTTGATCTTATAATCCTTATGATGAGGTCACCATTGAGGAATTTTATAGGTCCCTTGCTAATAGTGTTATTGGCACTACAAAAATTGATTTTGTTACTCAGAGAGTTTCACAACATAATGTGCAGAGCATGTTCCCTTATTATATGGGACAAAAAAAGTTAGAGCATATGTTGTTACTAGATGTGCAGATGAGATTTTTGCTCCATTTATATATCCCATATGGTTGGCAGGCCATCATAGATGGCCTCATAATGATGATTTGCCACTTTATTTTTGCAAACAATTATATGCTGAGTTCCATTTAGGGTTAGATGTTGATTACACATCTATTCCTTCACATGCTGGACAAGGAAAAGGGAGACTGAAAAATCTCAATTTAGATGTGCAGATTTGCCACTACCCATCAATAAGAAGGAATTAGTTGGCCCAAACCTTTTGGTTCTTCCAAAATGTTTGGAACTAGCAGCAATAGGAGGTGTACCAACAACATCTACTAGATCCGACCTTTTTGACAATGTTGCCACGATTGCTACTTAGGTTGATCAAATGCCATCTGATCATATAGGAAGATACTTATTACACCCGTAGATTAGATTTCCTACCACTAAGGCTACATCTACTAATTATGATCCCTACATTCATGCAAAGCTACCATCACCGTCAGATGTGGCCCAGATGAGTGAAGCCACTCTATGTAATGTGTGTTTGGTTTCCATTACTGATTTACTATCATCATACTAGTTTATCAGTGATGAGTATGAGATTCCTTTAGATGTTGTACCGACTCATATTATATGACATTTTGGTAAACAACCGGGTTAGGGTGAGGCAGCTTCACAAGATGATCAACATATTCCAGACCAGCCTACAATCCATACACATGATGTACATGGAACATAAAACTCACTTCTCTTTAACACTGTTCCTTTACCTGATATAGGTGTCCCTAATGTGACTATGCATTCTCATGACATTAGTGACATTGGTAGAGTGCTCCAGGGTGAGACGTAGGCACTTTCAAATAATCTATATATTTTGCGTTCTAAAAATTCACATACATATATTAAATAAAATTGACTTTAAAGTAGTTCTCACTCTTCATTGAAATCTTGTATTTGAAAATTTCTAGTAATACACGGATTTGTCATGCTTTGGAGATTTGGAGCATGCAAACGATCCTATGCATGGTACATTTATTATATTTAAAGAACTTGATACATTCAAACATTGAAAGTACACAAATTTAAGATGACTTTACATTTACACATGTACATTAAATTAATTAATGTAATTTATTGTGCAGGGAGGTGGATTAGGACATGGATCGAGACAAGGATTGAGAGAGGCATCGAGCCAAAAATCTAGAGAGAGATCAAGACATGGATCTAGATAGGGATCAAGAGAGAGATCGATCCATAGTCATACAAGGCATCCTCCACTTTGACTTGTTTTACATGCAGACACATGATTTGTTATACATTTTATATTGTGATTTGTCACATTATGGTTCTTAGATTATGATCTTCACATTATATACATTTTACATTATGGTTTCACATTATGGTTCATCTTATTATTTTTTACAATATATATACATTTTACATTATGGTTTCACATTATGATTCATCTTATTATGTTTTACACTATATATACATTTTACATTATGGTTTCACATTATGGTTCATGTTATTATAGAAATAGAGATTCTTGAAGCTAACTAGGGTTTTGAGTTGGGAAACTTTAATATTCTTGCTCACTTTTAATCTATAAAAAAAATGAATTAATTTAATTATTTTTGGTTCAATAAGGTAATTGGGAATGGTGGGTTGAATAATTAGGGCTTTACAATGGTTGTTTTCATGAGTGGGTATGGATAATTTGTTACATGGTTTCAACTTGATTTTTTTGTTTTGTGAAATTATTAAGTTATATGTGTTCTAGGATATGATCCAAGTGCTTTGTCTAGTAGCTTTTGCATCTTAGGAAGTGTTAATGGTGATGTTTAATGATTTTTTAAAATATTTTTACTGATTAATCATGGTTGATTGATTTAGGTGCCTCTTTTCATATGAATTCACATAGGAAGTGTTACATGAATTATATATAATATTATGGTGGAGAGGTCTAATTAGGTGAAAAAAATATCATAAGATCATTGTTAAGGGTAATATAACACTAATTTTTAGTGATGGAACAATGAAGATGCTATCTGATGTGTTGCACGTTCATGGTTTAGCCAAAAATCATATTTAAGATTTTAAGATGAATGATAATATTGTACATATTATTTATGATAATCATGGTTAAAAATTGATTAGGGGAGATTTGGTTTTAGAAAAGGGTATTAGGCATGGTAATTTATTTGGATTGGATGGTACTACTTAATGTAACTATACCGTGACTTTTGATCATGTAAATGAATTAGTTGATATGCCAATGTTTTGACATAAAAGATCAGACCGCATAGGTGAGAAAGGATCAAAAACACTAAAGAATAAATATATAGGTGAGATTGTGTGTTTCATAAGAAAAATGAAGTTAAACTCTCATAGGAAAATGAATTTTTGAGTTAATTCATATACCTTAGAAACCATCTATATTATGCCATCTTCATTGATGATTTTTCAAGAAAATATTTGGTTTATTTTTTTAGGCACAAATATGAAGTTTTAAGCATAAGGAATTTAAGGTGCTTGTGGAAACTAATAAGGAAAAAAATAATAGATTTGAGATCAAATAACATGGGGGTATATTTATCTAAATAATTTGAATAATTTTTTAAACATAATTGAATTGTAATTTAATAGAAAAATATTCCATATATATAAAAATGGGGTAGCTAAGATAATGAATATAATATTAAAGGAAATAAATTAAAGTATGTTAAGTTGTTTTAATTTGAAGCAAATTATTTGGGTGTAAGTTAGTATTTTTTGTTATTTGATAAATAAGTTTCCTATTTAAATCCTTGTTGAAGAGACACCATACAAAGTATGGATGGGAAAAAATATTAAATTGCACATTTGGAAGTGTTTGGCTGTGAGGCTTACACTCAAACACCTAGGAAAAAAATCTCTAAGTTAGATTTCAAAGTATATTATTTTCATTGGTTATGGGTAGAAAATTTAATGGTATAGGATTTGGAATCCTCCAACTTAGAAAATTACTTATTCTAGAAATATGTTTTGTAGGGAAGTAAGTGTTTTTTATAGATCTATTCAATGAAATGAAGAGGAGGAAACGATACAGTTTGATATAAAGTTAAGGTGAATATGCATAGGGAAATGAATAGATTGGATAAGAAGGAGCCAAAGATGAAAAAATATAGGCAAATTTAGAAGAATAAAATGAGTCTCTATCTTCACTGCCTTTAAGAAGGTGCACAAGAGAACATAAACAATTTGAAAGGTATATCTCTCCAATTTTTTATTGTGTACATTTAATTTAACTAATTTTAATGATGAACTTAAATTTGTGAAATAATCTCTCTTTAAAGGAGAAAACGTATTGGATAGATTCCTGTTGGAAAAAAAAGGATAGACAACTGAGAGGGGGATGAATCAGTTGTCACAGATTAATCAAACTTATTAAACCTTACTCAACTTATTCTCAAATTTGATGAAAGAGCATTAAACATAAACAATCACCACATCAAAAACACAAAGAACACCAAGATTTAATACGTGGAAACCCTGTTAGGGGAAAACCATGGTGGATGTTAGTCCATAATATTATACCCTACTAAAAATATAGAGATGAATAATGAGAATGCACATGCATTCAGGCACATTGCCTAGAGCTCACTGCTCAAGGAAGACACACTGTCTTACAAAAATAATCAGATTAAAACCATTTGAAGGATTTGAACTGAGAAATTAGCTTCTTCAAAAGCCTGATTACAGTTCTGATTAGGGACATAAACACTTCTTCACACTTCGCTCAATCTTTTTCACACTCTGCTATGCAATCGAATGATATGATCTTTATAGAACTTGCATACTTCACATTACACACATATACATCTCAAATGAAGAAGACAATCAATCTTATATATCCACTACATGGAATTACATCAACAACTTTGTCGGCCAAAAATAAAGTGATAAATGAATACAAACTGTTAGCCCAATTCATGATCAAATCTCAATGCGCACCAACCGAAGTCGGTCATGACATAATGAAGACCTAAAAAAACATCTTCGAACGTGCCAAACATTCAAAAATTAATCCACAAGGATCCACAACATGCTACAAACACCATGTCGGCCAAGAACATGAAAACTTGAACATGCAAAGGAAAAATATCTGATCATGAGCACACCGATCAACACAGACATGCAAAAAAGATAGAGCACGATCTAGAAAAATAAAAGAACATCACATGAGCATACGAAAAAACTCAAATTATCAGAATCACATTCTGTTCTTCTAGAAACACTAGCTACAGTAGCAAAATAACTATAGGAACAAAGAGACTCACAACTTGCTCAAATCTTGATGCACACCTCAGAAACTTCCAGTAGATAGCAAACCCCTTAATTCTCAACTTTTGAATACCAACATGATGAACTTTCCAATACGTTGAACTTCACAGCTTCATAGACAACCTTCAACATATTTATTATAATTTTCTCAATATCCTCGACATATACAACCTTCAAGACACCAATGCTAATAGTGTTGACATCAATGACAACCACATATCAAAAAATCAACCACAACATCCAAAAATCTCCCCCTTTAGCATTGATGGCAACACATGATGTGAAAAATACACCATCAATGCAACTAACTCTTCTTCCAATAATCTCTCCTTTACACATTGCTCTTCTCATACTATTCTTCTCCCCCTTACTTTTAACTCTTCCATAGTTTTTCACATTTCTCTTCTCCCCCTTTGACATCAATGGAAAATTTACACATGCTTTGAATCACATATCTAAATCATCTAACTACTCCCCCTAAGTAGCAACCACCACAACATCAATCTAGACCAAGATATGACTATGAATGCACAGATTGATGCAAAGAATATGCATCTTAGTTCTGATTAGGAGGGGTAATCACCCCTAACTTCTCTCTAAGATACTCAAAAGTATATTTAGGCAAAGGCTTAGTAAAGATGTCTGTAATCTATTCATTAGTAGACACATACTCCATTCCAACTTCTTTGTCACTCACTTTGTCTCTCAAAAAGTGATGTTTGATAGATATACACTTTGTCTTTGAATGCAACACCAAATTCTTAGAAATGTTTATTGCACTTGAATTATCACAAAATATAGCAACAAGCTCATCATACTGATATCTCTCAACGTCTGCTTCATCCATATTACTTGAGTACAATTATTTGTAGCAGCGATATATTCTGCCTCAGTAGTAGATAAGGAAATGGAATTTTTATTTTTACTTAAACAAGACACCAACTTCTTCCCCAAGAAGAAGGCACCACCACTGGTACTTTTCCTATCATCCACACCACTTGCCCAATCTGAATCAGTAAAGGCGCTCAAAGTAAGATCATCATCTTTACGATATCCAAAGGCCAAAATCAACAGTCCCTTTCAAGTATCTAAAAAATTAGCTTTACAATAGTCATACATACAATATTCATGATGTTAGGTCTGGTCTGAGTCGAATAAACCAATCCACTGATCATTGACCTATATCTTGTCTAATTTTCCTTAAGAGAATCATCATTCTGTGCTAACTTGCATCTGGTTACCATGGGTGCACCGACAGGCTTTGAGTCTTCCATGCCAAAATTTTTTAGTATCTCTCTTACATATTTGGATTGAGATATAAAAATTCCATTATCTAACTGAGTGATTTTCAATCCCGAAAAAAGAACTTCATCTCTTTGATCATAGACATTTCAAATTCACTCTTCATTTCATAAACAAACTTCATACACAAATCATCATCACCTCAAAAAATGATGTCATCAACAAAGACTTCAATAATAATTTTTTTATCATGATCCATCTTAAAATATAGATTACTATCAGTAGTAACTTTATTAAATCCAAGCTTCAACAAGTATTTATCCAATCTGGCATACTAGGCTCTAGGGGCTCGCTTGAGTCCATATAATGCTTTCTTCAATTGGAAAACCATATCTCTCTCATCAGTCAGTTGAAATCCATTTGGTTGCTCAACATATACTTCTTCTTCTAGCTCACCATTCAAAAATGCTGACTTTACATCCATTTGATAGACTTTGTAGTTCTTAAAAGCAACATAAGAAAGAAACAATAATATAGCTTCAATTCTAGCAATAGGGGTAAAGGTTTCTTCAAAATCAATACCTTCCATCTATGAGTACCCTTTACATACCAGTCTTGCTTTATTCCCGACCACTTCACCTTGTTCATTTAGCTTATTCTGAAAGACCCATTTAGTTCCAATCACATTTTTGTCCCGAGGTCTGGGAACAAGAATCCATGTATCATTTTTCTCTATCTACATCAGTTCTTCCTTCATTGCATCCATCCAATGTTCATCTTTACATGCTTCATTGACATTGTTGGGCTCAGTCTTGGAAATCAGACAATACTCTTCTGCAATTCTTCTTCTAGTCTGCACACCTTTGTTCTTATCTCCTATAATCTGATCTTCATAATGATTTAGCTTTACATACCTTGAAACTTTAGGATTCTCTCAAACTTTTGGTTATTTTGTTCTCTCTTTTGTACTTCCACTAGCCTCTCCTTCTTGATTCTCTTGATTCACCGAAACAATTTGGACTTGATTCTATGTTTGAGCATTTTTCCTTTTATTAGTACTATCAAGTTGGTCATCTGAATCATATCCACGGTATCTGGATGATCTACCAGTGTCTTCATCAACTCTAACATTTGCACTTTCAACCATTTTCCTCATTCTTCTATTATAGCACCGATAGGCCTTGCTTTTAGTAGAATAACCCAAAAAGATTCCTTCATCACTCCTAGCATCAAAATTTCCTATATCTTCATCTCTCTTGATGTAACATCTACTTCCAAAGATTTTGAAATATTTAACAGTAGGCTTATAACCAAACCATAGCTCAAAAGGAGTCTTACTAGAATTACCATTGACATTTACTCGATTAAGAGTATACATAGCAGTGCTTACAACTTCTCTCCAATATATATGAAGTACATTACCTTCCACACCATGGTTCTAGCAACATCTAGAATTATTATGTTCTTTCTCTCTACAACTCCGTTCTGTTGAGGAGTCTAGGGAGTAGATAATTGTCTTTTGATTCCATGCTCTTCACAGAAAGAATTGAACTCACCACCTCTGTCTGACCTTAAGCATTTAAGCTTCAAACCTGTCTCATTCTCAGCCATAGCTTTGAAACTTTGAAACTTCTCTAATGCTTCATGTTTTTCTCTCAAGAAAGTAACCCATATCATCCTAGAGTAATCATCAATAAGAAACATAAAGTACCTTTCTCCTTGTAGACTTTTGATTCTAGAGGGACCACATAGATCAGTATGCACTAGCTCCAGTACTCCATTAGAATGATGTTGTTTTCTCCGAAAAGAAACTCTAGTCTGCTTTCCCATATGACATTCCTTGCATATGGTGTTAGTAGGCTTCACTAGCTTAGGAAGATCCCTTATTTCTTGAGTGGAGCTTATCTTGATAATGTTTCAAAATTCAAATGACACACCCTTCTATGCCATAATCAGCTTTCATCATCTTGAGCAATTAAACAACTTTCACTAGCAATACTTAGGTGAAAAGTATTACCTCTTGTCTTTGTACCTGAAGCAATTACATTACCATAACTTTCCAATATCCTGCACTTTCCATCTTTGAACTGAATATTGTATCCTTTGTTGATCATCTATCCAAAACTCAACAAATTATACTTCAAGCCTTCTACATAAAGGATATCATCAATATTGTGTTTACCACCAAGAGAAATAGTGCCTTTGCCACAAACCACACCAGCATTGTTATCTCCAAATATTACAACACCATTGTCGTACTTCTCCAAGCTTAAAAAATTTCTTTTGTCACCAGTCATATGATGTGAGCATCCACTGTCAATCAACCACTCATCCTTTTCTCCAATTTTGGCTGCAAGAGCTTTCTCAACATTCTTATTACTAGTAAATTCAATGGACACCAGACCATTTTCCTTGATAGCAATGAATAGCCATCCATCCTCATTTCCATTTTCTTTATCAGATTCTTCATCAGTAACACCTTCTTCAGCATAATAACATTTCTTTTGAAATCTAGGGTTGTTTGGTTTGAACCTAGGAACTCTTTCAGGACATCTTGATGCAAAATGACCTATCTTATTGCAAGAGAAACATTTAATAGGAAAATTTACTTTGTACTTACCTTGTCCTCTGGCTTCTCTTTTCACAATCAGTGCTTCCAGATCTTCTACCTCTCTTTCTTCATCTTCAATCTGTTTCATCTCATCTTCATAGTTGAATGTCTTTTTAGAACTTTCTCCTAGATCATATCTCTGTTTGTTTCTTCTAGATACAATAGCTTTAAATGCAGATTTTTTCTTAGGGATGGAGTCACCAGATTCACTCAACTCAAAGGCAACAAGCTTACCAATCAGCATATCCCTTGTCACATTTCTTACTATCTGGAGCTCTTCAATAGCGTGAGCTTTTGATTTGTAAGAAGTAGGAAATGATCTGAGCACTTTAGCCACAATCTCTTGTGCATCCAAGATTCCACCGACACATCTAATAACCATCACTAGTTCATTTAGTTTTTGCATGAAAGAAATAATGTTTTCATCTTCACCCATTTTCAAGTTTTCCCACTTGCCTTTTAGAATTTGTAGCTTAGCAACTTTCACTTGTGCATCTCCTTCATACAATGTTTACAGCTACTTCCAGATCTCATGTGCTATTTTCAGATCCATCACATTTGTCATCTTTGAATCTATCATAGCACTCAACAATGCTTCTATAGCCATAATATTTGTTTCAACTTCTTTGATCTCATCAGGAGTAGAGGGACCATTATGAGGAATAACATATCTATTGTTTGTAATCTTCCAGAAGGGTTCACCAATGAACTTCAAATGACACTCCATTCTAGCCTTCCATAGAGAGTAGTTTGTTCCATTGAATCTAGGACTATCCTTCTTGTATTATGCCATCTCGGATCACCTCAAGCTATTAAAAATCTTTAGAGGAACCTGATCTGATACCAATTATTGGAAAAACAAGGATAGACAATTGAGAGGGGGAGTGAATCAGTTGTCACAGATTATTCAAAATTATTAAACCTTACTCAACTTATTCTCAGATCTGATGAAAGAATATTTAACATAAACAATCACCACATCAAAAACACAAAGAACACCAAGATTTTATACATGGAAACCTTGTTAGGGGAAAAACCACTATGGATGTCAGTCCATAATATTATACCCTATTAAAAGTATAGAGATGAATAATGAGAATGCACATGCATTTAGGCACACTGCCTAGAGCTCACTACTCAAAGAAGACAAACTTTCTTACAAAAATAATCATATTATAACCATCTGAAGGATTTGAATTGAGAAATTAGCTTCTTCAAAAGCCTAATTACAATTCCAGTTAGGCACAAAAACACTTCTTCACACTTCGCTCAATCTTCTTCACACTCTTCTCTGCACTCAAATGATCTGATCTTTATAGCACTTGCATACTTCACATTACACACATATACATCTCAAATGAAGAAGACAATCTCTCATATATCCGCTACATGGAATTACATCAACAACTTTGTCGACCAAAAATAAAGTGATAAATGAATACAAACTGTCGGCCCAATTCATGATCAAATCTCAATGCGCACCAACCAAAGTCAGCCATGACATAATGAAGACCTAAAAAAACATCCTCAAATATGCCAAAAATTCAAAAATTAATCCACAAGGATCCACAGCATGCTACAAACACCATGTCGGCCAAGAACATGAAAACCTGAACATGCAAAGGAAAAATCTCCAATCACGAGCACACCGATCAATGTAGACATGCAAAAAAGATAGAGCACGATCTAGAAACATCAACGAACATCACATGAGCATACACAACAACTCAAATTATCAGAATCACATTGTCTTCTTCCAGAAACACTAGCTACAGTAACAAAATAATTGTAGGAACACAAAGACTCACAACTTGCTCAAATCTTAATTCGCACCTCAAAATTTTTTGACAAATAGACTAGATAGGCTCAACAACAAAACCGTTAATCCGCAACTTCTGAATACCAACATGTTGAACTTTCCAATATGTTGAACTTCATAGCTTCACAGACAACGTTCAACATATTTATTATAATTTTTTGAATATCCTTGACATATACAACCTTCAAGACACCAATGCTAGTAGTGTTGACATGAATGACAACCACATATCAGAAACTCAACCACAACATCCAACAATTCCATGATAAATGAGATGATGGCCTTGCATAAAAGCAAGGCTTGAGATCTAGTTTATTTAAATGAGGGAAGAAAGCTCATAGGTTGTAAACGAGTGTTCTATAAAAATTCAATGTAGATGGTAAGTTAAAAAAGTACAAGACTAGACTTTTGGTAGAAGGTTATTATTACAGAGGGATTACATAGCAGACTTGAAATATTATCTTTGAATAACTAATAATACCCACATGGAAGAGGTTTGTAGGTGTAATTAATGCTCTTATATGGAGTGCTTGAGAATTACATATGATCCCCTTGGTCATGAAAATAAAAATATGTAATAGGAACTTCTTTCTACTTTTGGAGGTCTCACACAAGTGGAAGGGAACATGGGTCCAACTTCGACTGGTTGGACCAAGACTTGGCACATGCTTTGAGCACATGTTTTTGGGAAAATATTTTCTATTTTCAAGATTTCCTTAGTATTCGAGCCTTCAGATGAAGATTATGTGATGGTGATTATATAATAATGTTATGCTATTGGATTAAATCTAGACACATAACTGAAGGTCTCTTATAGTTGGTCTAATTAAAACTTAAATAATGATTTGTATACCATACTTCACAAATTCATTTTTACTTTACTAAATCAAGTAAAATTCCATTTTAACTAAGGAGCTTGAGCTTAATAAAGGATTAAATATTTTTTTTTAACCAAAAACTTAAATTTCATATTTAGATTTATAAATAAATAAAATTCACTTGAAAATGAGAAAGTTATTTATAAATTTTACTATTATATCTCTTCAAATTAAATTGAAAACTAAATATATAATAATAATTAAACATGAATAATATTCTAAATATGATTTTTATCAATAATAATATATGTTTTAATACTATGTGTCCTTAAAAATTTGAGTATAATTTTTTAAATTGATTAATTTCAACTATTAGGATGATGATATATTCTTCAATTCTGTCATTGGCTATCTATTCAACTCTTTCAAAAATTTTCAAATGCCCATAGCAATCACAATTAAAGAAAAAAGATAAAAATCCACTAGGGATTCTTATAGAACCAATTGGAAAATAAAAGTAGGATACACCACAAAGAATAATAAAGAGATAAGTTCAATGACAATGATATTTTGATGAGATGATCTTGCTAAATATTATAAATTTTAAATAAAGAAAATGTGTGATGCCAATAGATTTTAATAAAAATTAAATTTTATGAATTTTGTGGATGAGAAATTGTGATATGATTTAACTTTGAAATAAATGTGACTTTATTGATTGACTATGATGTTACATTCATTTTGATGCTAACAAGTATGTGTTTGCAATTCACAATCCAATGTAGGAAGGAGAGGGTTTTAGGAATTAAGTGAAGAGTGTTCTCAACTATAGTATTTTTTATATCATCAAAATTAAGATCAAAATTATGTGTTATAATTATGCACAAAAGGTATCCACAAACATGAGGTTAAATTGACCTTAAGAAAGATTTATAGGAAAATAAGATCACCTTAAGAAAGATTTATAGGCAAATAAGATCACAAAAAAGAAAGCTTCATGGGCTACTATTGAATGACATTATTTGAATTCAACATAAAATAAAAATATTTTCAAATTTAGGTCCAAATAATTTTCTTATTCAAGGGGTAAACACTTTTGACCTAGAGCTATGAACCGGTGAGGTCATAAACATGGGAACTCATCCCAAATACAACCACTCAACAATACCACCCCAATGGGGATTGGACCTTGGTGGCAAGAACAACACCACCTTTAAACCATGCCAATATTGGGAATTTAGGTCCAATTGTTACATGTATATATTGTCATAGAAAATATAGATGTACAAAAATATCTTAAAGTTCTTTCTACATATAATCTGGATCCTCTCTATCTTTTATTATCTCTAATTTTTTTCATGGTCTTCAATAGGAAACCTCCACCTTTGTTTGGCACACCCTCTTTTTGGTAAGGTTTCAAGATTTAATCTTGTTGCTATAACTAAATGACTATAATGTAAAACCTTTTGACCTGGCATATAATCAATAAATATAATGCCATTTTTATCTATCTTTGTTTTTTGATAGTATGTGCTATCAACAACCACTGATCTAGTAGGATACTCTTGTCCATCACCATCTATCATTGATTCTGAAAATTTGCATTTTGGTTGCGTACATCTTAATAGATAGTAATCTAAACCTTCTATATTGTCAAGATTTGCAAGAACATCAAAAATATCTCCTGTACACACCATGTAGTAAACTATGCTCAACTTAGATAGAATATAAATTAATTTTAAGTTAAATTGAATTTAAAAATTTAAAATTTACCTGTAACAACTAAATCTGATACACGCTCATAATCAGCTGAATAGAGAGGATCATAGATATCTACAACGTCATTATCTTCAAAAGGGTTTGATGTGGCCACTAATTATTTTATTTCCCATTGTGAAACATACCAATCTCTAATATTCTCACATTGTAGAGTATTTGTATTGTTCTCAATGCAATCAACACAAAAATATGATTTTTCTCTCACTTGAATTATTGGAGGTCTACTATGTCCTATTGTCATGATTTGATGCGAAATTCTAATACCACTAATTTTTTGACAATTAGTAAGAGTTGATCGATCAATATTTATAAATTTCAAACATCCAATTTAAGAGTGTATAAAATTGAAAATTCAATTTATGTACACATTGAAATTAAAAAAAAACCATTTATGTACCTTTAACCTCCCAAAAATATCGTGCGTTGTATATTGAGTCATGTGTAGAAAAATGAATTTTACACCATTCAATAATTTCATTTGCATTCCTTATAGCATTACCTGCAAGTTCATGTTGGTGAAATGTCAAGTTAAGGGGTTTTGTAGTTGAAAGGAAAATATAATTAGATTTAAAAAAAAAATCTATATGGTGTTACCTGCAAGTTCATGTTGGCGAAGTGCACGCTTCACACATGCTCCAACTCCACCATGCTCTCCTTTTCCATGTCCACTCTCATAGAAATTCCACAAATTTTTTATGTCGCATCTAATATGTTGTTGGCTTAACCAATTAAAATCTTTTGTAGACTTAAATTGTCCTATGACGTTACAACCAATTTCATTTAAAACCAAGATAGTAAAAATAAACTATATGCGTACAACATATAAGTCTAAACAAGTTAAGTAAACAAATAAATATATAATTTAAAAAAAATCTAATCATCACTTACCAACACATCCATTAGACTATATCTGGTGTTGTGAAGCATCTATTTGACATCATCTTAGGTCTTCAAAAAACATTGCAAAATAATGGGCTATATAGCTTCTATCATGACTTGTATCATCATTGATATAAATGTGAACCTCTTTGATGATGAACCATTCATCTTTTCTACTTTTTACACCATTCACATGTTCTTCGACATGCCTATAACAAACTTGTACAAATAATGCAGCTTGCTCTGAATGATAATATTGACTTTGAATCTCAGTTTGAGGACTTAATGTGTAGTTCTCAAAGAAATCAACAATAGAGAGAATACAACCCATTGGAAAGCTATTCTTTGAGTCACAAAATTGCTTAGCTTTCCATCTAGCACCATGACAATGATGAATATGTGGATATATGATATTGCAATTTTTTTTCATAAACTCATTGTAAGACAATTCACTCTCTTTGAGAATAGTTTTTCTAGTCTCAACTCCTGACTTTGTTGAGTATTTCTCATATTAAAATCTCTTCCACATAACTTGCATTGAATGATCAATATTTTCAACTTGTAAAAGATTCTTCAAATTTCCACATTCATTACATATATTTTTTATACACTACACTTCCAATTCATCTGAATCTTTTGATTTTTCGCATAGAAGAGACTTCAAAAATTGTGTTGTACTTCCAAGGATGACTATATTTGGATTGATTACTACCATATATTTTATATATGACTGTAGGTGTAGATAAAATTAAATATGATTTTGACAACAAAAAGTCTCACATATCTTATTTATACATACAAAACTTGGTCATAGTCTCTCAAACATCCTTTGACAAATCTTCACATTTGAAAATTCTTGCTTGAATGCTTCAAAAATTTCACTTTATGTTGTATCTATAAAATGTTTTGGATGTGAAATTTGTGTACCATCTTCACATTTTATTTGTATAGTGTCCCTTCTATTGAAATAAACACGAGAGTGGTTGGTCCAATATTCAATCACCTGTTCCTTTACATCTTCTGAGATTTTCTCTTTTCGAGGAAACCTACAAATATTTATCCAATTATTCTCAATATTTCCATCCAATCTATTTCTCTTTCGTATATATCTTTGAACAATTCTCCTAGAAACGTTGAGTAATTCATAAATTTCTTTAACTTGTCTTCTATGTGATAATTTCTTACTATAAATTACAGTCATCAATGCTCTATGTGCAACACTTAAATCATCAACTCGATTCTTGTTTTCAATAGAATTCAATGCTTCTTTTAGGTTTTCAACTATTGGTTTCCTTAATGATCCTGATGAGTTTTTATTATTATCAACCCCTAACAACTCCAAAATAGGGGTCATTTCTTTCCTCCTAAATAATTTTGCAAATAACTGTGCTCTTGCAACTATAGACTTTTCTTCAGAAAATTCATCCCATATTATTTTATAGTGTAATTTTACTTTGCTTTTAGATAACATATCTTCAGATGAAATATTATTGAAAAGGGATTCCTCATCCATCTCTATAAGATTTTCCATACCAAGGAAAATATTTCTATTACCACCTTCAATTTGTCTTGGTACATGTACTCCTTGGTCACCAACAATTTCCATGGGTTGTTCTTCAGAAGATGTTCCTTCATCCACATTTCTAGTATCTCTTCTTCGATCATACAACCTTGTTCTTGTCTTTTTATTCCCCATCACAAATTGTTCAAGTTTGAATTCACCTGCATACAAAATTAAGGTGCATTCAAAGTTTTTGATGTTTGTATTGGATAAAGTGTCCCCTAATATCATGGAGGTATGACTATTTTTTACGGTGAAAACAAGATTTGAACCCATCATTGTGTATGTGGAAACTGTTGTTTGGAATCTCCTCCTCTGTGAGAAAGCTTGATTTGATAAATGTGGATGATCCTAGTTTATAGGATATTTTGGCCTTATAATTCATCATGATTGTCTCTTCTTGATCATTCAGGACATTGATTTGATCCATGGTAGCTTTTGTATCTTCTTCTTTAACTTGATCTATAATAGCTTCTTTATATTCTTCTTTGATGTTATTCATGTCATTTGTTTGATTATCTATGTCCAAAGGAGGTAAGTGTCTCATTTTGGGAAATCCTTAGCAAGTCCTTGGTCTAATCAGAATTATTAGGGGGTAAGGGTTGGTTATTGTATGGTCCCATGGGGGGCTTGGGCTTCTATTTTCATGGAGCAGGAGGTCCCATGAGAGAAAAAAAATTGTGCTATGAGATTAATTGGAATCTTTTCCAGAAAAATAGGAGCACCTACCTTTTAGGGATGAATATTTCAGCTCTTGAAATTGGGGTGGGGCTAAAAATTTCCCCTATAGTTTAGAATTTTTTTATGCCACTTGTCTCTCATCTAAAATTTTAAATTCTTATTAGAAAATAAAAATGAGAGAATTTCATTTAATTATTATTTTTTATCACAACACTACAGTTCATTTCTCAAATTTTGGAGCTTAAAATTTTAAGTAGAATTGCAAGATTAAATCCATGGGACCAAAAACTTTAAAATATTCTTAAAAAAGCTAAGAAACATACGTTGAGATTTTTAAGGAAGCCCCCCTCCATGGGACCTTATCCTTATAGGTGATTTTTTGTTGAGGATTTGGATTGTTAGGGGGTGGGGGAAGTAGTGTGTTATTAGGGGGTTGAGATGTGTTTTGTGGGGTGATATAATTAGCATGAATATATGAGGTGGGGTGAGATTGTGTGGTTATAGTTGGGGTGGTGGGGGCATAAGTGACGCTAGCATTGGAGGGAGTAGTGACCCTTAGGAGTGATGAAAGTGGGGGTAGGTTATTTAGGGGTTGTGTTATGTTTTTTTAAAGAGGGATATTGGTATTTATGATGAGAGGTGTTGTGGTACTTGAGGAAAGTGGTGGGTTGGTGTTGGATGAGATTGTGTTTATGGAAGAGGTTGTGTTTGTTAATGGGGGACATTAGGCTGATTTATATTAGTGGAAGAGGGGATATTGGTATTAATTTGAGGTCCCACAAGATGATTGGCATGCAAGGAGAGAATTCTTTAAGAGATTAAAGATGCGTACCTTGGACTAGATTGTGGATTCAGATGACCTTAGGATTGATTTTTTGATGATGTGATTAAGGATCTTTTGTTGGGATTGATGGGATGATTGGTTCAATTGATGTTAAAAAACCAAGGCCTATGATAAAAATTTGTAATCTAGATCCTTAGGATGGATGATTTAGGATTTTATTACTTAGGGTAGGCAAATTCCTAAGCAGGGGTAGATGAAAGATGATTTTGAAAAATCTAGCAAAAAGGTAGCCACTCCTTAAGCTAAATTATCAAAGATGAAACTTAAGATAGCTAAGGTCTTAAACTACCCTAAGATTAGGAAGGGTGATGAGGGATCTAGATTGTTTCCTAGAGAAAAATTTGGTTTGCAAAGTGGTGACATGATAAATGCTAATTTTTGGGATAGATATTAAGGTTGATTTTGGATGATAATGATGAAGAAACTAATGATGTGGGGGAGAGGGAATTATATCAAGCCCAAGGTGTGAATATAATAGGTGATTATAAGGTGATAATAAGGGAAAATTTGGATGGTGGGGGAGGGTGAGGAACAAGTTTTTTAGGTGTGTAGATGGGGTAATTAGTGATCAGGAGACAACAGAGTTACAAATTATGTCAGACTAAACCAGGGAGCCCTAGGGGTTTGAAGCTTTTGAAAGTTTTTGATGTTTTCAAAAGGTATAACCAAATCCTCAACCCTTTGGTTGACTCGTCTTCATGGGTTTTGCACAAAAAGACACTTCAAGCACTTGATTACAAGCCCTAAGCTCAAGTAGGTTTATAGATTAATGTGGGATCACCACCCAAGAAAGCCTAGGTTAATACTCCTTAATAATTGGGTGGTTCTTTGGGGCACCCTTTCTGGTGAAGGCAGATAGCTAGAGATCCAGTGGCACAGGGTTGTCAACGGATGCCACGGGCTCACCTTATCGCTCTCCTTGGGAAGTATAGAAGTTCACCACTTGGATTTCTATTTCAACCTAAGGGAGTACATGGTGAGTAACTTCAGGGTACGATCTACATCCCTTACACCACACTAACCTACATTCAATGGCTTTATAGTTTTATAATATTTTTCTAGGGAGTCCTCGATATACGCAAGGTACATGAGGTCTATATTGTAAACACTAGTCCATCACAAGCATAGATCGGGAGATTCAACGAGGTACTAAGAGCTCAGACCAACCCTTCACTTCTAGCTTGGAATCAACCTAGGAAATTAGAGCTCCACCAATTATGACACAACTAGATTGGGGTACACATTTAGTTCTCCCCCTTTATATACCTCACCGATACACATGGTTGGAATCATCCCCTAGGGTGATGAAATCTCTAGGCAGGTCCCCTAAAAGGAAAGACACACTAGGAATTTTTGATCCCCAGGATTGCATGAAGCATGAGGGGAGTGCATACACACAAGCTAGTGACCTTATTTTTACCTAAAACATTGATCTAAACAAAATAAAGAGATGCAAATATTTCTAATCCCTAAGATCACACTAGGTGTGAGGGGTGAGTATACATCCATTACACCCTTCCAAGCATAGAAAACAAGTTCATTTACCCTCTAATCTAACTTTAGTGCCTAAATTAGTGGAAAAATAAAAAGTCTTGTCCAAATGTCGTGCAAAACCACAAATTAGTAGTTTTTTAATATTAGTCTTTGACAACCGACAACTAAACCACTTGTTAGTCCAAGCGTTAGCTCAAAATATTTATATTAAAACACAATGAAAATATAAGCATGAAAACATAAAATAATCTAGCAATGAACATACAAGCATGAAAAAAAAAAATTAAAGAAAATTATCAAATCTTTTGCTTTGGATGCTTGATTTTCCTCAAATTTAAGTATTCAATTAGATAGCCTGTGACAAACGATTAGAAAAGTATTGTTCAATATTATATGCCCAATGATTTAAGAGCGAAAGTAAATAATAAAAGTTTATTTAAAAAAAAAAAGGAAATAATTACTTCATTAAAAAGTGGAGGAAAAATGGAAAAAACCTAAAAAATAGACTAATAAAAGCTTATGTAAATAGTTATTTCAATAAAAATTGGATGAAAAATGGAAAAAATAAATAAAAAAATTAAAAAAATTAGAAAGTCAGTGAGCTATGTTTCAATAGAAATTGGATGAAAACGGAAAAAAATAAAATAAAAAAAATTAGAATTTCGGTCGGATATGGTTTGGCCGAGTATTCGGTCGAATACGTTTAGGACGAAAACTCTTCGGCCAAATAAGATTCAACCGAATCCTATTTGGCTGAATAAGTCCAGATGGTAGGTGACTTGGCAGCAAAGTCACCAGTTTTTCAAATTTCCTGAAATTTCCAGCTTCTGGTGAATATTTCTTCAATCATTTTTAAAATAAAATAAAATAAAAATACCCTTTTGTAGAGCTCATAGTGCTGAATCTAAATATATATATTTATATATATTGATTAGTTTTAGTATATAAATATTTTAAAATATTGCAAGTAGGTTGTTCAAAGTCAAAAAGAGGCTCAGTTGAAATTAAATAAAAAATAGTAAATCATCATAAAACAAATTGGAAAATATATGATGCCCCAGAGGAGAGAATCCTCTTCAAAAGGGTATATTTTGTTTTTTGAAAATGAAAAAATAAAATAGTTGATGTCAATTGAAAACTATCAAATTTGGTTTAGTTTGACTTTAAAATGTTATTACGAGAAAAATATACATCAAAATTTCAATTTTTTTCAATGCCCTAAATATTGAAGTCGACTATTTGGGAAAAAAAAACAGGGGAAAATGATTTTTTTTTCTATTTGTTTCTTGACTTCAACTGAATGTCACTTTTTCTTGAAATTTTTAGCATTACAAATTCTGCTTTTAAAGGTAAAATAATATCAAATTTTTTTAAATTTTTTTGAAAAATTATAGGAATAAACTTCAACAAAATTTATATATTTTATTAGTTTACATCATTTTGAAATTCAAAACATAAATACCACTTTTATGTGGTTGAAGTTGAGAACTTTTTTTCATGTTGGTCGATTCTTTTATGAAGTGTGACACAGGTTTGTACTTGGTGCAGGAGCACCCCAAAGTGCATCTAGGAGGGTAATCAGGAGGTATAACTTGTTTAGTTAACATATAGCCAACCCCTTCCATTCCTTGGATTTGTGCCTTAGAGGCATTTGGGAACTTGTTTTATATTCATAAGGTCATGTTGACCATTTTCTAGATTGGGGTTTGGCTACAAAGATGTTTGTTGACCTTGTAGACCTCCCTAGGTGATAGTTTGTTTTACAATTTTGAAAATAAGGCTTATGGAAAGCCACAACCGGCCATGGAACAGTTGGGGCTCGAGCCTAACTAAATTGGAGAGTCTATTTAGGGAATGCTTCGACCTGTGAGCAAGGTTGGAAGGCATTGAGAACTTTTTTAATTTGAAATTTGATGAATGCTAAGAGTGAATAGTAAGAACAACAAGGATAATTCTGTGTTTGCTTGAATTTTGTGTGGTCAGGAGCAATCATGGCTCTACAGTTGTTGTATTTTGAAGTATTTGTTATGTTCTAAGCTTTGGTGGTAGTATTTAGAGTGTGTGTTTGTTTTGCAGGTGTGTGTAGTAGTTGTTTTGTTTCCTTTTGAGTTGCTGACCTAACTGGCAACCAAGCAAGAATGGGGTTTTAGTTCTCTTTCCCACTGTACCTAGTCTATGGGATTTTGGGGATGAGGCTAGACTCTAGGGTTGTAATTATAGTAGGTTTAGGAGTAGATAGGAGTTCAGGAAGCATGAAGATGGTCTACTCCTAGGCGAGCTTGACAGTGTCCGGCTAGGAGAGACAGGGAGAAAAAGGCACTTAACGTGTAGGGGTGGCAAACTCCAGGAAAAACACGATGTGGGAAGGGCAGGTGAATACATTGCCAAGGATTACCAAGAAGGAGGAAGCCTCATCAACTTGTTTGATGTGAGAAAACTCTTGACAGTCTGCAAAATACATTGAAAAGGCCTCAAAAGGCCCAAATCCTGGGTCAGTTCTAGTTTATGGAGTTGTACGGGCAGTGGGGACCTAAGGTACCAAAAATCTTTGAGAGGTGGACTAAGGTATCAGGACCCTCAAGGAAAGATTGATTTCTCTTTGGAGAATTTGGGGATGAAAGCCAATTTTCTTGGAGTTGGAGGCCTAGTTGGGACTCTTGGGCTAGTAGCCTAAAAACCCTAATTGAGGGTTTGGAGGTAGCGAATGATAAATGGAGTATGGGGAACTATCAAGAACCCTAGGGAGATGAGTAGAAGCCCTTGGAAACATATCAACACCCATGCAAAGTTGAATTGAGTTAATGGAGAGAATTAGTCTTTAAGGAAGATTGAAGGCTAAGGGAAGAATAAGAGGTAGTGCACCAAGTAAGCTGATTTGACATGATAGTAGGGTTGGCCAGAAGAACCAGGGGCACCTAGACATGATGAAGGTCCTATAGGTTCAGATGGTGAAGAAAGACACCAAGGAGATCTTGCAAACAATGATCCAGAGCATGGAACTGTGAGTGTTCCATCCAACCCTACCCTATCAGATTGGTATCAAAGCAAGTTAAAGATTTGGGAGTGCAACTTGTATGTCAGACCTTGAATCCAATGGTTCCACAACCATGGTGACAAAAATTGAATTGGAAAAGAAGGTTGAAGATCAAGAGGAGGATAATAGGAGGTTGAGAGAAAGACTAGCTCAACTAGAGCAAGCATTGAACAATGTGTAAATCAAGGCCGATGAGGTCAGTGATAGGTTGGAGGGCAGGGAACCAAAGAATGAAGATTTTGCAGAGGAAGAAAAGACCCCTGAACCTAACCCTATTCTACAAGAGGAGCCTTTCTTGAAGGCATTGAAAGCTTTGAGTGGAAAAGCACTTGAAGGTATACCACTGTTTAGTGGCAAATTGAAGGCTGACCTAGTCTTGGATTGGATAGAAGGCATGGAGAACCATTTTAAATGTGATGGAGTCACTGAAGCACAAAAGGAAAAGGTGGCCAAGTCTAGATTGAGAGGATCTACCTTGACATGGTGGAAATTCATTCAGATAGAGAGGGAAAAGGAAGGCAAGAAGCCTATTTCAACTTGGAAAGGTATGGTGGAAAAAGTGAGAGAAGCATATATACCAGATGATTATGAGATTCAGTTACACAAGAAGTGGAAAAGTTTGAGGCAAAGAGACCAAGATGTGAACACTTACACTGAGGAGTTCCAAAAACTTTGTATGAGGTTCAATGTCTTAGAGGATGAAAGTCTCAAAGTGGCTAGATATCTGAACGACTTGAAGTGGAACATCCAAGAGGAGATGACTCTTCTAAGTCCCAAGACAGTACATCAATGCTATCAATTAGCTATCAAGATTGAGGAAAGAAGCAAGAGGAAACATGATCAGGCTTCTAAGAGTAGAGGCAAAGGAAGAGATCAAAGAGATCAAAGAGGACATAGAGGTGGCTACCAAGGTAGGGGAAATGAACAAAGAAACCAAGGTGAATCTAAACTCACAGAGCATGGAGGTGAAACACCTTCTAAAGGAGGCTATGGAAGAGGAAGAGGCTCTCAAGGAGGATCAAATAGAGGAAGAGGAGAAGGCAGAAGCAATTAATATTTTTCTACCATGAAATTTTACCATTGTGGTTAAGTAGGCCATCCAGCTTATAGGTGCTCAGAGAAAGCATCATCTTCAAATGTTGAGAAGAGGGTGGAATATGCACAAGAGGACACCATGAGCACTAAATCACCTGAGATCAATCATATTGAATCTGAAATGGGAGAGAATCTGATGTTTAGGAGAGTTTTGATCAGACAACCGGTCAAGGAAGAACCAAAACAAAGAAGAGCTCTATTTAGAGTGAGATGCAAAATACTTGGGAAAGTAAGCAAGGTCATTGTAGATTCAGGTTCAACAGCTAATATTATCTCAGATTAGGTAGTAAAGAAGCTAAAATTGGAAAAGGTACCCCACACTAACCCCTACAAAGTGACATGGCTAAACAAAGGACAGAGTGTTCTTGTCAATGAACAAGTAACGGTGGAGTTTTCTATTGGAGGGTACAAAGATAAGATAGTTTGTGATGTATTACCCATAGAGGCATGTCATCTACTATTGGGCAGACCATGGTAGTATGACAGGAGTGCCATGTACAATGGGAAGGAGAATACTATATGTTTTAAAAAGAATGGGAAGACTTTTAAGTTGTAGTCACTATCAGAAGAAGATGAAGGACTATCAAAGACACCAAGTGTCTTGTTAAGTAGTGGCAAGGAGTTCCCTAACAACCTACATCAAGGGGGTGAAGGTTTTGTAGTCTTGTTGCAGTCCAAAGAAGAAGATAAGACTGGAAAAATAGTCATACTCAGTGCAGTCCAAAATTTGCTTGAAAAGTATAAGGACATAGTAAGTGATGGTGCACCTGTAACTTTACCTCCTAAAAGGGCCATTAGTCATCAGATTGACTTCATACCTGCAGCATCATTTCCTAAAAAAGCAGCTTATAAGCTTACACCAGATCATAATCTAGAGGTAGCTAGACAAGTGCAGGAGTTGTTGGATCAAGGATTGATTAGGAAGAGCATCAACCCATGTGCAGTACCAGTTGTCTTAGCAACTAAGAAAGGAGGAAAGTGGAGGTTATGCATTGATTCCAGAGCAATAAATAGGATCACAATTAGGTATAGATTCCCTATTCCAAGGATTGAAGACTTGATGGATTGTCTTGGAGGAGCTCAGTACTTCACTAAGTTAGATCTCAAGAGTGGATACCATCAGATCATAATCAATGATGGAGATGAGTGGAAAACAACATTCAAGACAATAGATGGGTTGTATGAGTGGAGAGTTATGCCATTTGGCCTCTCTAATGCCCCTAGAACATTCATGATGCTCATGAATGAAGTGTTGAAGGATTTCACAGGGTTATTTGTGGTGGTATATCTTGATGATATACTTATCTTTAGCAAGACAACAGAAGAACACCTAAAGCATGTGGAGTTGGTTCTTAGAAGGTTGCAAGAGGAGAAGTTAGCCATCAACCTAGAGAAGTGTGACTTTTTCAAACAAGAACTTGTATATTTGGGTTTTGTAGTGTCTCAAGGATCACTGAAAATGGATCCAAGCAAGGTGGAAGCTATCCTAAACTGGCCTACACCAACTATAGGAATTGAGGTAAGAAGTTTCCATGGATTGGTTCAATTTTATAGGAAATTCATAAGAAACTTTAGTGGCATATGTGCACCAGTTCTAGATACAATCAAGGGTGGTTTGAAAACTAAGTTTGTGTGGACTCAGAAGGCCGAGAAAGGATTTGAGAAACTGAAACAAGAAGTGGAAACTCAACCTATTCTCTTATTTCCAAGCTTTGAAAAATTGTTTAATATGGAGTGTGATGCTAGTGGAGTTGCAGTAGGAGGAGTGCTTAGTCAAGAGGGCAGGCCCATAGCTTTCTTCAGTGAAAAGCTCAATGAAGCCAAGAAGAAGTACTCTACCTATGATCTAGAACTGTATGCTTTGGTTCAATCACTTAGGGAGTGGAGGCATTACCTTCTACCCAAGGAGTTTGTGGTCTTTACTGACAATCAGGAACTTAGTTATATCAACACCCAAGAGAAGTTGAGCAATAGACACTTGAAGTGGATGGAGTACATCCAAGCATTTAATTTCACCATCAAGCACAAGAATGGATAAATGAACAAGGTAGCAGATGCATTGAGTAGAAGATTGCTAACAGTCCAAGAGATATAGATCAAGAGCATTGGCATAGAGAGTTTCAAGGATCTCTATGGGGAGGATGAAGATTTCTCAGAGGCCTACAAGGTATGTTCTAACTTTGAGAATCATTTTCATAGCCAATACTCAAAGTATACTTTGTAAAGTGGATTGTTATTTAAAGGGAATTAGTTGTGTGTTCCAAAAGGGTCAATGAGAGAAAACCTCATTCAGGAAAAGCATAATGGTAGTCTTAGTGGACATTTTGGCATCAATAAGACATTAGAACTAGTGCAAAGTTCTACTATTGGCCTAAGTTGGCAAGAGATGTCAGGAGGTATGTGAAGCAATGTGTTGTGTGTATGAAAGCTAAGGGAGGAGCTAGTAATGCTGGCCTATATCAATCGTTATCCATTCCTAACAGACCATGGGAGTGTGTGAGCATGGATTTTTTTGGTAGGACTCCCTAAGACCAAGACTGGTTTTGATAGTGTGTATGTAGTGGTGGACAAACTCAACAAAATTAGTCACTTTATTCCTTGCAAAACCACTCATGATGCTAGCTATATAGCTCACCTTTTCTTCAAGGAGATTTTTAGGATCCATGGATTACCTTTAAGCATTGTTTCAAATAGGGATGTGAAGTTCATGAGTCACTTTTGGAAGACTCTGTGGAGCAGACTAGGTACCAACCTATCCTTTGGATCAGCTTACCATCCTCAGACTGATGGACAAACAAAGGTGGTTAATAGAGTGCTAGGTAACTTACTAAGGTGTCTAACTAAGGAATATGGACAGACTTTGGATATGGTAATCTCACAGGCTGAGTATGCTGATAATGAGAGTGTAAACCAGACCACAAGGAAGAGTCCTTTTGAAATTGTGTATGGAATGCACCGAAGAGGTATATGTGAGCTCAAGGATCTAGGAGCTATGAAACATAGGAGTGGACATGCTAAAGACTTGACTCACACCATGAAAGAGATTTAGGAGCAGGTAAAGAGGATAGTCACCGAGGCTACACAAAAGTTGAAAGACAAGGTAGATATGACACGAAAGGATTTGCAATTTACAGTAGGAGATTATGTCATGGTTCATATTAAAAAATCAAGGTTGTAGAAGGGTATATCAACCAAACTACAGATGAAAAGGGTGGGACCATGCAAGGTATTAGCCAAGTATGGAAAGAATGCATACAAGGTGGAGTTACTTGCTGATTTAGGAATTTCACCTCGTTTTCAATGTTGCTGATTTGATCAGATACAAGGGATCAGTCAATGATATAGCATAGACTAGTAGGGAGATCTTCAAAGATTTCAGTAACATAGCATTACCTACTAAAGACAAACTACAAGCAGAGAGCATCTTGGAGTCAAGAGTGCATAAATCTACAAGGAAGAGAGTGTACATGGAGCACTTCATCATGTAGAAGGACAAGCCAGAATCTGAGGCCACATGGGTGGATGAGGCTCAGTGCAAGAAGCAGGGCATAGATGTCTCTCTACTCACTCCTCACATTCCTTAGAGCTTGTGTAGAGGGGGAGAATGGTGCAGGAGCACCCCAAAGTGCATCTAGGAGGGTAATCAGGAGGTATAACTTGTTTAGTTAACATATGGCCAACCCCTTCCATTCCTTGGATTTGTGACTTAGAGGCATTTGGGAACTTTTTTTATATTCATAAGGTCATGTTGACCATTTTCTAGATTGGGGTTTGGCTACAAAGATGTTTGTTGACCTTGTAGACCTCCCTAGGTGATAGTTTGTTTTACAATTTTGAAAATAAGGCTTATGGAAAGCCACAACCAGCCATGGAATAGTTGGGGATCAAGCCTAACTGAATTGGAGAATCTATTTAGGGAATGCTTCAACCTGTGAGCAAGGTTGGAAGGCATTGAGAACTTTTGTAATTTGAAATTTGATGAATGCTAAGAGTGAATAGTGAGAAGAAGGACAATTTTTTGTTTGCTTGAATTTTGTGTGGTCAGGAGCAATCATGGCTCTGTATTTGTTGTAGTTTGAAGTATTTGTTATGTTCTAAGCTTTGGTAGTAGTATTTAGAGTGTGTGTTTGTTTTGCAGGTGTGTGTAGTAGTTGTTTTGTTTCCTTTTGAGTTGCTGACTTGACTGGCAACTGAGCAAGAATGGGGTTTTAGTTCTCTTTCCCACTGAACCTGGTGTACAAAATTTTGGGGAATGAGGCTAGACTCCAGGGTTGTAATTATAGTAGGTTTAGGAGTAGATAGGAGTTCAAGAAGCATGAAGACAGTCTACTCCTAGGCGAGCTTGACAGTGCCCAACTAGGAGAGACAGGGAGAAAAAGGCACTTAACATGTAGGGGTGGAAAAATCCAAGAAAAAAATGGTGTGGGAAGGGTAGGTGAATGCCTTGACAAGGATTACCAAGAAGGAGGAAGCCTCATCAACTTGTTTGATGTGAGAAAACTCTTGACAATCTGCAAAATATAGTGAAAAGGCCTAAAAAGGCTCAAATCCTGGGTCAGTTCTAGTTTATGGAGTTGTACGGGCAGTGGGGACCTAAGGTACCAAAAATATTTGAGAGGTGGGCTAAGGTATCAGGACCCTCAAGGAAATACTAATTTCTCTTTGGAGAATTTGGGGATGAAAGCCAATTTTCTCGGAGTTGGAGGCCTAGTTGGGACTCTTGGGCTAGTAGCCCAAAAACCCTAATTGAGGGTTTGGAGGTATCGAATGATAAATGGAGTATGGGGAACTATCAAGAACCCTAGGGAGATGAGTAGAAGCCCTTGGAAACATATCAACACCCCTGTAAAGTTGAATTGAGTTAATGGAGAGAATTAGTCTTTAGGGAAGATTAAAGGCTAAGGGAAGAATACGAGGTAGTGCACCAAGTAAGCTCATTTGACATGATAGTAGGATTGGCCAGAAGAACTAGGGGCACCTAGAAATGATGAAGGTCCTATAGGTTCAAATGGTGAAGCAAGATACCAAGGAGATCTTGCAAAAAAGGATACAGAGCATGGAACTGTGAGTGTTCCATCCAACCCTACCCTATCAGTACTTTTACCCCCTATAAATGATTTCATTTTTGGAGATCATATGGAAATTGAATGAGTCTGACAAGACTAATTTAAGGAATTATTAAAAACATTCTCTCCTCCCTTCCACAATTGTATTTTCAAACTTCCAACTCATAGAAAGGGAAGGATTGGAGTTGTTGAAAAAGTTTCTCCCATATAAGATGAGAGTGGATAAGGTCAAAAGATGTTACCCAAAGAATTTCATCCATGATCACAAAACTAGTTTCAAATCGGTAGCATTCTTACATGAGCTTGAAATTATTGAAGACTTGATCAATAATTTCTCCATAGAAAAAGAATCCACATGGAGAAGAGCACTATGGATAAAGATCCAGATTGCTAAAGAAAAAATGAAGTAAGTGATGCCGAGGGAAACATTTAGCAAACACTATGGGGTCTCAAGAACAATGAAAATGTTGCCTTAACAATAGTAAACACAAGATTGTTTGATCCTTCAATGATGACAACAACTTATACCCTGCTAACATACTTTACAAGCCATTTCTCTAGGTTCAACTCTCAAAAGGTATCCAAAATCACCTATCTTTTGCATACTTAGTCCTTAAAGTTCTCAAAAACACTCCAAATACTTCTTTCTAACTATTCTTGATAATGTTTAAACCCAAAACAAAGTAATTCCAATAAACCCTCAAAGAGGCAGGGTTTTACACAACAAAAATGACAGTAAGAATATACTGTCCACTACAAATCTCACAATATGATGAATTATCCTTCCTCCTTTTGGGAACATGTAAAATAAGGCCGAAAAAAAAATAGGTCCAAATCTCATAGATTTTCACCAGTTGAAACTGAAGTTATAGGTTTTAGAAGCTCACTGAAAATCCTAGGTTGGGGACAATGTAGTTAAGAGTAATTTCTTAATAATTTGAGAAAAACACCATGAAATTGACTGAAACCAATTACATTCAAACAAGGAAATAGAACACTATTTGACCATCACCTTTTAGACCTATCCCAAGGCTTTACAAATCTGTACCACACCATTTTCTTGTTGTTTCACAAGAAAAACTATTATAAAATTGCAAAGTAACAGGGTATTTTACCAAATCTTACTCCCAATACTTCTTGGAGTGTATTCTTTTATTTATTCCACATCAAAATAATTCCAAAAATAGTTGCAAAAGATCATTTTTCCATCTTCCCCAATAGCCCTAATTTCAATATCATAAAATTTGACAATGTTTGCCACTTTTTACAACTTTTCACTACTACATGTAAATAAAATGAATAAAAGGACCTTACATGACTACCATGGTTCTCTAGGACCTTATTATGCTTCAAGAAACCAAAAACAAGAGTTGGGGGACCAATCTTGACCTTGTGACAAACCAAAAGCACTTCAAAAATTTAAATTACCTTAAGGCGGGAAATTAGTAATTTGAATTTCTAGCCTATTCAGCATAACCTAACCACTGGATTACAATCTCAATGGGGTCCACAAACCTAAATAAACTCAACTAGACTCCTATCATCCAAAGAAAGCATTAAAAAACCTTGAAATTGATGCTACTGCATCATACTCCCAAGGGAAAGAAAAGAAACTCAGCTCCATCTAAGAGGGCTCCTTATTTGCACCATTTAAGGCCTTGTCAATGTCTTCCATCTTGAACCCCTGCAACCTACTAATCTGATATGTAGGGTTCTAGTCTAAGCTGCCCTACACTTCTTTCAAACAATTGAAAGCTTGTCCCATTTTTACCTTAGGCCTCTCACTTTTCTGTCACATGCCATTCAACTGAGAATCCATTTCTAAAAGTTGATCCTCCTTTGAACCTGCTGCATGATATGCATCTTTGACTTTCTCTTGCAATATTGCTTCATTGTGTCTCGTGTCAACTAGTTGGAGTTCAACAACTAATACTGTATTAATCAATTGTGCAACTGAAATCTCAATGAGTTCAACAACTAAGAATGAGCTTTATGGTTCTATGGTTTGTGAGTTCACCTGTTTGCTGAAATGAAATTCAATTGATTAAGAAAAAATGAAATGTTGAATCTAAAAGTGTTGCTATTGCAGGAATTATTTTTTCATCCAAATATTTCCTAGCTATGATATTTCTACCATCATCGAGAAATATCCTGATTCCCCTCATTTCCCCATAATTTCAAAATCTCATTGATATCCCACAATTCATTTCAATTACAAATATTTTCCCCAACTTGAGATATATCCTTGTCCATATTATATCCCCACAACTTTTGAGTCACCCTCAAATTTTTGCAGTTCCTTTTCCTCCTAGAAATCCCACAATTTTGCGTCCACCTAATTTTCCTACAAATTCTACCAGTTTTGGAATTAGAAATGTATTTTCATGCGGGTGGATGAATCCCATATTCCCACCTTCATCCTCTTGTGGATTTTCATTTTCCATCTGCCTTCTTCAATATGAACTTCCTTCATCAAGTTTTGATGAACTTTTCCATGAGGCCTGATCCAATTCATTTTTATGCATTTATACTCAAATGAAATCATCCTCACATCATCCCTCCTTGCTTACATCATGTTGGAATGATCATTTCCAAACATGTCTAGTTTGTTTCATCACTCTTTGATGAAATCATGTTGACATCATTTGCAAATATTTCCATCTAAACTGAACATGTTGTACAAGTGCATTTGCACTTGGTTTTTCTAGCCAATTTCACTTGGACATTTTCTCCCATTCGGTGTACTTGAAGGCATCTAGCTTGAATGAAGAATATTTTTATGTTGATAGTTGTTAGCGAATAGATTGGTCTTTAGAAATATATCTTAAATTATGAACTCTATAGTCCATAAGACACTGAGACCAAGCCACTAATAGCTCTGGAAATATGACAATTGCATTTGTGACTTTCCTATGAAGTTAGAGGTACAACTCCCTCATATCATTTAATCAATAACTAATGTTATTTTAATAGAAAGTAGTAAAGGCAACTAACATTAGCCCAAAAAAATAAAAACCAATGCGAAATAAACTTGAGAAAATCACTAATCGACTAGCACATAGAATAGAATGACGAATGATCGTTGATATGAAAATAGAAAGGATTCATAATTGCAATGAATGAATTAAATGCAATAGAGTAGATTTCTCATAGAAAATATGGTCTAAAGGGTAAAAGCAAGAAGTTGGGTCCACGAAGAGGGGAAGTTTCGGCCAAAACAAAAAAAATCGTAAGAAACGCATATGCGTTATAGATCGGGTACTTGAGCCTAAATTCGAACATGTATGCATTATGATTCATGTATGCGAACCTAAAACATGTATGCATTTTGAAATGCGTACGCGTTTCTTAAAGCTATTTTAAAAGAAAAATAAGCGGCTGCATTTTCATTTTCACTGTGAGTTTTAGTTGCACTAGAGAAGGAGAAGCAAGATTGCGTACACGTTTGGAAGGGCCTGATTGAAGAAAATTTTCACTACCACCTCCTCCCATCGACACAAATGACCTCAATGACCTCCAGGTTGGTTTAATTCTACCATTGTTTTGCTTTATATTTTGCATTTTTGTTTTATAATTGTTATTTAGTTTTTTTTTGTTTAGTTTATTTTAGTTCAATATTTTATTTTAATCATCCAAAAACATCAACGAAACAAAGAACATTAAATTGTAAATCGAAAACCATAAAAATTAAACCTAAATTGGAAAGATTTAATTTAGAAATTTCAAAACCCTAAACCCTAGGTTCCAAAAAATATAGGTCCTTAAAAATTAATTTACCCAGGTTAATCCTTGGACCTAAACCCTAAAACATAAAACTAAAACCCTATTTACCCTAAAACCTAAACCTAAAACCCTAATGCTTTCACCTTTTAGATAGTGCAACTTGAAAGTACAATCAATACTTTCAATGCAACCATTTGTGTTGAGAAACTTGGAGATGTTTCATAACTAGTTTGAAACAAATCATAGCATAAATTTATGAGGTTGATCTAATTAGGATTTGATCATGTTACTAGATGTTACACCATTGCCATAATCAACTATGTAGTTTAAACATTCTCATTTTTTAGTATGGTTACAAGTTTCAATCTCATTAGGAATGATCATGTTGCTCTTGCTCATTGAGGAATTTCAATTTGGAAATTGTCCTCCTCCCTTGCTTTATTTTGCATCCTCCTTGTCATTGGTTCTGAACTTTCACTTCACATAATTTTAGAAGTATCCCTCCTTGGCGGTTTATTACATTTTTTATTTCACATAGATATGTTTTCATGTCATCAAATCTCTAAATAATTATATAATAAAGATCTAATTTGTTCCATTTTTGCATGATAAATTATGCACACCAATTCACATGTATAAATATGATTTCATTGTACAACTAAAAAAATTAGTGAAGTCTTTGTAGTTAAAGAATCCATTTTCAATATGTGAATAGAGCTCAAGCTCATCTTTGTTTATTTTGTACATTGCAATTACCACTAGCATATATCTATGTGTTCCTTTGAATTTCTTCTATTAATTTTTTATTCTTATTTTTAGTATACTTTGAAAACAATGAATGAGTATAAATTAATGTTAGTGTTAAACTTATAATTTCTTCTTAACTACTTTGTCCCACTATAGAGAACTTGTGTCTCTTATCATGAAATTTGAAAATTTAGATAAAGAAATTTATGTCCTCGAATTTAATTAAATTCTATGTCATACTTGATAAATACATGTATTCACAATCGATATACCTTAGCTCTATAGATATACTCTTGTTGGAAAACAACCACACCTATGAGTAATCTTCCCCTTGCCCAAAAAGATAAAGCTCTAGACCCATAAAAACTTACAAGAATAAATTACTTATTGACAAATTAGTTAATTAATGATAGGCTTGATATTTATGAGCTCCATTGAGCATCCTTGTCTAACAACAATCCTAATATAAATATAATCTAGTATAATTTTTACTTGAATTAAACTACATGGTTTTCATCATTTACCCATTTTGACACTCATTCTCTAGTTGTTCATAGCCTAAATTAGCTTGGGTACCTTTCCTTTTTATTTTACACCTTTATATATGTAATAGAAGACACTCTAAACAACCCCTGACCTCCTATTAACACCCAATTTGAGAAATCATAGTTATATATCTACATGTGTCTTATTTTTCATTCTTTAGTCCTTTACCTATAGAAATTAAATGGTTCCTCACCTCATGTTCACAATCTCTATTTCTAATCTTCTTATTAAATTTTTCCAATAATGATTCAAAGAAGCCTCATTGTTGATATCGTAGCCTTTTGTGAGCTCTCAATTCTTGATACATTTTATCCAACTCCTAGCTTAAATGTTGATGTGATTTATTTAAATAAATCTTAATTCTTTACCGTAATCCATGTGGTTTTATTTATTTTAAATAAATCAATTAATGTATATATCATCAAATTTGGCTATAGTTTAATTATCAAGTGATATCTAGAGCTAAAAAAAAGTTTAAGGGGCCTTCTTTCAAGGGATTCACTTAATAAAGCAATGACATAATGCATGCATTCATAGGGTTCTAATAAAACCCCCTAATTTCATTTCTACCCATCAGAGTTATAATTAGAACTTACCTCCCTATTTTCACTAAGAGGTACATCCTATATACCACATATAGATCTAACTCAAAACTATTTATAATTGAACTGGATCCCATTTATTAAAGGTATAACATAAAATACCTATATGAATTATGACAAATATGTCATCCTTTACAAATTTTGATGTATAAGCACTTATAAAACTCATGTTCATACATGAGTTCCCTTTCCATGTACACAAAATGTAATTTAGTGCATCCTTAGATATTTTAGGTATCTTAATTATAGTATACATATTGATCTAAATCATAGTGGATTTATATTTTAGATATACTCGATGATACTTCTTGGAAGGGTTACTAAAAGGTGTTCAATAATTAGTTTTAAGTAACATGTAGGTAGGATTTTATTAAAATTGTATGACCTTGGTGTGACAATTATCTCCATTTTTAGTTGCATTCTATGAGTTGGTAGTAACAACAAACCCTTCATATTAACAACCACACACTGGACTCAATTTAATGTGTACATGCTATGTATTTTTAATGTTATAAATCGAATGTTCTTCAAATGAAATGTATTTTGAATTTGTGCACGTTCAGTGATATTTTTAAATAACTTTAAAATTGTGTGCATTATTTAATTAGTGTTTTGAAATATATTTTTTAATTGTTTAACATGCAGTTGCCATTTGATTGTTCACATGGATCCATAATTTAACATAGAGGACTTTATGCTGATGCACAAATTCATGTATATCCCATACATCCAAACCCACCACCACAAAAAAACCCCACACCTCCAAACTCTCCACCTCCTAACCCCCCACCCCTCATAGTAGATCAAAATCAGCCGAGAGAGAGAATTAGAGAAAATCTTATTGTGATTCAGGGAAATATACATCTAATAAAAAATGAGCCTAGAATTCCCCACCATCTCACATGGTTTGCATCTATGATGCAAACTATTTTTGATTATGTTAGATCTATTGATGAAGACCTAGATTGGTTCCATCAATGGAGAGAAGAGAGGAGATAATTCTATGCAGATGGATTGTCTTATAAAGAAATTAATGACCTTAAAATTAGCAAACAAGCCATGTGCCAATATTTTTTTAACTCCCAAACAAACCAACCAATTCCACCCACCAAATAACGAATTTAAATTTTATGGTGTATGCACCTATAGATAGCTGCACATTTTTGGGATAGATGGTGGATGGTGTTTGATAATCCACCACAAGGCAATTCTGAGGTGCCCCTATACTTTTTGAGAAAATTATGGGCTAAGTTTGAGTTGGGTTTTAAACCCAACTATTTTGATATGAGGTCATTTTAGGGAGTTGGACGTGGCATGGCCCAACATAGACTTGGAGCACATGTAGATCCTCAACGACGTGCTCCGATTGCTCCTATTGTTCCTCCTCCTTTTCCTGGTGTTCCCGCTACATTTCAGCAGAAAACTATGTTATTGACATTAGGAGTATTGAGTTCGCTTTCAAGACATCTCACTCATTAGACTACACATGCAGTGGTTGAAGTGGCCAATAGAAAGAATGGAGGTTTGGGCTATAGGAATACTCAGACATCCACTTCAGGTGACCCACATGCATCTGGGACGAAGTCATATATGGATTGACTATTTATGAGGATCATCCTGCATAGGTATGTTCATATTTTGAACTTAAATTTAATTTATTTGAAATGTGAAAAATTCATGTAAATAATAACATCAAATTATATATATATATAATATAATATTAATTCAATAAGTGTTCGGTGTAGACACATGATCATGTGATGCCTAAAACTCAAAATGATTGTGTCTATATGTCGAGTGTTGTAGATCTGGGCTCACCTTTTGGTTAGGTACTTGAACCAATGTATATTAAATAATTTGTGTGGATATATCTAATTTATTTTGAATTTGTACACTTGTGTGAAATGATATGTTATATCTAGATACAGGGAGGTCATATGATACCTAGTATTGACCAACCTCAAGTTGTGGTGAGCGCTCTTGAGCCATCATCAGCTCAGGTGCATGCTTTAAAAAGTTTTTTAAGTTTAAATTAAATACACATAATAGATCTAATTTAATTTTTTCATTTACATGTACACATGTGTGAATGATCTATACAAACTGTTGTATATCTATATGCATGGATTTCATGAGATACCCATCGCAGGTGCACCTGAGACATTGTCAACATTTATGCATGGGAAATCTCAGATGCGTGATGATGAGGTCATATCATTTAAGGTTGTAAAATTTACTAAATATCCTAAATAATTTTTACGGACCTTTTAAATATATATTTGAGGTTTTAACATATTGTTTTCTTTATATGAATATGTAGGATATAGTAGATTGGGAATTTGGATCTTCTCAAGTGACAGTTATGCTACCCATTGAATAAAATGTGCAAGTAGATTCAAATGATCATATGGTAATTTATGCATACTAAAAATCATTTTCAGTGTATTTACTAGATATTTAATTAAATTTATATTTTTATCTAAAAGTATATTTTCAAGTTTAAATATGTTTAATTATATCAAAATTTCTAAATAACTTTAAATCTAATTTCAAGTTTCTTGTACTCTTTTACAACATGATGTGGGTACATCTAATCGGCATGGAACAAAGAGGAGACTTGATTTGACTGATCAACCTGATAGTTAGATGGTTTTGAATTTTATGGACTATAGATCTCTAGTTTTATTGAAATATATGTGTTGGACTTGACATATGCATTTTGAACATGTTATTTCATGGACCATTTCACATACATTATATCGATTAATATTATAATATTTGTGTTTATTTATATCAGTTAACTTTAATATGATGATTATATATGTAGTCAATTATGATTGTGTTATGTTCATTTTGATGATTATATGCACTCATGTATGTATAGACATTTTATCTAATTTTCAAGTAATACATGCACTATATAAATTCTTATCTAGAATCAAATTTCATATATATAATTTATCACATGGTTAGTGACAAATTAAAACATTCCTTAAATAGTTTAGATCATATTCATAATAAATTAAGGGTAGGTAATTTTAACTATTTTCCAATTCTAGCAAATATTTGAATCAATAAACAAAAACATATCTCCTTGTATGTATAAAATGTATAATCTATACAATTGAAAAATTATATAAGATGTGGTAAATACAAGACATGAAATGTATAATCTATAAAATTGGAACAAGATATTTAAAAAGTGACTTAAGTTCATTGAAGTTCATACATTGAAGAAACATATATAATGTATATTGATGTTTAACACAACTATATAACATGACGAAACATATATGTTCATGCACATACAATTAAAGCTTATCAACTTTTAGGTGAAGACCAAAAATTGATATTTACATAGTCTCTTGATAAAATATTTTTTTAGTGACAATCACATGGTAGAACAACTTGATGAGAACCTACAAAAATAATTAATGTAAGTAAAGTAACTATAATTAACCTAAATTCCATACAAATTCAAATTATTTTTTCCATAGGATGGATTAAGGGGACCTAAGAGGATATAGCTTAAGGGGGGTCCTAAGATAATGCCTTAAGGGGAGTTAAGAGGATGGCTTAAGGGGATTCAAGAGGGTGGATCAAGGGGATTGAAGAGGGTGGATTAAGGGGATTCAAGAGGGTGGATTAAGGGGAGTTGATAGAATGACTTCAAGGGATGTAAGAGGGTTGATTAAGGGGAGTTGATATAATGACTTAAAGGGATGTAAGAGGGTGGATTGAGGGGATGCATTCCATTTACCTTAGGATATGGCTTAACGAGCCCTAAGAGGATGGCTTAAGGGGAATTATGAGAGTGACTATATGACCTAAACCCTAAACTATATGACCTAAAGACTAGGAGATGAACCCTAGAAACCCTCAACCATAGGACCTAAAGACTAGGAGATGAACCCTAAACCCTTAAAACCCATATAATTTTGTTATTATAATCATCTCATGAACCATAGAAACCCTAAACCCTAAAGCATATGACCTAAAGACTAGGATATGAACCCTAAAACATTAACCCATAGAGATTTATTATTATAAGCATCTCATGAACCCTAGAAACCCTAAAACCTAAACCATACAACCTAAAGACTAGGAGATGAACTCTAAACCATTAACCCATATAAATTTGTTACTCTAAGAATCTCATGAACCCTAAAAACCCTAAAACCTAAACCATATGACCTAAAGACTAAGAGATGAAACCTAGAAACCCTAAACCCTAAACCATAGAACCTAAAGACTAGGAGATGAACCGTAAACCCTAAAAACCCATATAGATTTGTTATTCTAAGCATCTCATGAACCCTAGAAACCATAAACCCTGAACCATATGACTTAAAGACTAGGAGATTAACCCTAAACCATTAACCAATAGATATTTGTTATTCTAAGCATCTCATGAACCCTAGAAACCCTAAACCCTAAACCATATGACCTAAAGGCTAGGAAATGAACCCTAAACAATTAAACCATATAGATTTGTTATTCTAAGAATCTCATGAACCATAGAAACCCTAAACCCTAAACAATATGACCTAAAGACTAGGAGATGAACCCTACAAACCCTAAACCCTAAACCATAGGACCTAAAGACTAGGAGATAAACCCTAAACCCTTAAAACCCGTATAGATTTGTTATTCTAAGCATCTCATGAACCCTATAAACCCTAAACCTAAAACCATAGGACCTAAAGACTAGGAGATGAACCCTAAACCCTTAAAACCCATATAGATTTGTTATTCTAAGCATCTCATGAACCCTAGAAACCCTAAACCCTAAACCATATGAACTAAAGATTAGGAGATGAACCCTAAACCATTAACCCATATAGATTTATTATTCTAAGAATCTCATGAACCCTAGAAACCCTAAACCCTAAAACATAGGACCTAAAGACTAGGAGATGAACCCTAAACCCTTAAAACCCATATAGATTTGTTATTCTAAGCATCTCATGAACCCTAGAAACCCTAAACCCTAAACCATACAACCTAAAGACTAGGAGATGAACCCTAAACCATTAACCCATATAGATTTGTTATTCTAAGCATCTCATAAACCCTAGAAACCCTAAAACCTAAACCATATGACCTAAAGACTATGAGATGAACCCTAAACCATTAACCCATATAGATTTGTTATTCTGAGCATCTCATGAACCCTACAAACCCTAAAACCTAAACCATATGACCTAAAGACTAGGAGATAAACCATAGAAACCCTAAACCGTAAACCATAGGACCTAAAGACTAGGACAGGAACCCTAAACCCTAAAAACCCATATAGATTTGTTATTCTAAGCATCTCATGAACCCTAAAAACCCTAAACCCTAAACCATAGGACCTAAAGACTAAGAGATGAACCGTAAACCCTTAAAACCCATATAGATTTATTATTCTAAGCATCTCATGAACCCTACATACCCTAAACCCTAAAACCATATGACCTAAAGACTAGGAGATGAACCCTAGAAACCCTAAACCCTAAACCCTTAAAAACCATATAGATTTGTTATTCTAAGCATCTCATGAACCCTACAAACCCTAAACCCTAAACCATATGACCTAAAGACTAGGAGATGAACCCTAGAAACCCTAAACCATATGACCTAAAGACTAGGAGATGAACCCTAAACCCTTAAAAACCATATAGATTTGTTATTCTAAGCATCTTATGAACCCTAGAAACCCTAAACCCTAAACCATAGGACCTAAAGACTAGGAGATGAACCCCAAACCCATATAGATTTTTTATTCTAAGCATCTCATGAACCCTAGAAACCCTAAACCCTAAACCATATGACCTAAAGACTAGGAGATGAACCCTAGAAACCCTAAACCCTAAACCATAGGACCTAAAGACTAGCAGATGAACCTTAAACCCTTAAAACCCATATAGATTTGTTATTCTAAGCATCCCATGAACCCTATGAACCCTAAACCCTAAACCATAGGACCTAAAGACTAGGAGATGAACCCTAAACCCTTAAAACCCATATATATTTGTTATTCTAAGCATCTCATGAACCCTACAAACCCTAAACCCTAAACCATATGACATAAATACTAGGAGATGAACCCTAAACCATTAAACCATATACATATGTTATTCTAAGCATCTCATGAACCCTAGAAAGCCTAAACCCTAAATCATTGGATCTAAAGACTAGGAGATGAACCCTAAACCCTTAAAACCCATATAGATTTGTTATTCTAAGTATCTCATGAACACTAGAAACCCTTAACCATAAACCACATGACCTAAAGACTAGGAGATGAACCCTAAACCATTAATCCATATAAAATTATTATTCTAAGAATCTCATGAACCCTACAAACCCTAAACCCTAAACCATATGACCTAAAGACTAGGAGATGAACCCTAGAAACCCTAAACTCTAAACCATAGGACCTAAAGAATAGGAGATGAACCATAAACCCTTAAGAACCATATAGGTTTGTTATTCTAAGCATCTCATGAAACTTAGAAACCGTAGACCCTAAACCATAGGACCTAAAGACTAAGAGATGAACCGTAAACCCTTAAAACCCATATAGATTTGTTATTCTAAGCATCTCATGAACCTTACAAACCCTAAACCCTAAACCATATGAACTAAAGACTAGGAGATGAACCCTAGAAATGCTAAAGCCTAAACCATAGGACCTAAAGACTAGGAGATGAACCCTAAACCCTTAAAACCCATATAGATTTTTTATTCTAAGCATCTCATGAACCCTAGAAACCCTAAATCATATGACCTAAAGACTGGGAGATGAACCCTAAACCCTTAAAACCCATATAGATGACTTAAGGGGATGCAAGTGGATGGATTAAGGGTAGATATTCAAGGGTATGGGTTAAGCGGTCCTAAGAGGATGGCTTAAGGGGTGTTGAGAGAGTGACTTAAGGGGATACAAGAGGATGGATTAAGGGTAGATATATGAGGATATGGATTAAGGGGTCCTAATAGAATGGTGATGAGTCTAGTTTATGGTTTAATTATTGATAGGGTTGTTGTCTATTTCCTACAGTTTTCATGAGACTTTGATACTTGGGAATTGATCATTTCATAATATTTCCTTGAGACCATAGAATTTGGACATGAATTTATTTTCATAACTTTTAAATGATATTGACATGCTATGTGAACAGACTGCATTAATTTTGCATGTAATTAATGAATGTCACTTTAAGATGATTATGGATATGTAGTTGTTGTGCGTGATAACATTGTCAATGCAGATAATTTGAGGCCTGCAATTTAGGAAGATTTTGCCAGCTGGTCGTGTGCCATATTCGTCAACAAGGTGGTCATTTAATGAAGAGAAGACTCTTGGCGAGTGGATATTCCTCATGAAAATAAATTTGTAACCGCCTTTTAGTGGTCTTAAAGGCTGTTGAGCGAGCTTAAGCATTACTACTATGCTAGACTCATGTTAAGGAAAACATGCCTAGCAGATTCCATGCATGCGTAGCCACCTCTACTCTTTTCCGTGCTTTCCCTAATGTGACATCCTCCATGTCTGCTAGAGTTGACCACCTTGCTAGGTGGTTGGATAAATAAGGCTCTGATGTTCCTTCTGAGCTCTTGGATAGAATGTAGAAGAATGTTGATCTAATGTACTCACACTTTTAAGATTTTCAACAATACAATCATGTTGCTCATTGTACTCTTGTTTTCCAATAAACAAAATTAAGTTATAAGTTCATGCATTTGAGTCTATCTTAGTTTTAGGGAATACTTATCCAAGGGGGCCCACTTGGTGACTATTCCATCCTTTAGCTTAGTTTAGTTTAGTTGTTATTTTCTATTCAGTTATTAGTTAAGAATCTGGCACTGACTGTTCCTATAGCCACTAGAATTCCATTCTGTGACTATTCCTGCAGCCAAAGTAGACAGAGTAGTTTCTTGTTTGGTCACTCAGATTTTCATTTCTATCATGAATTTCAATTTAGCCTAGTTATTGGTTGACGTTCAAAATTTATGTTATTTCCTTCCAAGCAATTTACTTTTAGTATTATGTCTTTCTTAGCTGTAGGATGAATATGGTTACTTTGGATTCCTATTTCACATACAGTGCTGACCCATTTCAAATTTACGTCCCTGGGTTGACAATTTAAATGCACCTTCATGATGATTGAGATAGCTATTCAGGTTAGATTTCTAATATTTGAATCACCAAAAATGTAAGAGGGGGACCAATCATTGCAAAGCCCCAGGTCATGAAAGGCCAAGAGTGCAAAGACTGCCCTAACTTACCTCGGTTTAAAGCATGGCTAGGATAGAAGGGATGAGAATCATGAAGACTATGTGTCCTTCGACCACTTTGCAATCCCAAGAGCTGAAGATAAACTAGACGAGTCACTTTCCAGATTCAACTCTGCGTCTCAAGTAGCTCTTTGTTAGAGGATAGAAGTGCAAATTTGGGATGACAGCGTGGCGCACTAGCATCTTGTAGGTGCTTTGGCATCCGTACGGACAAAAAACCAGAGAGGTGAGGTGTAAGCTCTAAGGAAGGACTAACAACCTAGTTTAAGAGTTTCTAGAATGACAAAATAAGATCAAGAAGTATGAAATGTATAGATGAATGTGAGAAAGGAAATATATTATTGCAAGGGTGATAGAGATGATTTCACACAATATTCTTCTCACTAGCTTGCTGTAAGACCTCTCCACCCACACACAGAAAAAAGGGGGAAATGTTGGGTTGTTTAGGGGCCTGCCTCAATGATAGGGAGGTTGGAGGAATCAATCACTGATTCTTGCCCTAGGTCTTACTTGGAAGACCCCTATGGTGTCTCATTCCACCACCTTAACCTATAGGACCTACCTCTTGACTAGGCTCCCCTAGTTCTCCTTGCCAACCCAACTACCATCACATACTCTTCCAACCAAGTCGACCTTGGTGCTTTGTTTGCAATTCTTCCCTTAGCCCTTAATCCACCCTAAAGGCTAACCTACTCCCAATACTAGATCTCAGCTTGCAGGGGTGTGGAGATGCTTCTCTTAGGTTCAATCCATCTCACCATGATTCTTGAGGGTCCACCTAACTTCATTTGTCCATCGCTTCTACCAAACCCTCATTTAGGGTTGAAAAGGCTTCTAGCCCTAGGAGCCCCAATTAGCCTCCTTCTCTGAGAAAACAAGTTAGAACTCCAAAGTTTTCCAAAGAACATAGGATCTTTCCTTGGGGTTCTTGGTCCTCATGCCTACCACTCTAAGATTTTAGTGGTCTTAACCCTCGACTATCCGTACACAGGTTGGATCTTCAATTTAGCAAATTTGGCCTTTTTGAGCCCTTTCCTTGACCACACAACAGACTGCCATGAGTTTCTCTCACCAAATGGATTGGTGGAGCTTCCTCTTCCATGATAAGTCTTTGCAAGGCATCTGGTTGCCCTCTCCACATAGTGACTTGACAAGAAATGATCACCTCTGCAAATCAAGTGCTTTGCACTCCTTGTCTTCCCTAGCCAGACACTTCCTGGCTCGCCTAGGAGAAGACTTCCATGGTGTTTTCTGAATTGTTAAAGACTCCTAATCCTACCATATATACAATCATAGAGTCTAGTCACAATTCCCAAGAGGTAGTACATTATGTATAGAGGGAATGTGATCTAAACCTCCATTTTCTACAAACAAACTATCAGATCAACAAATGCAAAGAAACAACTATCTACAATAGTGCTTGAAACTGAACTCAAAAACTAAATCCCTACTACACAATGCTTAATCCACACGTTTACTACATCCTACACCACCTACAATATCCAACTTAATCTATTCAAGCTCTACTACAATGCAAAAACAGTATTTCACACCAAAACACCACTTTGTTTTCTTGAATTCAAAAACTCCAAACAATGTAATTGCTTTCAACCTTGCTCTCAGGTCAAGGCACACCATAAATAGGTCACAAAAATAGTTAGGCTCGGTCTTAACTACTCCTTGGCCGCTTATGGCTTCCATTAAGTCTTATTTGAAAAATTTAGAAAGACTAACACCTAAAAAGGTCTAAAAAGGTCTTAAGCCTTCCTTGTAGCCAAAACCTCAAACCTATCCAATGGTCAACATGATCTTTACCAACACAACACTTGATCACACCTTCCACTAAGGCACAAACATGAAGGAATGTGAATAGGGAGATAAATTGGCCTAGGAAAATTGGTCAAACATGACCTTGTAGACATCCTTCCTATGATGACCTATTGGGTGCTCCTGCACCACTCAATTAGACCCCCATTTTGGTGTTTCCACCTCCACGGACAACCAAGTTTGCAACGATAGAAATAGAGATAAAGAAAGAATACAAGCTATGTAAACAAAAGACACTACAATACAATACGTGCTTACTCAACCAAGATGATAAAGGAGATGAGAGGAGCTTATCACCTCCGTCCAAAGCACTCAAGGCTTGTGGAGGATTGAATGAGAGGAACTCAAGCCTTTGCTGCAATGGTGTTCATCCCGTGCTCGCAATATTAGAGTGATCAAGTGGTTGGTTGTTGCAATGGAGTGTAAAATGCTGCTACAAAGCTTGTGGATGAATGGAAAAGTGGAGAAAAATGAGCTCAAGATCTTGCAAAACCTCATCTAAACTTAAGAATGGATGAAAGAGTCAAGATTATGAAGGAAAGGATGAAAAACGGTCATATTCGGGTTGACCGGCCGAAGAGGAGCATTACACTTCGACTTCCAATAAAAAATGTAACATCTTTGTAGACTCTAGCAACATGAATCTTATAGAGATGTATGCGCACCGTGCAAATGTCTGTGCACCATGCGGGCGTCCCCGACAAAAAATCCTCCACCGACACACAAATAGGGCACCAAGTGTGATGCGGACAACGGGCTTAAATGGAATTAAGCCTCCATCGTAGGTTTTCTAAAGTGTAAGGGGGTAAAAGGGAATTTGTGTTAGGGGTGAAAATTCACACTTATACATTTTTCTCCCATTTTAGTGAGCATGAGTACTGATGAGTTCTTTGGTAAAGTAGAGTAGTAAGGAAGTAACCGAGTAATAGGAATATACCTGAACTGACGTGGAAGTAGAGGACGGTCTGGAAAACTCAGAAGTGCAGGAGAGGACTTCATAGTTCCACAAATTTATGAGGCTGAAGAACCTCATAAGCTCATGGTCCTACAAGGGGGGTGTCCTTCAAGAAATCTCACATGAAGGAAACCAGGAAAAACACCTTACAAACCCATAGACTTGCAAGGAAGGTATCCCCCAAGAACTCTCACATGGAGGAGATTGAGCAAAAGGACCTTACAGACCTGCAGACCTGCAAGGAAGGTATCCCCCAAGAACTCTCACATGGAGAAGACAGAGAAAAAGGACCTTACAGATCTGCAAACCTACAAGGAAGGTATCCCCCAAGAAATCTTACATGGATGAGACCGAGCAAAAGGACCTTACAAACCTACAGACTTGCAAGGAAGTTATCCCACAAGAATTCTCACATGGAGGAGACCGAGCAAAAGGACCTTATAGACCCACAGACCTACAAGGAAGGTATCCCCCAAGAACTCTAACATGGAGGATACCAAGCGAAGGGGACTTCGCAGAGCCATAGGTGGTGAAATGTTTACCCGCAAGTAAAACATGTCAGGAAGCAAGCATGTAGGCTAGTGAATTGAAAGTCATGCAGACCATCGCCAAGTTGTAAGACTTTCAAAGGGGTCCATCGGGAACCCTTCAAAAGGAAAGAGGGTCCACTCAAGGGATGCACTGTTTGAAAAGTGAAGTCTAGTTAGGTTGCGCCCAAGCTAGATGTAAAGGTGTGAGGATGGTCTAGTCAGGCTACCATTGGACTAGATGTCTAGGTGTGAAGCTGGTCTAGTCAAGATGCCCCCAAGCTAGATGCCATAGAACTTATTGAGAGTTTTTGAAGGGGTCCCTTGGGAACCTAACATGAAAAAGAGGGGTCCACTCAAGAGACACACTGTTCAAAATCTATCATCTTCCATCTCAAATCGATTCATCACCAAGGAATCCTTTTGAAAGATGTTGACTTCATCAAGGAATTCAAAAGGAAGGAAATGCGCCCATGCGAGGGGAAGAATAAGACTATTCCTGCTTCAGAGGAGGGTTTCCAAATCCTTTCTTTATGAACCCATGATGAAGGAAACATGCTTCGCTAGGGTTTCAAGTTGAGAATTCAATTGTAACAAAGAAGTGTATAAAGGATCTTCGAGAAAAGATTCATTTAGAAAAAAATGCATTTTCTAAAGACCAAGTGATGTAGAAGAGGCATTGTCACACATGAAAGGGACAACTCAAGAAAATACAAGAGAAAGATAAAGAGAAAAGTAAAATAAAGTAGATCACCCACAAAGGGCATAGGGGGATCCAGTTTCGCGGGGTCAAATCTGCCTTTATTCATATATATTAGGTAACCATGGAAAAAATCGAAAGATCATCAATCCCCAACCAAATCAAGAAGAATGCATGAAAGAAAAAGTAAAAATAAAATATTGGGTCAACATGGAAGGAGGCCTAAATGCTCCCGATGCTTTGCATTGTCCCCAATTCAACGAAAGTCAATCATGAACATGGAATAATAGAGATACATATAGAAGAAGGTTTAAAACTCAAACACCACACCTGTATCCAAGCACCAATAGGGTGATGAGGGTCAGCTAGGCACATATAGCATGATTATGAGGGAACACATCACAACACATGCATGCATCTAATCTAAAGATCAAGAAAAGGGTCTCCCCCTAAGACTGGTCAACCAAGAGGCGTCAGCTTCCCACTCTAGATCATTGTAGGGGGAAGGATGATGAGCCTGTAATGGTGTGATGTTAAGGGGAGGAGCTTTCGATCCTCCCGCAACAATGACCATGGTAGAGGGACCTATGAGGTCTCTGTCCCTTAGCTCTTGTGTGTCCAATGTCAACAACCTTGTAAAGATTGCTGACAGGGTCAGAACTTCATTCACCAAGTTGAACATACACTTAATAGGAGTGTCATACTTCACCTCGACAAACGAAGGAGTTTGCACCCGAGATTCACCGCTAGGCTCTCCTAGAGACTCGAGAGCGATGACAAATTCAGGGGATGCCGTGACTTGTTCCGTTACTAGGACATAACAAGTCAACTTGGGGCCACCTTTCGGAGAAGGTGGGTTTTTGTTACGTCTTCCATTGCTGGAGGGGCCATGCTCTACTTTATTCTTTATCAGAGGAGGTGAAATCCCCATAGATGAAACAAGGAGGGTCGAGGGAGAAGGGGAAATAACTACAGTGGGTACAACCAAAGTGTTCACCATATCCATAGGCTTTGGGAAAGGAAAGACATCCGAGATGAAAGTCAACAAGGGTGGCTCTGCCGAAGGAGTGATAAACACTTGCACCTTTCCAGGTGCATGTGTGCTCACAACGGGAGCCGAAAGAGATTCAAAGACAAAAGGAGGGAAATAGGAGGATATAATAGGAGGTATTTCCTTCTCTTCCTACTTCTTCTATGAGGAGGCTTGCTCAGCTAGGAGAGCCTTTCACTGATGCTTATGCTCATGCATAAGGCAGTTCCTACGACTCTTCAAGCTAGAAGCCAGAGTTTGTGAGGGGACAAAAGGATTCTGCTCAACCATGGGAGTGTCTTCTACAACTATTTCCCGTGGAAGGACAAACTTTTGAATGGGATTAGAATGGGCAGGTTCAAAAATGGCAGGAGGAATTGACTCTAACACCTCAGTGGTGGGCCTCTTCCCGTTCACTATTTTAGGAATAGGGATAGTAGGAGGTCACGGAGGCCGAGACAAAGAGGACTCTCGATGGGGGGATTATTTTCTTCCATACCGAATGGACCTAAACTCCATGGGTAAGATAGGAAGCTCAAATGCAGGATTCTTGGCCTTTCACCAAGTGAGCATCATGGGATTCTCTCACAAATGTGAGATAGAAGAAGATGGTACCACGACAGGGCGAGAGGAAGCATCGAGCTGAACAATGGGAGAGGAAGAAAGAGGATCTTGAGACTGCTTCTCTTCTTCTCTTCTATGTGCCTCGGTGACATCACTACTGACTTTCAGAAAAGCTCTATGCAAAACAACATAAGGTGATGGAGGGTATCTCACTTTCGTCCTAGCATGCCCGTTCTTATAGTTTTGATAAGTGTGGTCTAGGAGGTCCTTCCTAGGAAGGAGAGGACCAAGGGATGTGGGCCAAAAGTAATCTAAGGTATAGCTGCCATGTGCAACTAGTGGTCTATAACTAGTGTCATGGACAACGTGTACCAAATCTCCATAAAAAAACTTCAGAAACTTGTGTATAACTAAGGGAACTACATTCATAGCTACTAGCTAGGGGATTACTAGCTCCACTCTTAAGAGTTCACACACCAGGATGATGTCAAACTTAAGGCTTACAGATTTATGTTCAACGAGGACCGATAGGACAATACTCCCTATAGGAGGTACAAAAACTCCATCGTGTGTGCGGACAATACTATCAGGTGCATCATACCCATCGTTATGCAGGAATTTAATTAACATGATATCCTTAGTTATGATATTCACTTGAGATGTTGGATCAACGAGAACATGTGCTACAATATTCTAATTTATCCTTGTAGGAATGTAAAGAGGAGACAGATCCCTATTAAAACCCATTGGCAGATCCTGTGAAGTAAAGGTTATGCTAGTACCATTACTCACAGTGTGCGTAGAGGGAATAGGTTGGTTTAAGAAAGAGTCCATTGCGCACACCAAATGGTACTTCTACAGATCCTCTTAAGGTTTATGAGATAGGATAGTGACCCAATTAAGGTTTCTTTGGACAACACCATCAGAACCTTCCAGCTATGCCTACTAGGTGTTGTAGGTTGGGTTGTAAGGTAGAAGCCTTACAACACTCACACCTACAAAACTCATAGAACACGAGGAAAGGGACTCTTAGTATCACAAAATGGAACTAAAATGGTTCACGTCGGGTTCACCAAAAATGTAAGAGAGGGGGACCAACCACTACAAGGCCCTAGGTCACAAAAGGCCAAGAGCACAAAAGCTTCCCTAACTTACCTCAGTTTAAAGGATGGTTAGGATAGAAGGGATGATAATGATGAAGACTATGTGTCCTTTGACCACTCTGCAAGCTCAAAAGTTGAAGAGAGACTAGATGAGTCACTTTCCAAAGTCAACTCTATGTCTTAGGTAGCTCTCTGTCAGAGGATAGAAGTGCGGCTTTGGGATGATAGTGCGGTGCTTTGGAATTTCGAAGGTGCACTGGCGTCCATATGGACAAAAAACCAAAGAGGAGAGGTTTAAGCTCTTAGGAAGGACTAACAACCTAGTTTAAGAGTTTCTAGAATGACAGAATAAGATCAAGAAGTATGAAATGTATATATGAACATGATAAAGGAAATATATTACCATAAGGGTGATGAAGATGATTTCACACAACAGTCTTCTTGCCAACTTTCTTTGAGATCTCTCCACCTACACACACAAAAAAGGGAAATTTTGGGGTAATTTAGGGGCCTACCTCAATTAGACCCTCGTTTTGGTGTTTCCACCTCCATGGACAACCAAGTTTGCAACAATAGAAATAGAGATAAAGAAATAATACAAGCTACGTAAACAAAAGACACTACAATACAGTACATGCTTACTCAACCAAAGATGATAGATGAGATGAGAGGATCTTACCAGCTCTGTCTAAAGTGCTCAAGGCTTGTGGAGGAGTAAATGAGAGGAACTCAAGCCTCTACTACAATGGTGTAGTCCTGCACTCACACTATCAGAGTGATGAAGTGGTATGTTGCTACAATGGAGTGTAAAATGCTGCTAAAAAGCTTATAGATGAATGGAAAAGTGGAGAAAAATGAGATCAATATCTTGCAAAACCTCGTCCAAAATTGAGAATGGATGAAAGAGTCAAGATTATGAAGGAAAGGATGAAAAACAGCCATATTTGGGTCAACCAACCAAAAAGGAGCATTACACTTTGACTTCCAATCAAAAATGTAACGTCTTTGTAGACTCCATCCATAGGAATCTGCCAAGGATGTAAGCACATCGCACAGACATCTGTTCATCGTGTGGGCATCCTCAATAGAAATGCCTCCACCGAAACACAAATAGGTCACCAAGTGTGATGTGGATAGCAGGCTTAAGTAGAATTAAGCCTTCGCCTTAGTTTTTCTAAAGTGTAAGGGCGTAAAAGGGAATTTGTGTTAGGGGTGAAAATTCATGCTTATACTCTTGCCAAGAAACAAAGAAGAAGAAGAGCCACACCTCTTTGCTGATGCATTTCCAGATCTAATCAATTCTAAAGATTCCTTTGAAGATCAAAATCTGTTTGAAGACCCTTTTTCTTTGGAACTTCATCAAGCAGGCATGGGTGATGCAAATGGAAATGGGCCTAATAGACCTAACCGATCAAATTTTCCTTTCCCCATTGCTCATCAGAATGAAGTAGACAACCTTAAAAATATCCCTGATTCAGTCCTTCCTAATTTCTATGGACTTGTCACAAAAGATCCTGATACATTCTTGTTTGAGATTGATATACTCTGCAAAAGTTATGACTATACCACTGATGCCCATAGGCTTAAGTTATTCCCTACCACTTTTAAAGAAGTTACATTAAGATGGTTCATGAGCCTAGGAAAAGATACTATGGAGACTTGGGAGGACATGAAGACAAAGTTCCTTGAGAAATAAAAAGAATATTGCAAAGGCAGTGACATGAGAGGAGATGGAATTTTTAGAATGTAGCAAAAGGAGGACGAGAGCTTGGAAGATTAAATTTCAAGGTTTTTGTTTTTCCTACAGAAATCTCCACACCATACACTCAATGAAGAATCAAAAATGTTTTTTTTCTTGAGAGGAATTAATGATAGCTGCACATATTCCTTGGACCTGATGGGAGGAGGAGATATCACCCAAGTTCCTTGGGAGGATATCAAGAAGACGTGTCAGAACTATTATAGGGAAGCTTTAAAGAAGGGGAAAGTTTACCAATCTTCTATGGGTAAGTCATCTACCGGTGGAGTTTCAAGGATTGAGATTACTCACTTACTAGCAAACTCTAAGAAAGACATCATAAACAATTTGGCTACTCAACTAGATTCACTTCAGGTAAAGAAGAAACAAGAGGACACAAAGGCAATGTTGGAAAAATATTGCCCTCATTGCAGACAAAAGAAGAAGGACTATAGATGCAAGATGATAGCTAATGTTGACAACAAGAAAATGGCACCCAATTTTAATCCAATCCAAGGTGATGATGATCAAGTCTACTATGTTGCACAAAGGAGGCCATGGGCTCCAAGACAGGGTATGCCACTAGATCCACTATCTTTTACTAGGCCATATTTCAATTCTTATTCATTTGGTAATTAATGGAAACCCCCATATCCATCCAATTATGGATATCCACCACAACCTTGGAGTAACCCTCCACATGCTTGGCCCAATAAAAAAAAATCTCCACCCTAGTGGCAACAACCTCAGGGGAATTGGTAGTAGTTTCAAGGAAATTGGCAGCCACCTCCAGGAAACTGGCAACAAACATCTCAATGAAGGGGAGGAAAACAATGGCCAAACCAGTCAACCAATTACATGCAGCCACCTTCTCAGCCCTAGCAACTTGCTATAATTCCTCCTCCTGATAATTCAAGTTCAAATGCACCTAAACCTACTTAGCTACTAGCCCAACCCACACCTAACCCAAATAATAAACCACAACAACAACTAGTATACTCTCCCAATCCACATCAATTCCCTGCATATGTTGTGAGTGTAAGTGACTTCTGGTTGCATTGAGGAACTAATTTTGCAGCCCCTTCCACACCTATTATCACTGAGCTTCCTGTGGAAGAGGAGGAGCCTCTAAATGTCCCCATTTAGCCAAGTGCACCTAAATATCCTGAAACAGGTCTAGTCAAGCAGACTGAGCCAAAAACACCGTTTCCTTAGAGGTTGGAAACTGTGAAACAAAAGGAAGAAAAGGATGACAAATTTTGACATCTTAGATCAGTTGAAGCATATATGTGTCCAAATACCTCTATTTTAGGCTATAAAAGATGTTCCCATATATGGCAGAGCAATCAAGGAAGCATGCCTTAAAAATCTAGGAAGGAAGAAGAAAGACCCCACTGCAGTTCATGTGGTGGGACAACTTGCTCACATCATGCTTGGGAAAGTGACTGTTCCCAAGTATAATGACCCAAGGAGTCCTGTGGTAGGATTTCTTATAAATGGAATGCAAATAAAGAATGCTCTGAATGATTTGGGAGCAACAATAAATGTGATGACTAAGGACATCCTATAACAACTAAATATTGTAAGCATGATACCTACTCCTCCTATCCTACAACTTGCTGAAAGTTCGAGTACTAAACCTGATGGCATAGTGGAAGATCTAGTAGTAACTCTAGACTCTTGGGAGTACCCAACATATTTTATGATTCTTTCTCCTAAAGTCACACTAGGTGGGTACCCCATTATTCTTGGAAAACCATGGTTAGCAACAACATATGCTTATAATGGATTGTGAATAGAAGACATGACCATTTTTTATGGAAAGAGCACCAAAAATCTTGTTCTCTACCCTCCTGCTCAACCATCCCTTGATAAGGATAATCCAGTATGGCCACATGTTGGTTAAGAGGCCGATCAAGTTAATTATGTGGCACAATGTATGATGTTCAACAGAAGTCCTTTCCTACAACTTCAAGATGAAGATGAAGTACTGTCTAACATAATTCAGAACCATTATGAGCTAGAGGAAGCATCACCCTCTCATGTATCTGATTCTATTGATACAGTGAAAACACTCCTGCCTGCTATTCCTACAACCGTCTTTCTGCAATCACTTGTCCTACAGACGCCTTTCCTGCAACCAAACTTCTTGCAACTAGAGGTATGTTTCATGCATTAATGGAACATGAACTCAAATTACCAAGCATTAGTGACACATCTATAGTAGAGTTAACTACACAAGTGCAAGTGTCAGAAGAGAAACATCTGAATATCAATAGTAAATTGAGTGAAGAACAACAGTTGTCATTGGAAAACTTACTAAAGGCCCACCAAAATGCATTTTCATGGAACTATCATGATATGAAGGGATTGGATCCTAAAATTTTCACTCATAAGATATACATAAGAGATGATTGTACACTAGTGAGGCAGCCACAAACTGTAGAAATTTCTACATGCAGGATTTATCTACCCCATTTCAGATAGCCAGTAGGTGTTCCCATTAGTGATTATGCCCAAGAAAGGAGGGAAGTGATGAGTTTATATTGAATATAGGGAGCTTAACTCTGCCACCAAGAAGAACCATTTTCCCTTTCTGTTCATAGATCAAGTTCTAGACTCACTTGCATGAAAGTAGTACTTTTATTTTCTTGATGGATTTAGTAGCTACAACTAGATCCAAATTGCACCAAAGGACCAGGAGAAGACTACCTTTACATGTCCTTGGAGAACCTATTCCTATTATGTACTTCCCTTTGCCTTATGCAATGCGCCTGCAACTTTGCAGAGGGCAGTCATTAGCATCTTTTCAGACATCTCTCATGATTGCATGGAAATTTATATGGATGATTTCACTACTTATGGTGCTAATTTCAATGAAGCATTGTAAAATATTAAGAGAGTCCTAAGAAGATGTGAAGACCACAATCTATCTTTAAATAGTGAGAAGTGCTTCATGATGATGCAGGAAGGTGTAGTTCTTAGCCACTACATCTTTCATAAAGGAATTCAAGTGGATCCTACAAAGATTGAGGTAATTACCAATATTCCTATCCCTACAAAACAAAAAGATGTTAGTATTTTCTTAGGACATGTAGGTTATTATAGGACTTTCATCAAAGACTTCAGAAAAATGACAACACCATTGTATAATCTCTTAACTAAAGATGTTGAGTTCCAATGGATAACAGACCGTGACAAGGCATTTTCTGATTTGAAAGAAGCTTTAACTCATTCTCCTATACTCAGGGGACCTAATTGGGAGTTTCCTTTTCACATACATAAAGATGCATCAAAATATGCTATAGGAGCAGTCCTAGGACAAAAAGAAGGAGCTATTGAAAACGCCATTTACTTTGTCAGCAAAAATCTACAAGGAGTTGAATTCAACTATACGGTGAAAAAAAAGAAGTTAGCGGTGATCTATGCTCTAAATAAATTCAAGCATTACATAACAGAATACCAAATCTTTGTGCACAATGATCATGAAACCATTAGATATCTCATGAATAAACCTATGATTTCAGGAAGGCTACCCAGATGGTTATTTCTAATGTAGGAGTTTGACATAACCATTGTGGATAAACCAGGGAAGCCAAATGTTATTGCCAATTTTTTTCAAGGATGACCAGATCAGAGGAAAATGAAGTCATAGATGTTTCTTTCCCTGATGAGCACTTATTTTCCATCAGTGTGTAGACACCCTAGTATATTGACATAGCTAATTTTTTGGTCACAGGGAGAGTCCCTCCTCACTTCTCTCCAAAAGAGAGGAAAGTGATCATTGAAAAATATTTTCCTTTCTCATGGATTGTTGGATGTTTGTTCTACACTAGACCTAAGTAGGTCATGAGGAGATGTGTGAGAGAAGATGAGATGTTTGATATTTTTCATGCATATCACAATGAACCTTGTGGAGGAAATTTTGCACAAAAGAGGACATCAATGAAGATTTTGAACACAGGATATTACTAGCCAACACTCCACAAGGATGCAGGGAGGTATACAAGGAAGTGTGACAAATGCCAGAGGATGGGCTGGCCAACCAAATCTAATGAGATGCCACTTTACCCCCAGGTAGTAATCACTCTATTTGATAAGTGGGGACTGCATTTTGTGGGACCCATTGATCCTCCATCAAAAGGTAAATCCTATTTTTTAGTATGCACTGATTATGTAACTAAATGGGTAGAAGTTAAGGCCATGAAGCATGCAAGAGATAACAAGGTTGCAAAATTTCTGTATGAAGAAATTTTCACATGGTATGGGGTTCCAAGAGAGACAGTGACTGATCAAGAGACTCAATTCAAATCCACCATTGTTACAACACTATTTAATGAGTATAACATTAGGCACAGGAATTCCACTCCTTATCACCCCCAGGCCAATGGCCAAGTTGAGGTGACTAACAAATAAATTGAAGCCATTATGACCAAAATAGTGGCTATCCATAAAAAGGATTGGGCAAACAGGCTACCATAAGTTGTTTGGGCCTATAGAACCACCTGGAAAAAAACTACAGGGTTCACTCCATTTGAGCTATTGTATGGAAAGAAAACCATGATGCCCACTGAATTTGAGCATAAGACTCTTAGGATTGCAGTAGAATTGGTCATGGATATTTCTAAAGCACAAAGAGATAGAATCATGTAGCTGAATGCTTTGGATGAGATGAGGAAGGAAACTTTACATCACACAGAGATAGTGCAAACTCAATGAATATAGTGGCATGATAAATTCATCAAGGATAAGAAATTTCAGCCTGGAGATTGGGCACTACTCTATCACTCAAGATATCAGGATAATGCAAGAAAATTACAGACAAGGTGCATTGGACCATATGAGGTGGTTGAAGTATTTTTAAATGGAGTTGTTCAAGTTACTACCATTGATCCTATTAGGTTTAAGCTACTGGTGAATGGTCATCACCTGAGATTGTATCACAAGCCAACTTACAAGGAAGAGTTCCTGCAATAATTCACTCAGCATGCAACACCCAAACTTCCTGCAACCGAAGGAAGTGGACCTAGTGTCCCATCTTCCAGCTAATTAAGGTATGTAACTTCTCATAATAAAGATTCCCACCTTGTGGGGGTCCACTTCTTCACCCATCCGCTCATTCATTGCACCTTTCTTTCTCTTCCACTTCACCACCATCATTTCACTCCACCTCATTCCACTTTGCTTTCATTAATTGCTCAACTGATTTCTCAAAAAGTGACAGGTACTTTCTCCATGATCTTTGCAATAAATCTTCCATGAATTTAGGTACGTGTGCATCAATTGTTACATCTTAATTATCTTTTAGTGCATTTATTTAATTGATGTGAATTAATATGGAACGTTCTGCATAGCATGCAATTATTCCTTGCCCTTGTCAAATCAACAGTCCACCTCACATGTGAGGAAACATGTGCCAATTTAGGTTGGGGGGACATGTAAATGCCATGTTTGCATGTCTGTCTGTACTGGTTCATGACAACAAAATTTAAGTTATTAAGCCAATTTGAATTCTGAGTGAGATGACAATCCACTACTGTCATTTTCGTTAAAAGTAGCCTGCATTTATTACTCCTTCATTTCTTTTATTGCTCCTATCATAATCTTTAGCCAAAAGGTAAAATTCAAATGACACTAGCATTAGAAATTTGACAGCATTGTAGGAAGAGGAAGTTTGATTTTCAGACGAGAATTGCAAGAAGAAATTTTTTTTGAGAGTAACTATTTGATTGCAAACAATGGGAGGTGGGTTAATCAGAAATGAACCCATGGTTCACGATGTACTACTACAAGATGCCACTTGCTTGGATGAGTTTAGAAATTGTGGATGTCTAGACTATTTCTTAAAGTTGAATGGTTTTGACAAATATATTGCATTGGAATTCACTAAGACATTGTCTGAAGGAAAGAACACGGTGAAAGGGCTAGAAGTCACAACTGCGAAGGAAATAATTACAAAAGTTACTAGGTTACCTATTGATGACAAAAATTAGCCTGCCGCTAGGGACGTCAGGTTAGTTAGGGCTAAATTCACAGAACCTAATGACCCTTCGTTGAGTATAGACAAACAAGGAGCAAAGAGGACTTGTTTGCCCGAGCTATGGAAGCAGGTTGCAATCTATGTTGTCAAGAATATCACTTGCGAAGGTTGCTAGTCAAATTTACATTATGTGCACTTGAAGCTCTTGAACCACATGAGGCACGAAAGGAGAGTGAATGTGCCCAACATGTTATTCCATCTTCTTTCGATCATGGCAACATAGACCCAAAAAGGTAGGGACAATTTCATTTCCCACCATTGTCTGATTAAATTATTAGTTGAAAAGTCTTTGCTTGATGTGTCCAATATTTCTTTGGAGGAATTTTTGAGTATTGATCAAATTAGACTAGAACATTTGTGACCTAGGGTTTTTCCTCAACCTCGTAGGGTTGGAGGGAGGAGCAATGTTGGGACAACTCTTGGTGCCTCAACTTCTCATGCAAGCCTTAGTGGAAACCCTCCTGTAGCCACTCAAACTATTGAGATTAGCTCTTCAAAGGCAGAGCATTCTGATAAAGAGAGTTCCTCTCCTAACTTTGATGATGATGTTCCTCTTGGAACCTTAATGAAATCTAGGGCACAAAAGAGGAAGGCAGAACTAAAGGAAGGAAAAGCTAAAATGAAAATAGTAGAAAAAGAAGTGCCAAGCTCTAGGAAATGGAAGGCTGACAATGTTCTTCTTGTAGCAAAGGAAAGACGAAGAAACCCTCCTTGAAAATCAAATTCAGCTGGGCTAACTGTTGATGGTGTTTTCTGCACAACAACAACTCAAACAGAATATAATATCCTATCTCTCTTGAAAGGTAAATCTCTATGGGAAAAGAGATAACCTCAAGGTCTCTAATGTCAGGTCTTAACAATGGAGTGAAACAACTCAGAGATAATGTGAAAATGCTGGTAATCACAAGGGGCCTTACAAACAAATACTGGATCTTCAAACTTATCAGATTTTGCAATATATTGATACTCAGATTCTTAAATGTAACCCATATAATAAAAGAAATAGCAAAAGATAAGAGTTTAAGAGAGATCCTAAGATTAAAATTACTCCTAAAATCAATCACAACAATGATGAATGCTACAAATGGACAAATCTCCAATAAAACCAATTTTTGCTTAATCAAGGACAAGCCTGCAACTCTGCAAAAATGGTGCAATCTTCTGAGGAAACTAAAGATTTTTAGACTATGAACATTCATACACATACCTAGTAAATGGTGCAATGTAAACAAGCATCCACAGTTGAACTTAGCACAAAATAAGGCCCATACTAACTTTACACAACAACTTACAATCAACAAATTGCCAAAAAGTATGGACCGGAGATCGATCAACATCATTAATATTTCACCATTATCATGAAAGAAATGAAAACTAACATCTAACTGAGAATCAAGCACAAGAAACCATAAACTGTTGAAACATAACACAATGTTTGCCAAATGAACAAACCGTTTGCATTATCTTCTCCAACATTACATAACAATTTCCAATTTCTCTCCTCTCCTAAAGCTACTGACTTGCATAATCTAACCTCTAACTTAGCCAATTCTGGCTTTGCAGCTTCTAACTAGCTGTTCTCTCACCTACTCTACTAACTTTTACAAATGAGAAGGCACTGGCCTTTTATAGATATTACATTTTTAAATCAAGGGCTAGGATTAAATTCAATCCAATGGCTGCAATTAATCCTCAAGAAACCCTAAGAATTTACATTAGGGTTTAAAAAATGTGGTACATCATCATCCAATAGCACAAAAGTAGTTACATCTAGAAACCAACAATTTGCCACCTCGATTTAATAAAAAATTATGATTGGAGAGTGAAAACAACATCACACGTCACTCCACGTTTGAAACATATATTCCAACTGTAGACAGGTTGTGGCACATATTCTTATGCAATTGGGTTCATTTGAACTACTGGGCATCGATTCATATGCAAGTGCATTTTAAATATTTTCTAGATTTTCCTCCTGGCACGAATCCATATGCAAGTCCTTTTTTTATTTAATCCTGAAAAATAGATATAATCATTAATAGCTCACATGTAAAAATCCAGCCAAAAAAATATTAAAATTAAGCATAAAAAAACCCTTGGAAATTTCAACTGTCATAAAATTTTGGAAATTTAACTCTTTTGGAGTTTAGGAAAATCTTGACAGGAAGTTCAGAAAAATTTGCCAAGAAGGGAAAATCCCGAAAAATGGCTAGAAATCTGCCAAAATCCGGACAGGGCAGAAAATCTTGGATTTGAAAAAAACCTGAAAAAATCTGGACGGGGTGGAAAATCCTGAAAAATGACAAAAAATTCACCAAAATCCAGACGGGGTGGAAAATCCCAGATTTGAAAAAAAACCCGAAAAAATCTAGACGGGGCGGAAAATCTTGAATTTGTCAAAAAACTCGGAAAAATCCAGATCGGACAGAAAATCCCGAAAAAATCCTAACTGGATGGAAAATCCTGAAAATGGCAATAATTCACCAAAATCAGGACTGGGTGGAAATCCCTGAAAATGGCAAAATTCGCCAAAATCCGGACAGGGTGGAAAATCCTGAAAATGGCAAAAAATCCAGAGGAAAACTTTGAAACCCCACAACTTTTTTTTCTGGATGAATTTTCAAGAAGTTCAAAAAGCAACTTGGCCTAATTTTTCATCCTCTATCCATTGGTGCAAAAATATTTATACATCACATCAAAAATTCACTTGAAAAATCCCCATTTCTAAAATCCAAGGCCCCAAAATGCTTCAAAATACCACTCCAATCAAACCAAATCTGGACTTAATCCCAAAATAACCTCCGAGAAGAGAAAACCCAAAAATTGGCAAAGCTAAGGTGCAAAGATGCAGAAGAAAAAGACAGTCCCCGCCTCTATTGGGGCGTGTGTGCAAAAAGTGCACAACAAATGGCAACTCCGCTGGGGAAATGCTTCAGAGCATTTCGATAACAAACTAGAATCAAGAACCCAAAATCTCTGGTTTTGATCCTCACATCAAGTCAACCAAAAAACTAAAGTTGAAAAATCAATAGACAAGCTAGCCCTTCCTATGCTGGAAATCCAAGTGTGTGCAAGTGTGTAAATTTCCCTCTTTAAGCTGTTGCAAGAAACCAAGTTCAATCATGTTAAGCTACATAAAGATTCTAACTTCAAAAGCAGCCTAGATAGAGCCTCGTTGCCAATCAGGTGTCCATAGCCCCGATGAGGTTATCATTGTGATTCTCCTGAACATAGCTCTACTGCTAGCCAAGCGTCCATAGCACTAGTAGAGATATTCAGATTCCCCAAAAGGTCGAACTCACTTTCTTTGGATATTCAATATTTTCTTTTCTTTCTTTCTTTTTTTGATATTTATTTTCATTCTTTTCATTTCAACCTATAAGCAATGAAGCTCACACTTAGGACTGAGAATCACAGTGGCATTGAAGTAGAAATATAAGATTTTTCACTTAACAAGACCTCGCAAAGATCCTATGGCAACCTCAGGATTCTTAAGATGTGTGTAAAATGTCAGATTTGAGCACATTCAGGAGCTAATTCAATCTAATGACTTGTCCACTTTAAATATTTAGCACATGTGACATTGAATAGAGGATTTCACCAACATATCCTAGAAGGATGACTAGAGTTTGTAAAAGGAATACCAAAAACAGTCCCGGATAAAATAATTGTTGTTGTGGAAATAAGACACTCCCAACACAAAACAGGGGAAATCAAGCTAAAGAAGCAAAGTGGGAAACCAAACCGGAACAAAAATCAACACAAAAGCCAACCGAAGGCGAAGCAAAGCGATCTAAACTAAAGCCATCTATCCTAAAGAAAACCCAAAAAAAGAAGAAAAATAAACCTAAAGCGAAAGAATAGCAGGGCAAGCTGCATTTATTCAAATCAACATCATGTACAAAGGGACTCAAAATGACTGATGATTAGACAAGGTGAGTTGAGACCCACACCTATTTTTCTTTTCAGTGCGTGGACAAGCAATAAGGTGATAGTAACAGTCCTCAAGAATGCAAATTCATCTTTATATTCAGCAAAATAAATCTCAACAATGCAACATTCAAACTCAAAATTCTCAATAGGAATAATCAATAATTGAGGTAATTCTTTGAAACCATGACAAATCCATATGCACGTTGTCTTCCCTAAACCTCCATAATCAAAATGATAAACTTCATAAGTTTCAGTAAGGAAAGAAACAACTTGGTGTGGTGCTTGTTCAGACTGAATGTTAAATTTATTGTCCTCCAATCATGCAGATTTAACATCCATGAGGTCAGGAGGTCTCAACTGATGATGTAGTATTCCTCTTGCATTTGAAACATGCACAACAAAATCAGAGTCATCAATGAGCAATTTAGGGTGAAAATTAGATTGAACAAATTCAAAATTAACATCATGGAAATTTTCACCGGTTTGAGTATCTTCATGAGGAATTAATGATGAAATGACATAAGCTTTGTCATGCATGGTGAGTGTCTCAGCAAGATGTTCATTAGGAGGCATGATAGATTGATCCTCAAGTAAATTTTCACCTATAACCATGTGCTCAATTTTGATTGTAATATTACTATTTCCAGCATCATTAACTTTTCCCTATGCATCAAAATGAACCACATTATCTATCCCATCATTAATGCATAAAATATGTGAATTTCCAATATGCAGTTCATCAATAGATATAGAAAAAACATAATTAGATGAATAAGAAGACTCCCTGAATTCTTTTGTTGGCATTGGTTCAGGCTTGTAACTATAACCCTTAGGAACATCAGCTCCTTTATCAACAACACTAGTTCCTTCAATTTGCTTCACGGGACATTCATTTATAATATGTCGAGGCTCCTCAATTGAAAGCTCAACCTCCTCTAGGGCTACCCCAGCATCTACTGCTATGCCCTGCTTAGATCCAATGCCAGTTGACTATTCTATTGGGCATCCTTCGGTAGCTTGTTGAAATTCTTCTTTTGGAGACTCATTCTTCATAGTTTGATGCACATCCTTTGTATGATCTGACAATCAGACCTGCTCTTCCACCTCTAGTGGACCATTTCCGTTTTCCTCATCACCTTCAAAAGATTTAACTATAGATTCTTCATTGTATGCATACTCTGTTTCAGCACTTTTGTCTGGTTTTTCCTCTGGTCCATTCTCTTCACTCCTTGGAAATGGTGCATGATCCACGACCAAGACCGATATGTCATAAGGACTAGATGGTACTATCTCTTGTCCACTCAAATTTATGTTGGTATGCTGGATCTCCTATTGGAAAATAGACGTAGTAGTCTGAAATTCTTGACAATCCAATTTAGAGTGATGATTGGTGTTATGAAGCCTACACCATTCGAATAGAGCCGCTTCTGCTAGATATACACCAGCTATAGGCTTTTCTTGATTGTTTGGATGCTCCAAAGATGTTAGGACTCCTTCATTGTCAGGCCTTATAGCCCAAGTCCTATTTTGATGTGGTAGTTGCCTTCTATCAAATGTTGGCCCTGAGGGTTGATCTTTAAAATATTGTCCCCTATCGAGATTCTGCCCCTAATCTTGAACACGATTGAATTGATTTCCCCTTTTGATGTCTTGAGGTTGATTGTTTTGGTTCCTTAGGTAGGTGGCTTCGGTGACCAGCTTCTTTACTAGCTATGTGAGTTCATCCAGCCTCCCCTTATTTGCATTATTTGATGGAGGAACAACACCAGCTGAATCTTGCATATAAACAAAATGGAACCCATGGTTCGAGGATTGGTTAAATGTCTCAGAGCTCTGCAATTAGCTGGGTACATTAGCTTGTTGGTGAGAGAATGAAGGCTGATTCAAATTCAAATAGTAATTTGGCATGGGTGGGGCTTGATTCAAGGGTTGACTTGGGTGTGAAACCAAAGGCAGATGAGGAGTTGAACCCAACATAACTGTTTGACCAGCTAATGGCAGGGATCCAGACAAGTGTTGTCTCAAGTATGTGCTCACCTTAATAGCCACATCATAAGCTTCAAGTAGGCTGTCAGGAGGGTTTTCTCTCCACTTCACAAAGGTAGATGTCAAACTATCCAAAGCTTCATAATAAACCTCCCTGACAGAGGCATCATCCACAACATAAGGGGGTTGTAGCCTAGCATAAGCCCTATGGAACCTATTACTGAAATCCCCTATTGGTTCATTCGCCTCCCTCTTCATTTTATTAAATTGCAGATAAAGTCCACTAGAATTGATTGGGACTGCAAATCTCTGTAAAAATGCAGTCTCCAACTAAAGCCAAGTAGTGATAGACCCAACAGGAAGATGGTTATACCAATAGAATGCCTCATCTCCTATAGAATAAGGGAAAAGTCTACAGGCAACATCCTCATGATTAATTCCCCTATCTTGGAGGGTAATTTTAAAAATCCTAACATGCTCGTCAGTAGTCCTTTTGGGATCATTTATGTGAAACCTAGAGAAAAAATTCTCAGGGTTCTTTGGCATAGCATTGTAGTTGTTGAAGATCAATGGAGACAGATTATTAGCAAGAAAAGCCATTGGTGGAGGTGGGAGCGGTAATGGCTGATTTATGGTTGGTTGAGGTTGTTGAATAAGAATTCCCTTAGAATCAGATGAGAATGAGGATGATGAAGATTAAGATGATGGGAATGATGGGATTGGCTGGGTGGATGATGATTCTCCCCTTCTTCTGGCCCTTCTTGAACTAGTAGGGGCTTGTAGCTCTTGTAATTCTTCCTCTCTTGGAGTAGATCTGGTTCTTCTTCTGAACCTCTCAGGAGAAATGACAGACATAAATCGATCAAGCTTGTGTATTTAGCCCTCCTTCTAGCGCCAATTTGTTGATGGTGTTTTCTGCATAGCAACAACTCAGACATAATATAATATCCTATCTCTCTTGAAAGGTAAATCTCTATGGGAAAAGAGATAACCTCAAGGTCTCTAATGTCAGGTCTTGACAATGGAGTGAAACAACTCAGAGATAATGTGAAAATGCTGGTAATCACAAGGGGCCTTACAAACAAATACTGGATCTTCAAACTTATCAGATTTTGCAATATATTGATACTCAGATTCTTAAATGTAACCCAGATAATAAAAGAAATAGCAAAAGATACGAGTTTAAGAGAGATCCTAAGATTAAAATTACTCCTGAAATCAATCACAACAATGATGAATGCTACAAATGGACAAATCTCCAATAAAACCAATTTTTGCTTAATCAAGGACAAGCCTGCAACTTTGCAAAAATGGTGCAATCTTTTGAGGAAATTGAAGATTTTCAGACTATGAACATTCATCCACATACCCAGTAAATGGCGCAATGTAAACAAGCATCCACAGTTGAACTTAGCACAAAATAAGGCCCATACTAAATTTACACAACAACTTACAATCAGCCAATTACCAAAAGTATGGACCGGAGATCGATCAACATCATTAACATTTCACCATTATCATTAAAGAACTGAAAACTAACATCTAACTGAGAATCAAGAACAAGAAACCATAAACTGTTGAAACATAACACAATGTTTGCCAAATGAACAACCAGTTTGCATTATCTTCTCCAACATTACATAGCAATTTCTAGTTTCTCTCCTCTCCTACAGCTACTGACTTGCAGAATCTAACCTCTAACTTAGCCAATTCTGGCTTTGCAGCTTCTAACCAACTGTTCTCTCACCTACTCTACTAACTTTTACAAATGAGAAGGCATTGGCCTTTTATAGATATTACATTTTTAAATCAAGGGCTAGGATTAATTCAATCTAATGGATGCAATTAATCCTCAAGGAAACCCTAAGAATTTACATTAGGGTTTAAAAAATGCGGTACATCATCATCCGATAGCACAAAAGCAGTTACATCTAGAAACCAACAATCTTCCACCTAGATTTAATAAATAATTATTATTGGAGAGTGAAAACAACATCACACATCACTCCACGTTTGAAACATATATTCCAGCTGTAGATAGGTTGTGGCACATATTCTTATGCAATTGGGTTCATTTGAACAACTAGGCACCGATTCATATGCGGGTGCATTTTAAATATTTTCCAGATTTTTCTCCTGGCACGAATCCATATGCAAGTCCTCATTTTTTTATTTAATCCTAAAAAATAGATATAATCATTAATAGCTCACATGTAAAAATCCAACCAAAAAATATTAAAATTAAGCATAAATAAACCCTTGGAAATTTCAACTCCGTCATAAAATTTCGGAAATTTAACTCTTTCGGATTTCAGGAAAATCTTGACAGGAAGTTCGAAAAAATCCGCCAAAAAGGCAAAATCTCGAAAAATGGCCAAAAAATCCGCCAAAATCCGGACGAGGTGGAAAATCCTAGATTGGAAAAGAAACCCGAAAAAATCTGGACAGGGCGAAAAATCCCGAATTTGTCAAAAAACCTAGAAAAATCCGGACCGGGTGGAAAATCTCGAAAAAATCCAGAAAAATCTGGACCGTGTGGAAAATCCTGAAAATGGCAAAAATTCACCAAAATCTGGACCAGGTGGAAATCCCCGAAAATGGCAAAATTCACCAAAACCCAGACCAGGTGGAAAATCCCAAAAATGGCAAAAAATTCGGAGGAAAACTTCGAAACCCGATAACTTTTTTTTTTTGGATGAATTTTCAAGAAGTTCAAAAAGCAACGTGGCCTAATTTTTCGTCCCCTATCCATTGGTGCAAAAATATTAAACATCACATTGAAAATTCACTTGAAAAATCCCCATTTCTAAAATCCAAGGCCCCAAAATGCTTCAAAATACCACTCCAATCAAACCAAATCCGGACTTAATCCCAAAATAACCTCCAAGAAGAGAAAAACAAGAAATTGACAAAGCCAAGGTGCAAAGATGCAGAAGAAAAAGAGGGTCCCCACCTCCGGTGGGGCATGTGTGCAAAAAGTGCACAACACTAACCATTGGGGTATCTCCCGAGGGAAGCTCTAAACCTGGGAAGTCACCACGGGAGGATACAAAAGATCCAATGGAGTAGGTAAATGTTGAAGAAAAGAGTGTGTTCGAAGAAGAAACAAATTTAACGCTGATAAATCTTGTGGATATTGTAGAACAAGTTGAAAACTAGGTATGTGAGGAAAATTGGGAGCTCCTACAACAAGAGTTCTTGCAGCATGAGAAAGAACAAGAACTTGAAGCCGTGCAACCAAAATTGGTTGAGCAAACAGAAGCCTTGCAGCTGGTACTCTACCAAGAGAAATCACAAATTCCAGGTAAAATGATGGTAGGAGTACATAAGCCCTCCAGTTTTTCAATGAACATAGTAATCCTGAATTTATGTAAAGAAATTCAAAGAAGGGAAGGAGAATGGAAAGCAGAAAAACACAAGCTGAAGAAAGAAATTGAACAAAAAAATGAGATTGAGGATAAGAATGCCAAAATTGTTATTTTGAAGAAGAAGGTGCATGAAATGACAACTTTAGTACCGCAGATACTAGAAAGTAGAGGTCCTCCAAGGATATATGCTTTGTATTTAAAGGAGACACATCTTTCTTTCAAATTTGCAAAGATTGTTTTAGGTTTGAACCCCTCCATTGAGGCCCCTACTAAATTTTTCAATGCTTTTTGGATTGGTCTTCCTGAGATGAAAAATTTGTTGTGTGAATTTTATTTACATAATTTTGTTGTAACCAAAGACCATGAGTGGAATCCACTTCTATATGCTGGGGATGTACAATTACGGGCATTCATGTCCTTAATACAAAATAAAGTAAGTTGGGGTAAGTAGTATAGGGCTTATAGGAAAATAGAATGCAACATTCCCCTGCCCATTAGGGCTGAATTAAAACATCCAGGAGATATTTTTAAGGATTGGCATAGAATTATATACCAACAAAGCTACAAATGCAAGATCTTTCCTAAGAGAGGGGCATTTTACAAAGAATATGAAGAGATGGTTTAATGAAAACTGATGTGGGACAACTTGCAGTTGCCAATTTTAGAGCATTGAGCAAACAAAAGTACAATTCTTCCTCTGCTGGAGGACCAACAAGACATTAGGTTGGGGGGAATGATGAGTCTAGTTTATGGTTTAATTATTGATAGGGTTGTTATCTATTTCCTACAGTTGTCACGAGACTTTGATACTTGGGAGTTGATCTTTTCATAATATTTCCTTGAGACCATAGACTTTGGACATGAAATTATTTTCATAACTTTCAAATGATATTGACATGCTATGTGAACTAACTTTGTTATTTTTGCATGTGATTAATGAATGTCACTTTAAGATGATTATGGATATGCAGTTGTTGTGCGTGCTAATGTTGTCATGCAGATAATTTGAGGCTTGCAATTCAGGAAGATTTTGCCAACTGGTCATGTGCCATATTGGTCAACAAGGTGTTCATTTAATGAGGCGAATACTCTTGGTGGCTGGAGATTCCTCATGAAAATTAATTTGTAACCGCCTTGTAGTGGTCTTAAATGTTGTTGAGTGAGCTTAGGTGTTACTATTGTGCCAGAATCGCATTAAGGAAAACATGGTTGAAAAATTTTGTGCATACGTAGCCGCCTCTGCTCTTTCATGTGCTTTCCCTAATGTGGCGTCCTCTGCGTCTACTAGAGTTGACCGCCTTGCTAGGAGGTTAGATAAATAAGGCTCTGATGTTCCTTTTGAGCTCTTAGATAGAATGTAGAAAAATGTTGATTTGATTTACTCGCATTTTTAAGCTTTTCAACAATACAGTCATGTTGCTCATTTGTACTCTTGTTTTCCAATAAATAAAATGAAGTTATAAGTTCATGCATCTGAGTCTATCTTAGTTTTAGGGAATACTTATCCAAGGGGGCCCACGTGGTGAGTATTATGTTCTTTAGCTTAGTTTAGTTTAGTTGTTATTTTCTGTTCAGTTATTAGTTAAGAATCTGACACTGACTGTTCCTGTAGCCACTAGAATTCCATTCTATGATTGTTCCTGTATCTAAAGTAGAAAAAGTAGTTTCCTATTTGTTCACTCATATTTTCTTTTTTGTCATGCATTTCAGTTTAGCCTAGTTATTGGTTGATGTTCAACATTTATGTTATTTCCTTCCAAGCAATTTACTTTTAGTATTATGTCTTTCTTACTTGTAGGATGAATATGGTTACTTTGGATTTCTAGTGCACATATAGTTGACCCATTTCAACTTTCGTCCTGGGTTGACAATTTAATTGCACCTTGATGATGATTGAGATAGCTATTTAGGTTAGATGTCCAATCCTGAACCACAATTGTAAAAGCTTAGTTGTTAAAACATTATAGGAGGCCAACAAATGGATTAAGGGGAATTAATAGAGAGACTTAAGGGGATGCAAGAGGATGGATTAATGGTACATAAGGGGATGGCTTAAGGGGTGTTGAGAGAGTGACTTAAGGGGATGCAAGAAGAGGATATGGATTAAGGGGTCCTAATAGAATGGCTTAAGGGGAATTAATAGAGAGACTTAAGGGATGCAAGAGGATGGATTAATGGTAAATAAGGGGATGGCTTAAGGGGTGTTGAGAGAGTGACTTAAGGGGATGCAAGAGGATGGATTAAGGGTAGATATATGAGGATATGGATTAAGGGGTCCTAATAGAATGGCTTAAGGGGAATTAATAGAGAGACTTAAAGGGGATGCAAGAGGATGGATTAATGGTACATAAGAGGATGGCTTAAGGGGTTTTAAGAGAATGGCTTAAGGGGATATGAAATCAATTATAAACTTTTTATAAAATGACAATGAATTAAATTTAGTTTTATATTTATACTCTCAACTAAATGTATCTAGAACTATATATAGTTACATGTCTCTAGATTCGAATTCCATTGTAATAAGAGTGCATCTCCTCTCTTTTTTGTAAAGCATCTAGTTTCAAGGGAGACGTGAAACAAAAAATGATATAAAAATTTAATTAGGAAATGACTAAAGACAAATATATATATCAATTAAATATATGTACAACTAGATATACTTACCAATATTTATTTACTCCGTTGTACCATCTACATCCTCTCTTTTTTGTAATGCATCTATGATTGTCTCATGATCATCCATTGAAAGTGTCCATAAAACTTTATTAGCAGGCCTCCCTTGATATCTAACTAGTTTTATATTGGTTTCCAAAATCAAATGTGAATAATGTATAATCTTCTTGTGTCTTTCATAATCTTCAAATGCAGGCAAGCCATTCTTTCTTATCAAATATTTTTGAAGCCAGGTGCCAACAACAACCACTGAACCAGTTGGATACTCAAAGTTATCATCATCCACTCTAGGATGTACCAACTTATGTTTTCTCTCAACACATCTAGCCAACCAGTACTTTGTCTCCTCTTCATTCCCCTTAGGTGCAACAACAACATACACATGTCTTGCAAAAATAGATAAAAAATTCAATAAAGAGTGACTTATATTTAATTCACATATAAACATGCATACATATAAAATTCAACTCAATAAATAATGTACCTTCTTGTACAAGATCAGAAACACGATCATAATCATCTGATGCAAACAGCTTGATTATCTTCAATTATTGTTCCATGTTGAACATGTGTCGATGTAGGTGTTAAGGCTCTTTGTTGCCATTGTTCGACCCATTCCATATTTTCACATGCCTCCCAATCACCTGCAATAAAAAATTGACAAAAGCATGCCAACTCCCTTGTCCATATTGTCCATGTGTTTGCATTCGAACTCTTAAATGAATGCCATTTTGTAGATCCATTAATTGTTTCACAATCTTGTCGAGAACAAATATCATTTTCTTCAACTAACCAAAAGAATGGTGAATTATTGAGCTCTCACTTACTCTTGTAGATAATTTGGTATTGCACCAATCTACAATTGCATGTGCATCTCTAAATTTTGCAGCATCCTAAAATTTTAGTTGCTCTCTAGCAAGAGCTCTTTTCACACATGCACCTGCTCCATCATGTTCTCCCTTACCATGACCGCTTCAAAAAAACTCCATATGTGCTGGATATTATTTTCCTTATGAACTCTACATAACCAATAAAACATTCTAGCATTTTTGAATTGACCCGTGCAATTATCTGACCATATGAGATGTTCTAGCATTTGAATTCCTCTTTCTTTTAATTTTTTGTAAAATATATCAAAACAATATTGAACAAACTCAGATGAATGTAATCGATTATCACTTACATAAAAATGGTACTCTCTCAAAAAATTTCTATTATCTTCTCTACTATCATTTGCATGTCTATAAACAATATGAACAAAAATAGATACTTGCACTGAATTATAATATTGTGATTGAATTTCTTCTTGTGGAGCAAGAGTATAATTTTCAGCAAAATCAACAACTGACAATATAGTTCCAATTGGGAATGTGTTTTTACATAAACAAAATTGATTATCAAGCCAATGAGCATACTGAGAGTGTTGAACATATTTAGGTACAATCTTATCTTTAAATTCTTTAATAAATGCATGCACAGTATTTTTTTCCATAATTAGCTCACAACGTTTTCCAGTTTTTCCATCTTTTAAAGAATACTCAACATTTTTGAATCTTTTTACATCTACTAATTGTTGTCCAAATTCATTTAAACTAATTTCATGCATACATTCACCTAATAATGAAAAGTTAGCACATCTATCACATTCTCTAGAAATACATGATTTTAAATAAAATAAGTTTCCATTAGAGGGTTCACAAAACAAACCTGATATAAAATCTTTGATTCTTTTAGGTGGCATATTAATACCACAAATGTCCTGCATAATTTGGTTAACATGCAAAGTGCATCATATATATCGAAAACTATCATAATAATAATGAAATTGTACATGAGTCTTACAACAACAAGAGATTCATTGCTTATTAATTCTAACATACCAAGGTTTACACTTTTCAAATGATCTTTGACTTATTTTAATATTCAATGGTAAGATTGAAGCATCTAAAAAAAATTTATATAATTCAATTTGAGTCATATCTAAGAGATGCTTTGGATGAGGTACACGAATTTTGGAACCCACCCTTAATTTTAAGACATCTCTAATGTTAGGTGATACTCTTGTATTATCATGCCAAAATTTATCGATTAAAGATTTAATTTCATTAGTTAATTTCATGTCTGATCTTGGGAGTCTACCACTAAAACTCCAACATTGATTAATTGGATCCTTTTCAATATTTTCTCTTCTTTTAGCAGCTCTTATCAAAGTTTTAGGATTTACTTTTATACATTTACTAATCTTACTTAACATTCTTTTATTTGAAGTTGCTTTATCAACTAAAGCAGTTGTTATTGCACGACGAGCCGCATTTTTATCTTTAGATCGACTTTTCTTACCTATAAAATCAATAGCATTAGCAACACTAGATATGACTTGTTCTACTGAATCATCTTTCTTTTTTGGTTTTACAAAAATACCTAATTTTTTCATCACTTTTCTCATTTTCCACATTCTCATCAATTGCACCATGAGTTGACATTGGAATCCTAATTTCTTTCTATAAAAAAACATTTTATATATTTTATTTCCATAAGTTCTAATTTGTCTCCAAGAAACTTTACCACGAAGGTTATCTAGCACATCTTTTTCAAATGTAAAAAAAAACATTTTCACCTTCACCCATACAAGGGGTTTCATTTTCATTTTCAAATGTAAAAGGGATTTCATTCTCATTTTCATCAATATGAGGGATTTAATTCTCATTTTCATTCTCATAAGATATAATTTCATTATTTTTTTTGTTTTTACATTGTTTCAACCCTAGAATTATTGATATCATCAATGGTGTATCTAGCTTCATCTAAACATGCAAGATCAATATTATCAAGACTTGGGTTTTGAAACATACCTAGATAGATTGTTTGAATAGGTGCAATTTCCATATTATTGGGAGGTGGATTTGAAGACATACCTGAAGTTGTTTGGATAGGTACTATTTCCATATCATTCAAAGTTGAAGTTGAAGGCATAGTTGGGTTTGTCTCCATAATTGCATTTTCTTCCATATTCACCATCTCCAGATTTGCATCATCTACATTCATTTCATCATTCATGAATTCATCTTCAACATTCATGGAACTAGATGCTACCAAAATTTTCATTTGACGAATCCTTTCTCTTCTATCCCTTTGTCTTTTTGCCTCCATATCTTTATTTGCTTGAATTTCTTTGGGTGTCATTAACTTTCTACATTTTTTTCTTTGTCTTTGCTTTGATCCCATGGTTACCAACCCATATTTGATGACAAAAAAAATGATTCAAGTAACCTATTTTCAAATTTCCATCTCCTTCAAATTTTGAAATAAAACTATGTACTATGAAGATCCTTTCTTCTATAAAATTTGAAGTACAAAAACATCATGAATACATCCAAAAGTTCTCTTTTTCCAAATCCTCTTGTAAAATGTTCTTGTACTTGATTCCACTTCAGAAAATTCAACCTGCACTTATCTATTCCAACAATTTGAATAGAATATGTCTTGCACAAGACAAATTTGCAATAAAAAATGTAGAAAATGGTGCTTTCAGACCGTACTGCAAAAAAGGAATGTTACAGAAAAATGTGTTTTATCAGTATTTTTCAAATTAGGGAAAAAAGGTCATATAAGAAACGTGTGCATGTTATGAAATGCGTACGCATTCTAAAAATAGAGTGTGTATGCATTTCATAATGCGTACAAGTTACCTTTACCCAATAGGTAAATAGATAATGCATATGTGTTATGAAACACATACGCGTTTCATTTAAATAATGCGTACATGTTTTAGTAATGCATACACGTTATTTAAAAATTAAATTCCCAACCCACATGTAGCCTTAGTTTTAGGATCAGGAAAGGCTTGGCAATCCAAGCCTTAGCCTTTGATCTACAACTAAAAAACTAAGGCAGATTTAAGAAGAATGTCCAACTTTGGCAATATGGCTGATGGAATTTTTTTCTGAATCAATCTATAAAATTAAAACCCATTAGAGAACACGATGTCTAGTTTCCAAATATATAGTTTTTATTAAGATTGGATTATGTTTTTCTATTTTTTAATTAATTTCTAAGAAAACTAGTCCTTAAACTTGAAATATCAGGCTTTTTTTGTTTTTTAATAACTTTTTTTTGGTTAACTTTCTTGTAAAAAAAATTATTTGGCATCAATTTTCAGACAATTCTCTGCACAATGAAAAAAAAAAGATTAAAAAAATGTTTAGCTAAAATTATGCTGTCTGTAAACGTTGATTTTTAAAAACAACAATTAAGGCCAATAAAAATTCAATAAAAAAATATATTCAACAAAAAATTACAAAAAAAATTCCTCATCAATCTTCATGTTGTTAGCTCTCTTTCCCTAAAAGGAATTAGCAAAATAATTTTGGATCAAAAAGTGGTCTTCATACACGTGCATGGTATGGTAAAAAAAAGGGACTTTTAAAAAGTGGTTTTTATAGATCCCTATCAAAATTTAATTTCTATAATCTAGGTATTTGAATAATTTACATATTTGGAAACTAGATTCAAAATGCTAAATTTCATATTACTGTCTTTTTTTAAGATTCATTGTGTAAGTGCCTCAAATTTTCAGTCCAAGTGTGACAAATTCTGAAAAACAACAAAAACACTTCCACTTTTTGAGCTTTTTGTGGACCCAACTTCTTGCATCAGCCCTAAATACACACATGACACATAGATTAGTATGATCAACATTACATTCAAGACTGAAAATTCATAGATTGTGAGTTATTGCAACCTGAATTAAATTAAAAATGGAATAATTTTTTCCTCTCTTGGTTACAACATAGTGCACTCTCAAGAATTTGAACCCTCACTGAATTGTTCTCCACCTAGATATAGGGGTCTTTCTCCTTTCTTAACGGTTACTAATTAGTTGCTAAACATAACAACACTTTCTTAACATTTAACTATCCATCTTGAAAACCGATGGACACAAATTATTAATTATCAGAATGATTACATCATCAATGATATGACCTTAGGTGATAACCAAACGTTTCTTGTTTTAATTTCTACCCCATGGAAACCAATTCTTGTGCATTTAGCATGCTTCACAAACCACACGTTAAATAGCCATTTTAGAAGTGCAATGGAGTCACACATGCAAATTGTTCGGTTGGAAGATCAATTGGGAATATTAAATAAATATTGTTCATGTTAGCAGTTAATTTCGACCGCATTGCCATCCTATTATCCGATCAATCTTAAAGAATACTAGTTCGAATGTCTCACCAACCATCTATAAATTTAGTAGGCACAACCACACTTTACCATCCTATAGTATCCAATATGGTAAGTGCTCAAAGTGGTGGAGTGTCAATGAATGACTTCATTTTCATTGAGGAAATTGAGTGCAGTCCCTTATTTAGGCGGTTGTCCAACCAATTAAGAGAGGTTTTTGTTGTCCAAAGTGAGATATAAGAGGAGGTGTTGCACAACATATTGGGAGAAGCATTCCTGAATCAAGTGCATGTACACAATGCTACGCTCCTTGAGCATTTTGAGTATACTATTATTTATACCTCTAGATGTCGAGATTGGGGAATGAGGGTAGCGAAGTGCCTGGTTAGACCTAAGTTTCATCATAGAGTTAATGTAGCTATTTTTGGGCTCAACAACTACCCACAGAGTAGACTGGTTGGTGATTCCATCTGCATCATGATTGCAACTCAGAATGAAGCCACTGAAGAAGATGTGACCCTTCTCTGTGTAGGGCTGGTAAGGAATGACATGGGGTTGTTTGCCCAATTCCTGCAATCTCACAAAAATCTACTATCACCACCCTAGAAAGAGCACCTCCAGGTGCTAGTTGAAGGAATCCACATGCTTATGTTTGTTCTTGAAAGGTGGAAAATTGTTTAGATTTTCTAGGGTTTGAGACCTACAATGACAATCTTCACTAACTTTCACTCAAGAACAAACCCTTGAGATCTCAATCCAAAAGAGAAAGAGATCTTGCAAGAGGGTTGTTCTAGGGACTGAATATGATCTATTAAGGGGTTCACCACCAAGTTTAGACTTGGAAAAGATAATGAAATGCAAGATGAAATGTAAAACCCTAATTGAATGCAAAGTAACACTTAATGACCTAAAAGATTGAATGAAACAACACAAAAAACTACAAAATAGAGTGTGTGCACCTAAAAAATCTAGAGATGGTTGGATGGACATATGGAACACTGAAAAATCTACTTTTAAGGTTGATTAGGCGATGAAAATAATAAGACCCCTCTTGCCAACAACAAATAGATTCTCACAAACAAGATTGAAATATAACAACTATTCTAAATTATATAGCAGAGACTCTCCACTCACATACTCATGGAAATACACACAAATTTCAAATTGCAATGAATCTTTCTTTATTCATTTACATTAAAATTAGAAACCACATTACATCAATGTCCTTCAAAGGCATTTCTCAACTCAACCACACTCAGCTACCTTTCCTTGGCAACCTCTTTACTTTATTTTATAGCTACACTACTCAGTCACTCACCTCCCATACATTGATGCCTTCTCTTTCCTTTTACTAGTGTTGCCGAAACCTGTAACCAAAACCCCTCTTGAATACCTCTACAAAGGTATTTTTCTCCTTCCCATTCCTCACAAATTTCTTCCCACATTTTTCTTCAAAAACCCCTGAAAAATGCATTGAAAATCATCAATTATTGCTCTGAAATGGGCTCCCAAATCTCCCCCAAGAATAGACCTACTTTGAATATACTATGTTTATGAGTGTTAAATGAGACATTTAAAGCCTCCATTAACTCCTCCAGGTGTTGTTTTTATTGCAGACGTGTTTTTCTCTATTTTGGGCGTTTTAAGATATTTAAAATATTGATTTTCTACCTATTTTATGCTCTAAATGCCCCCCATATTATTTATACAATAGATAAATAGTTAATGAAGGAATACAAACTGATATTTAATTTCCATGACCCTCATAATACCCTTCCACAATAAAATTGATCAAATTGGTACTCTAGAAGTGTCGAATCAGGTGTCGACAGGCAAAAAAATGAAATCTCTATGATTCACACAAAAACTAGCATGCAAGCTTGGAATGGTACCACATGGACTTCTGCAAAATGATTTTTTTCTAGCCCTCCAAAATCATGAGATATTAAACTTATCATAAATTGCTGACAATTTTTAACAATCTTTCGACATTAAAATATCCCAAACCCAAAAGGATATGAATTTAAATATTTTTGCACATTTCACATGCTACCTCCATGAATGTCCCTACCAAATAAATCTACTCCAATCCTTACAAGTTTTCTAAAAAATAATTTTTGAAAACTGCTCATAGAGCCTTAAAATGATGATTTGACAAAAACTGATTTTCTGCAAATTTGAATACACCAAGAGTTTTCCAAAGTTGGGAGATGTCAAATGAACCCCAAAACACACCAAAATTGAAATTAAAATCTAAAGCTTGTTTTTGGTTGATGTTGATTACCAATCTACTTGGATGATCCTGCATCAAACATGTCGGGTAGGAAAAAATTTGTGAGTAGAACTCACAAAATGGAGTGGAGTAGTAGAACTACTCTTTCAAATTGTAGACAACCTGCAACGAACTCCATCACTGCTTTAGACAAAAATAATTTCTTCCTCAGTCTCTTCCAACACTTAGTTGGGATTCTTGTCGTCCTCCTCCACTAAGTGTGCACTCTATTCATCTTTCTTCTCGTGGACTCACATCCACCATATACCATCATTCTTTGCCATATCTCTTCTTCATTTCTATTTTTCTTCATGGGATCCAACCCACAACAAATAGACCACCTCCACCAAGTTCATCCCGCACCATCATCTACAACCTATATACACAAATATGCAACATTCGCATACCCATTTTCAACTACAAATTTATCTTCTACTACTGCAATCTCTTCCTTAGAGGGTAAATAATCAACATTTTTAAATTTAAAACTAGAAATTACCTTTTTTGCTGCCCCAACATCATTTTCTTCATCCTCAAAACCTTTCATGTATGCATCTTCATAAGGCTGTTTGAATTTTTCCCATGTAGTCATGTCCTCCAAAGGACCATTTTTTGTTACATCTCCTTCTTTATTGTTTGCACTAAAGATAGCTTCATCCAAATTTTTCCTCTCAAATAACCTATCTATCATCCTCATTTCTTCTTTCAACAAGAGATCATCCTCTTCCTCACCAACCCACTTGTCAAATTTAGGACCATCCATTTTCACAATTTCTGATTGCAAACCCTCTTCATCCACTTCACACAATGCACTCCATTCACATGTTATCTTTGCAACTTGTACCTTATCATATTCTTCACTTGTGTGGGCTACCCCCACATATTATTTCTTACAGTTAACCCCTACCAAAGGGCTGTAACACTCTTTCTTTTCACTCTTCTTTTCGTTGTTCTCTTCTAAGAGAACATTCTTCTTCTCATATCTCTCTTCCCACATTCTCATTTCCTCTTTAAACCTATTTTCTAATATATTCACTACAACTTGGAGCTTTTTGAACTCTTCACAGTGCTTCCCATTTTCCACTTCTTCCCAATATTTTTCCTAGGAACGAAATTCATATGGGCCTCCTCATGAGCCATCCCATCCTCTCAGGTATAGATTACCTCATGCTCGACAATCGATCTACACACTCTAACCCTCTAACTTCATTCTCCACATGCAGGTTCTAGCATAGACTACCTCACATTCGACACTCTGCCTATGCACTCAGAACCTCTGGCTCTGATACCACTGATGCAAACAAACAAGACCCCTCTATTGAATATTCAAGATACTGAGAGTGGGGTTGAATCAGTATCTTCTTAAACTTATTGAACAAATACCATCATTTACTTTAATGCATAAAATAGAGAAGAGCAAGAACAAAGCATGAAATCACACAAGACAAGAACACCAAAATTTTGCGTGGAAAACCCAATGAGGGAAAAACCATGGTGAGAATTAGCTCACAATATATAGTTGTTTCAATACTAGTTACAAAAGAGGCTCACTGCCAAGTAAAAAAGCTCACTTCTTACAAGGACTCACTATGCAAAGTAGGGAGGCTCACTGCCTTCATAAATGATAGAAACAAAATGGCTTACAACCAGAATATGAATTGATGGAGTTACAACAAAAGTGCAGATTTAGTTCCTTTGATGCTCAGAGTATTCACTCACATGATAGAAGACTAATCTTTACCCTTCTACTCACACACTTCTCATATCAACACACACTCACATCCACACACCTTTGATTCATCTACAAACCATCTTGTATATATATATATCTGATATATCCACACGCATCAATTAGGTTGGCCTAATTGGATGCAATACATATTTAGAAAAAGATAATTGTCGGCTTCATACATAGCTTCTCTGAAAGTAATTCAACCATGTGGTATGCAATATTATGTCGGCTGGGACCAAATCTAGGTCACACATATATCCACAATACATTTTAAACTATTTACTGATTATTAGGTCGGCCATGATTAACCTAATAACAAAGTGTAGTCACCAAAACCGATGCCAAATCATCATCCAATCATATGAACATACAAAAATGCATACATATGCGCTTCTAGTAATCATAAACCTTTTATCAAAACCTTAAACAACAATGATTACTGGAAGGAATATGCAGACCAAAATGTCGGATCAAACACCAGAGGATGTAAACTTGTTATGTACATTGGTTCAGGGTACCAGACCAATCCGATACCATAAACAACATGGTGACATCAATGAAAACATACAAACTGATCTTGTCCATTCTTCCAACACCCTCTTGCCAACAACATAGATTCTCACAAAAAATATTGTAATACAACAATTATTCTAAATTATATAGCAGAGACTCTCCGCTCACATACTAATGGAAATACACACAAATTTCAAATTGAAATGAAGCATTCTTTATTCATTTACATTAAAATCAGCAACAAAATTACATAAATGGCCTTCAAAGGCATTTCTCAGCTCAACCACACTCAACTACCTTGCTTTTGTAGCGTCTTTACTTTCTTTTGCAACTACACTACTCAAGCACTCACCTCCCATACATTGATGCCTTCTCTTTCCTTTTACTAGTGCTTCCTAAACCTGCAACCAAAAAACCCTCTTGAATACCTCTATAGTGGTATTTTTCTCCTTCCCATTTCTCACAAACTTCTTCCCAAATTTTTCTTCAAAAACCCCTTAAAAATGCATTGAAAATCATCAATTATTTCTCCCGAATGGGCTCCCAACTCTCCCCAAAGAGTAGATCTACTCTATATATGCTATGTTTATGCAATGTTAAATGAGATATTTTAAGCCTCCATTAACTCCTTCAGGTATTGTTTTTACTCCAGAGGCGTTTTTCTCTATTCTGGGCATTTTAAGATATCTAAAATCTTGATTTTCTATCTATTTTACGCTCTAAATTCCCCCTATTATTTATGCAATATATAAGTAGTTAATGAAGGAATAAAAACTAATATCTAATTTCCATGACCCTCATAATTCTCTTCCACAATAAAATTGATCAAATTGGAGCTCTGGAAGTGTCGAATCGGGTGCCAACAGGCAAAAAAATGAAAGTTATTTGATATACACAAAAATTGGCATGCAAGCTTGGAATGGTACCACATGGACTCCTACAAAAGGATTTTTCTCCAACCCTCCAAAATTATGAGATATTAAACATTTCATAAATTACTGACAATTTTTAACAAACTTTCAACAATAAAATATCCCAAACTGAAAAAAATACAACTTTAATTATTTTTGCACATTTCACATGCTACCTCCATGAATGTCCCTACCAGATAATTCTACTCCAATCCTGACCAATTTTCCAAAAATAATTTTTGAAAATTGCTCGTAGAGCATTAAAATGATGATTTGACAAAAACTGATTTTATGCAAATCTGAATACACCAAGATTTTTCCAAAGCTAAGAGATGTCAAATGAACCCCAAAACACACCAAAATTGAAATTCAAATCTGAAGCTTATTTTTGGTTGATGCTGATTACCAATTTTCCTAAATGCTCCTGCATCACTAAGATTCATTCACCAAGCTGGGTGAATAATTCTAGATTCTGGAAAACTGCATCAGAACAGGAATCTACCAAATGGGTATCCAAATCTACAAAAACTTGAAAATTGACTGGAACTAGGACTCATTCACCATAAGTGGTGAATCAATCCAGTTGGGCTTTTCTAAAGGTTTAAAGTTTGAATCTGCTCTTCCTAGTCTACACAATCTGCCTTTGCAAGTTTTTGGATCCGAATCTCTGATTTGCAACTTGTAGGTCTTCTCCAAGGTTCTCCAAGGTTCTCCAAGGCTTGTTGACAACTTTGTCAACTATGAAATCTTGACAACTTTTCTCTAATATTGCTCCTTCGGAAATATGCAACCTAGACCTGCAAATCACACACAAAGGAGAGGGGAAAATTTTGTTGGGTTAGTGGATAGGGGTTTTCCTTGGTCAAACCCCTTGTTGGTAATTAAACCTTGAAATGAAATCAAATATGAATTAAGAATGATGAATGAACAAATGACAATATTGCAACTCACCAAACCCTAGCGAGAAAGTGCTAGAAATATGTTTGAGATGGCTCCAATGAATGTAGATCTTGATCCTTGCTTGAATGAGATAGATCTTGAATTGAACACTTGCTTGAATCATGAAATCCTACATCACAATTTGTAGTGTAGGAAAATGCATGCCCTTGCATTTTCACACTTTTTTGGGCCCGCCTTGCTTTATTTATCTTTATTTGTCTTAATTGGTCCTATTTTGCATCCACAAGCCTAATGAATTACATCTTTTTATGGCTAATCCCAACAAACATCAAAATATTAATGATAATTTAATGATTTTGGTTGTGTGTCCTTGATTTTTGGGTCGGGATTAAGACACCACCTAGGGCATCATTGTCCCCTAAAGGTCTTGGGACCCTAATTTCAAGTGGACCTTAAATGGGCCCCTTTTTGGAGTTTGTGCCCCAAGTTTCAAGACATGGGACTAAGATGCCACCTAGGGCATCTTAGTCACCCTTAAGGTATTTTCAAGATTTAATTTCAAATCTTGGCAATATTTAGTCTCCTTTAATTAATGATTTCATATGTCGAATTGTTGTGGTGTAATTTTTTGATATTAAGCATGGATACATATAAATAAAAGGTTCATTCATTCATTTTCATCCCAAAGCATTCAATTATTCATTCCTAAGGCAAGTTTATAAGATCAAGAGAAATTCATCAAGCATTTGGAACCATCATGAAGATTCAAGCATCATATCAAGGATATTCTTGCATCATGTGTGTTTTTGAGCTAAGATTTTTGATGTAGGGTTTTGATTCAAGCAAGCAATTCAAGTCAAGATCTATCAAGCATTCATTGGATTCAAGATCTACATCCAAGTTAGCCACCTCACACAAGTTTTCTGACTTCACAACAAGGGTTTGGTGAATTGCAACATAACACTTTTTTCATTCATCATTTCCCTCCATTATTTCATTTCATTTCAAGGTTGAATTACCAACAAGGGGTTTTGTTATGCCTTGCATAACCGCCCCATCTTTTTCCTTGGTCAAAATGGGTCCCCCTTTTGTGTTTTTATCTTTTGTTGATTTTCAAACAAAGTTTGGAGTCTGCTGTTTCCAACACTTTGTTTTTCTTTGGTTTAGCCTGTCAGAACTAGAACCAGAATTGAATCGAGTTCTGAAACTTCTTTCAAAACTCGTTCCAATCCCCATCCCGACAGTCTTTCTTTTTGACCTTTTGTTTTGTCTTTGTCAGAGCTGGAGCTAGAGTGGAATTGAACTCAGTATTTATTTGAAGTTACAAAATCAAAATTCATTCCGTCTCCCCCTTCGCTTTTTGGACTTTTGTTTTAGATTAAGTTTTTATGTTAAGTTTTCTTATTTTTGGTCTTTTTGTTTTATTTTTGTGTTTGGTTTTTGTTATGCTTTGTTGGCAGAACCAGACCCAGAATGAGAATGACGTTGGGAAATTAATCAAGTTTCCAAATCCGTTTTCATTTCGATTACGCTCCTGCCATTTCTTGGTCGTTGACTTTTTACCGAAGTCACATTGCTGTGATGTGTTAGTTCTTCTCCAGTTTCGATTCCGCTTTACTGCATTTAATGCATTAATGATAGTTGCCATGCATAGGTAGAAACTCTGAGTTTTACCTTGATTAGGGATCAAATGAGTGGTCATTATCATTGTTAAGAAATTGAAGAGCAAAGTAGAGCAGCAGTGGAATTTTTCTGGAGTGAATCGATTGAAAGAAGAGGAGATAATTTCTTGCAGATTTCTTCAGAAGGTTTG
>CM021102.1:22720696-22735024 GCA_007115665.2 Sequoiadendron giganteum
TCAACAAATTGCCAAAAAGTATGGACCGGAGATCGATCAACATCATTAATATTTCACCATTATCATGAAAGAAATGAAAACTAACATCTAACTGAGAATCAAGCACAAGAAACCATAAACTGTTGAAACATAACACAATGTTTGCCAAATGAACAAACCGTTTGCATTATCTTCTCCAACATTACATAACAATTTCCAATTTCTCTCCTCTCCTAAAGCTACTGACTTGCATAATCTAACCTCTAACTTAGCCAATTCTGGCTTTGCAGCTTCTAACTAGCTGTTCTCTCACCTACTCTACTAACTTTTACAAATGAGAAGGCACTGGCCTTTTATAGATATTACATTTTTAAATCAAGGGCTAGGATTAAATTCAATCCAATGGCTGCAATTAATCCTCAAGAAACCCTAAGAATTTACATTAGGGTTTAAAAAATGTGGTACATCATCATCCAATAGCACAAAAGTAGTTACATCTAGAAACCAACAATTTGCCACCTCGATTTAATAAAAAATTATGATTGGAGAGTGAAAACAACATCACACGTCACTCCACGTTTGAAACATATATTCCAACTGTAGACAGGTTGTGGCACATATTCTTATGCAATTGGGTTCATTTGAACTACTGGGCATCGATTCATATGCAAGTGCATTTTAAATATTTTCTAGATTTTCCTCCTGGCACGAATCCATATGCAAGTCCTTTTTTTATTTAATCCTGAAAAATAGATATAATCATTAATAGCTCACATGTAAAAATCCAGCCAAAAAAATATTAAAATTAAGCATAAAAAAACCCTTGGAAATTTCAACTGTCATAAAATTTTGGAAATTTAACTCTTTTGGAGTTTAGGAAAATCTTGACAGGAAGTTCAGAAAAATTTGCCAAGAAGGGAAAATCCCGAAAAATGGCTAGAAATCTGCCAAAATCCGGACAGGGCAGAAAATCTTGGATTTGAAAAAAACCTGAAAAAATCTGGACGGGGTGGAAAATCCTGAAAAATGACAAAAAATTCACCAAAATCCAGACGGGGTGGAAAATCCCAGATTTGAAAAAAAACCCGAAAAAATCTAGACGGGGCGGAAAATCTTGAATTTGTCAAAAAACTCGGAAAAATCCAGATCGGACAGAAAATCCCGAAAAAATCCTAACTGGATGGAAAATCCTGAAAATGGCAATAATTCACCAAAATCAGGACTGGGTGGAAATCCCTGAAAATGGCAAAATTCGCCAAAATCCGGACAGGGTGGAAAATCCTGAAAATGGCAAAAAATCCAGAGGAAAACTTTGAAACCCCACAACTTTTTTTTCTGGATGAATTTTCAAGAAGTTCAAAAAGCAACTTGGCCTAATTTTTCATCCTCTATCCATTGGTGCAAAAATATTTATACATCACATCAAAAATTCACTTGAAAAATCCCCATTTCTAAAATCCAAGGCCCCAAAATGCTTCAAAATACCACTCCAATCAAACCAAATCTGGACTTAATCCCAAAATAACCTCCGAGAAGAGAAAACCCAAAAATTGGCAAAGCTAAGGTGCAAAGATGCAGAAGAAAAAGACAGTCCCCGCCTCTATTGGGGCGTGTGTGCAAAAAGTGCACAACAAATGGCAACTCCGCTGGGGAAATGCTTCAGAGCATTTCGATAACAAACTAGAATCAAGAACCCAAAATCTCTGGTTTTGATCCTCACATCAAGTCAACCAAAAAACTAAAGTTGAAAAATCAATAGACAAGCTAGCCCTTCCTATGCTGGAAATCCAAGTGTGTGCAAGTGTGTAAATTTCCCTCTTTAAGCTGTTGCAAGAAACCAAGTTCAATCATGTTAAGCTACATAAAGATTCTAACTTCAAAAGCAGCCTAGATAGAGCCTCGTTGCCAATCAGGTGTCCATAGCCCCGATGAGGTTATCATTGTGATTCTCCTGAACATAGCTCTACTGCTAGCCAAGCGTCCATAGCACTAGTAGAGATATTCAGATTCCCCAAAAGGTCGAACTCACTTTCTTTGGATATTCAATATTTTCTTTTCTTTCTTTCTTTTTTTGATATTTATTTTCATTCTTTTCATTTCAACCTATAAGCAATGAAGCTCACACTTAGGACTGAGAATCACAGTGGCATTGAAGTAGAAATATAAGATTTTTCACTTAACAAGACCTCGCAAAGATCCTATGGCAACCTCAGGATTCTTAAGATGTGTGTAAAATGTCAGATTTGAGCACATTCAGGAGCTAATTCAATCTAATGACTTGTCCACTTTAAATATTTAGCACATGTGACATTGAATAGAGGATTTCACCAACATATCCTAGAAGGATGACTAGAGTTTGTAAAAGGAATACCAAAAACAGTCCCGGATAAAATAATTGTTGTTGTGGAAATAAGACACTCCCAACACAAAACAGGGGAAATCAAGCTAAAGAAGCAAAGTGGGAAACCAAACCGGAACAAAAATCAACACAAAAGCCAACCGAAGGCGAAGCAAAGCGATCTAAACTAAAGCCATCTATCCTAAAGAAAACCCAAAAAAAGAAGAAAAATAAACCTAAAGCGAAAGAATAGCAGGGCAAGCTGCATTTATTCAAATCAACATCATGTACAAAGGGACTCAAAATGACTGATGATTAGACAAGGTGAGTTGAGACCCACACCTATTTTTCTTTTCAGTGCGTGGACAAGCAATAAGGTGATAGTAACAGTCCTCAAGAATGCAAATTCATCTTTATATTCAGCAAAATAAATCTCAACAATGCAACATTCAAACTCAAAATTCTCAATAGGAATAATCAATAATTGAGGTAATTCTTTGAAACCATGACAAATCCATATGCACGTTGTCTTCCCTAAACCTCCATAATCAAAATGATAAACTTCATAAGTTTCAGTAAGGAAAGAAACAACTTGGTGTGGTGCTTGTTCAGACTGAATGTTAAATTTATTGTCCTCCAATCATGCAGATTTAACATCCATGAGGTCAGGAGGTCTCAACTGATGATGTAGTATTCCTCTTGCATTTGAAACATGCACAACAAAATCAGAGTCATCAATGAGCAATTTAGGGTGAAAATTAGATTGAACAAATTCAAAATTAACATCATGGAAATTTTCACCGGTTTGAGTATCTTCATGAGGAATTAATGATGAAATGACATAAGCTTTGTCATGCATGGTGAGTGTCTCAGCAAGATGTTCATTAGGAGGCATGATAGATTGATCCTCAAGTAAATTTTCACCTATAACCATGTGCTCAATTTTGATTGTAATATTACTATTTCCAGCATCATTAACTTTTCCCTATGCATCAAAATGAACCACATTATCTATCCCATCATTAATGCATAAAATATGTGAATTTCCAATATGCAGTTCATCAATAGATATAGAAAAAACATAATTAGATGAATAAGAAGACTCCCTGAATTCTTTTGTTGGCATTGGTTCAGGCTTGTAACTATAACCCTTAGGAACATCAGCTCCTTTATCAACAACACTAGTTCCTTCAATTTGCTTCACGGGACATTCATTTATAATATGTCGAGGCTCCTCAATTGAAAGCTCAACCTCCTCTAGGGCTACCCCAGCATCTACTGCTATGCCCTGCTTAGATCCAATGCCAGTTGACTATTCTATTGGGCATCCTTCGGTAGCTTGTTGAAATTCTTCTTTTGGAGACTCATTCTTCATAGTTTGATGCACATCCTTTGTATGATCTGACAATCAGACCTGCTCTTCCACCTCTAGTGGACCATTTCCGTTTTCCTCATCACCTTCAAAAGATTTAACTATAGATTCTTCATTGTATGCATACTCTGTTTCAGCACTTTTGTCTGGTTTTTCCTCTGGTCCATTCTCTTCACTCCTTGGAAATGGTGCATGATCCACGACCAAGACCGATATGTCATAAGGACTAGATGGTACTATCTCTTGTCCACTCAAATTTATGTTGGTATGCTGGATCTCCTATTGGAAAATAGACGTAGTAGTCTGAAATTCTTGACAATCCAATTTAGAGTGATGATTGGTGTTATGAAGCCTACACCATTCGAATAGAGCCGCTTCTGCTAGATATACACCAGCTATAGGCTTTTCTTGATTGTTTGGATGCTCCAAAGATGTTAGGACTCCTTCATTGTCAGGCCTTATAGCCCAAGTCCTATTTTGATGTGGTAGTTGCCTTCTATCAAATGTTGGCCCTGAGGGTTGATCTTTAAAATATTGTCCCCTATCGAGATTCTGCCCCTAATCTTGAACACGATTGAATTGATTTCCCCTTTTGATGTCTTGAGGTTGATTGTTTTGGTTCCTTAGGTAGGTGGCTTCGGTGACCAGCTTCTTTACTAGCTATGTGAGTTCATCCAGCCTCCCCTTATTTGCATTATTTGATGGAGGAACAACACCAGCTGAATCTTGCATATAAACAAAATGGAACCCATGGTTCGAGGATTGGTTAAATGTCTCAGAGCTCTGCAATTAGCTGGGTACATTAGCTTGTTGGTGAGAGAATGAAGGCTGATTCAAATTCAAATAGTAATTTGGCATGGGTGGGGCTTGATTCAAGGGTTGACTTGGGTGTGAAACCAAAGGCAGATGAGGAGTTGAACCCAACATAACTGTTTGACCAGCTAATGGCAGGGATCCAGACAAGTGTTGTCTCAAGTATGTGCTCACCTTAATAGCCACATCATAAGCTTCAAGTAGGCTGTCAGGAGGGTTTTCTCTCCACTTCACAAAGGTAGATGTCAAACTATCCAAAGCTTCATAATAAACCTCCCTGACAGAGGCATCATCCACAACATAAGGGGGTTGTAGCCTAGCATAAGCCCTATGGAACCTATTACTGAAATCCCCTATTGGTTCATTCGCCTCCCTCTTCATTTTATTAAATTGCAGATAAAGTCCACTAGAATTGATTGGGACTGCAAATCTCTGTAAAAATGCAGTCTCCAACTAAAGCCAAGTAGTGATAGACCCAACAGGAAGATGGTTATACCAATAGAATGCCTCATCTCCTATAGAATAAGGGAAAAGTCTACAGGCAACATCCTCATGATTAATTCCCCTATCTTGGAGGGTAATTTTAAAAATCCTAACATGCTCGTCAGTAGTCCTTTTGGGATCATTTATGTGAAACCTAGAGAAAAAATTCTCAGGGTTCTTTGGCATAGCATTGTAGTTGTTGAAGATCAATGGAGACAGATTATTAGCAAGAAAAGCCATTGGTGGAGGTGGGAGCGGTAATGGCTGATTTATGGTTGGTTGAGGTTGTTGAATAAGAATTCCCTTAGAATCAGATGAGAATGAGGATGATGAAGATTAAGATGATGGGAATGATGGGATTGGCTGGGTGGATGATGATTCTCCCCTTCTTCTGGCCCTTCTTGAACTAGTAGGGGCTTGTAGCTCTTGTAATTCTTCCTCTCTTGGAGTAGATCTGGTTCTTCTTCTGAACCTCTCAGGAGAAATGACAGACATAAATCGATCAAGCTTGTGTATTTAGCCCTCCTTCTAGCGCCAATTTGTTGATGGTGTTTTCTGCATAGCAACAACTCAGACATAATATAATATCCTATCTCTCTTGAAAGGTAAATCTCTATGGGAAAAGAGATAACCTCAAGGTCTCTAATGTCAGGTCTTGACAATGGAGTGAAACAACTCAGAGATAATGTGAAAATGCTGGTAATCACAAGGGGCCTTACAAACAAATACTGGATCTTCAAACTTATCAGATTTTGCAATATATTGATACTCAGATTCTTAAATGTAACCCAGATAATAAAAGAAATAGCAAAAGATACGAGTTTAAGAGAGATCCTAAGATTAAAATTACTCCTGAAATCAATCACAACAATGATGAATGCTACAAATGGACAAATCTCCAATAAAACCAATTTTTGCTTAATCAAGGACAAGCCTGCAACTTTGCAAAAATGGTGCAATCTTTTGAGGAAATTGAAGATTTTCAGACTATGAACATTCATCCACATACCCAGTAAATGGCGCAATGTAAACAAGCATCCACAGTTGAACTTAGCACAAAATAAGGCCCATACTAAATTTACACAACAACTTACAATCAGCCAATTACCAAAAGTATGGACCGGAGATCGATCAACATCATTAACATTTCACCATTATCATTAAAGAACTGAAAACTAACATCTAACTGAGAATCAAGAACAAGAAACCATAAACTGTTGAAACATAACACAATGTTTGCCAAATGAACAACCAGTTTGCATTATCTTCTCCAACATTACATAGCAATTTCTAGTTTCTCTCCTCTCCTACAGCTACTGACTTGCAGAATCTAACCTCTAACTTAGCCAATTCTGGCTTTGCAGCTTCTAACCAACTGTTCTCTCACCTACTCTACTAACTTTTACAAATGAGAAGGCATTGGCCTTTTATAGATATTACATTTTTAAATCAAGGGCTAGGATTAATTCAATCTAATGGATGCAATTAATCCTCAAGGAAACCCTAAGAATTTACATTAGGGTTTAAAAAATGCGGTACATCATCATCCGATAGCACAAAAGCAGTTACATCTAGAAACCAACAATCTTCCACCTAGATTTAATAAATAATTATTATTGGAGAGTGAAAACAACATCACACATCACTCCACGTTTGAAACATATATTCCAGCTGTAGATAGGTTGTGGCACATATTCTTATGCAATTGGGTTCATTTGAACAACTAGGCACCGATTCATATGCGGGTGCATTTTAAATATTTTCCAGATTTTTCTCCTGGCACGAATCCATATGCAAGTCCTCATTTTTTTATTTAATCCTAAAAAATAGATATAATCATTAATAGCTCACATGTAAAAATCCAACCAAAAAATATTAAAATTAAGCATAAATAAACCCTTGGAAATTTCAACTCCGTCATAAAATTTCGGAAATTTAACTCTTTCGGATTTCAGGAAAATCTTGACAGGAAGTTCGAAAAAATCCGCCAAAAAGGCAAAATCTCGAAAAATGGCCAAAAAATCCGCCAAAATCCGGACGAGGTGGAAAATCCTAGATTGGAAAAGAAACCCGAAAAAATCTGGACAGGGCGAAAAATCCCGAATTTGTCAAAAAACCTAGAAAAATCCGGACCGGGTGGAAAATCTCGAAAAAATCCAGAAAAATCTGGACCGTGTGGAAAATCCTGAAAATGGCAAAAATTCACCAAAATCTGGACCAGGTGGAAATCCCCGAAAATGGCAAAATTCACCAAAACCCAGACCAGGTGGAAAATCCCAAAAATGGCAAAAAATTCGGAGGAAAACTTCGAAACCCGATAACTTTTTTTTTTTGGATGAATTTTCAAGAAGTTCAAAAAGCAACGTGGCCTAATTTTTCGTCCCCTATCCATTGGTGCAAAAATATTAAACATCACATTGAAAATTCACTTGAAAAATCCCCATTTCTAAAATCCAAGGCCCCAAAATGCTTCAAAATACCACTCCAATCAAACCAAATCCGGACTTAATCCCAAAATAACCTCCAAGAAGAGAAAAACAAGAAATTGACAAAGCCAAGGTGCAAAGATGCAGAAGAAAAAGAGGGTCCCCACCTCCGGTGGGGCATGTGTGCAAAAAGTGCACAACACTAACCATTGGGGTATCTCCCGAGGGAAGCTCTAAACCTGGGAAGTCACCACGGGAGGATACAAAAGATCCAATGGAGTAGGTAAATGTTGAAGAAAAGAGTGTGTTCGAAGAAGAAACAAATTTAACGCTGATAAATCTTGTGGATATTGTAGAACAAGTTGAAAACTAGGTATGTGAGGAAAATTGGGAGCTCCTACAACAAGAGTTCTTGCAGCATGAGAAAGAACAAGAACTTGAAGCCGTGCAACCAAAATTGGTTGAGCAAACAGAAGCCTTGCAGCTGGTACTCTACCAAGAGAAATCACAAATTCCAGGTAAAATGATGGTAGGAGTACATAAGCCCTCCAGTTTTTCAATGAACATAGTAATCCTGAATTTATGTAAAGAAATTCAAAGAAGGGAAGGAGAATGGAAAGCAGAAAAACACAAGCTGAAGAAAGAAATTGAACAAAAAAATGAGATTGAGGATAAGAATGCCAAAATTGTTATTTTGAAGAAGAAGGTGCATGAAATGACAACTTTAGTACCGCAGATACTAGAAAGTAGAGGTCCTCCAAGGATATATGCTTTGTATTTAAAGGAGACACATCTTTCTTTCAAATTTGCAAAGATTGTTTTAGGTTTGAACCCCTCCATTGAGGCCCCTACTAAATTTTTCAATGCTTTTTGGATTGGTCTTCCTGAGATGAAAAATTTGTTGTGTGAATTTTATTTACATAATTTTGTTGTAACCAAAGACCATGAGTGGAATCCACTTCTATATGCTGGGGATGTACAATTACGGGCATTCATGTCCTTAATACAAAATAAAGTAAGTTGGGGTAAGTAGTATAGGGCTTATAGGAAAATAGAATGCAACATTCCCCTGCCCATTAGGGCTGAATTAAAACATCCAGGAGATATTTTTAAGGATTGGCATAGAATTATATACCAACAAAGCTACAAATGCAAGATCTTTCCTAAGAGAGGGGCATTTTACAAAGAATATGAAGAGATGGTTTAATGAAAACTGATGTGGGACAACTTGCAGTTGCCAATTTTAGAGCATTGAGCAAACAAAAGTACAATTCTTCCTCTGCTGGAGGACCAACAAGACATTAGGTTGGGGGGAATGATGAGTCTAGTTTATGGTTTAATTATTGATAGGGTTGTTATCTATTTCCTACAGTTGTCACGAGACTTTGATACTTGGGAGTTGATCTTTTCATAATATTTCCTTGAGACCATAGACTTTGGACATGAAATTATTTTCATAACTTTCAAATGATATTGACATGCTATGTGAACTAACTTTGTTATTTTTGCATGTGATTAATGAATGTCACTTTAAGATGATTATGGATATGCAGTTGTTGTGCGTGCTAATGTTGTCATGCAGATAATTTGAGGCTTGCAATTCAGGAAGATTTTGCCAACTGGTCATGTGCCATATTGGTCAACAAGGTGTTCATTTAATGAGGCGAATACTCTTGGTGGCTGGAGATTCCTCATGAAAATTAATTTGTAACCGCCTTGTAGTGGTCTTAAATGTTGTTGAGTGAGCTTAGGTGTTACTATTGTGCCAGAATCGCATTAAGGAAAACATGGTTGAAAAATTTTGTGCATACGTAGCCGCCTCTGCTCTTTCATGTGCTTTCCCTAATGTGGCGTCCTCTGCGTCTACTAGAGTTGACCGCCTTGCTAGGAGGTTAGATAAATAAGGCTCTGATGTTCCTTTTGAGCTCTTAGATAGAATGTAGAAAAATGTTGATTTGATTTACTCGCATTTTTAAGCTTTTCAACAATACAGTCATGTTGCTCATTTGTACTCTTGTTTTCCAATAAATAAAATGAAGTTATAAGTTCATGCATCTGAGTCTATCTTAGTTTTAGGGAATACTTATCCAAGGGGGCCCACGTGGTGAGTATTATGTTCTTTAGCTTAGTTTAGTTTAGTTGTTATTTTCTGTTCAGTTATTAGTTAAGAATCTGACACTGACTGTTCCTGTAGCCACTAGAATTCCATTCTATGATTGTTCCTGTATCTAAAGTAGAAAAAGTAGTTTCCTATTTGTTCACTCATATTTTCTTTTTTGTCATGCATTTCAGTTTAGCCTAGTCAAGGGGTCCTAATAGAATGGCTTAAGGGGAATTAATAGAGAGACTTAAGGGGATGCAAGAGGATGGATTAATGGTACATAAGAGGATGGCTTAAGAGGTTTTAAGAGAATGGCTTAAGGGGATATGAAATCAATTATAAATTTTTTATAAAATGATAATGAATTAAATTTAGTTTAATATTTATGCTCTCAACTAAATGTATCTAGAACTATATATATTTACCTATCTCTAGATTCGAATTCCATAGTAATTTATGTGCATCTCCTCTCTTTTTTGTAAAGCATCTAGTTTCAAGGGGGACCTAAAACAAAAAATGATATAAAACTTTAATTATGATATGACTAAAGACAAATATATATATCCATTAAATACATATACAACTAGATATAATTACCAATATTTATTTACCCCGTTGTACCATCTTCATCCTCTCTTTTTTGTAATGCATCTATGATTGCATCATGATCATCCATTGAAAGTGTCCATAAAACTTTATTAGTAGGACTCCCTTGATATCTAACTAGTTTTATATTGGTTTCCAAAATTAAATGTGAATAATAAATAATCTTCTTGTGTCTTTCATAATCTTCAAATGCAGGCAAGCCATTCTTTTTTATCAAATATTTTTGAAGCTAGGTGCCAACAATAACCATTGAACCAGTTGGATACTCAAAGTTATCATCATCCAGTCTAGGATGTACCAACTTATGTTTTCTCTGAACACATCTAGCCAACCAGTACTTCGTCTCCTCTTCATTCCCCTCAGGTGCAACAACAACATACGCATGTCTTGCAAAAATAAATAAAAATTTCAAAAAAGAGTGATTTATATTTAATTCACATATAAACATGCATACATATAAAATTCAACTCAATAAATAATTTACCTTCTTATACAAGATCTGAAACATGAGCATAATCATTTGATGTAAACACTTGATTATCTTCAATTGTTGTTGCATGTTGGACATGTGTCGATGTAGGTGTTAAGGCTCTTTTTTGCCATTGTTCGACCCATTCTGTATTTTCACATACCTCCCAATCACCAACAATACAAAATTAAGAAAATCATGCCAACTCCCTTGTCCATATTGTCCATGTGTTTGCATTCAAACTCTTAAATAAATGCCATTTTGCAGATCCATTAATTGTTTCACAATCTTGTCGAAAAAAATATCATTTTCTTCAACTAACCAAAAGAAGCATCGAATTATTGAGATCTCACTTGTTCTTGTAGATAATTTAGTATTGCACCAATCTACAATTGCATGTGCATCGATAAATTTTGCAGCATCCTTAAATTTTAGTTGCTCTCTAGCAAGAGCTCTTTTCACACATGCACCTGCTCCATCGTGTTCTCCCTTACCATGACCAGCTTCAAAAAAAATTCATATGTGTTGGATATTATTTTCCTTATGAACTCTACATAACCAATAAAACATTCTAGCATTTTTGAATTGACCTGTGCAATTATCTGACCATATGAGATGTTCTAGCATTTGAATTCCTCCCTCTTTTAAATTTTTATAAAATATATGAAAATAATATTGAACAAACTCAGATCAATGTAATCGATTATCACTTACATAAAAATGGTACTCTCTCAAAAAAATTCTATTATCTTCTCTACTATCATTTGCATGTCTATAAACAATATGAAAAAATATAGCTACTTGCACTGAATTATAATATTGTGATTGAATTTCTTCTTGTGGAGCAAGAGTATAATTTTCAGCAAAATCAATAACTGACAATATAGTTCCAATTGGGAATGTGTTTCTACATAAACAAAATTGATTATCAAGCCAATGAGCATACTGAGAGTGTTGAACATAGTTAGGTACAATCTTACCTTTAAATTCTTTAATAAATGCATGCACACTAAATTTTTCCACAATTAGCTCACAATGTCAGTTTTTCCATTTTAAAGAATACAACATTTTAAATTTTTTTTGCATCCACTAATTGTTGTCCAAATTCATCTAAACTAATTTCATGCATACATTCTCATAATAATAAAAAGTTAGCACATCTATCACATTCTCAAGAAATACATGCTTTTAAATAAAATAAGTTTCCATTAGAGGGTTCACAAAAAAAACCTACTATAAAATATTTGATTCTTTTAGGTGGCATATTAATACCAAAAATATCCTGCATAATTTGGTTAGCATGCAAAGTGCATCATATATATCATAAAATATCATAATAATAATGAAATTGTACATGAGTCATACAACAACAAAAGATTCGTTGCTTATTAATTGTAACATACCAAGGTTTACACTTTTCGAATGATCTTTGACTTATGTTAATATTCAATGGTAAGATTGAATCATCTAATTTATTTTTATATAATTCAATTTGAGTCATATCTAAGAGATGCTTTGGATGAGGTTCACAAATTTTGGAAGCCACCCTTAATTTTAAGACATCTCTAATGTTAGGTTACACGCTTGTATTATCATGCCAAAATTTATCGATTAAAGATTTAATTTCATTAGTTAATTTCATGTCTGATATGGGGAGTCTACCACTAAAAATCCAACATTGATTAATTGGATCCTTTTCAATAATTTCTCTTCTTTTAGCAGCTCTTATCAAAGTTTTAGGATTTACTAATCTTACTTAACATTCTTTTATTTGAAGTTACTTTATCAACTAGAGTAGATGTTATTGCATGACGAGCCGCATTCTTATCCTTATATCAACTTTTCTTACCTATAAAATCAATAGCATTAGCAACACTAGATATGACTTGTTCTACTTAATCATCTTTCTTTTTGGGTTTTACAAAAATACCTAATTTTTTCGTCACTTTTTTCATTTTCGACATTCTCATCAATTGCACCATGAGTTGACATTGGAATCCCAATTTCTTTCTATAATTTTTTTTTTTTCATATTCTCCATAAGTTCTAATTTGTCTCCAAGAAACTTTACCACGAAGGTTATCTAGCACATCTTTTTCAAATGTAAAAAAAAACATTTTCACCTTCACCCATACAAGGGGTTTCATTTTCATTTTCAAATGTAAAAGGGATTTCATTCTCATTTTCATCAATATGAGGGATTTAATTCTCATTTTCATTCTCATAGATATAATTTCATTATTTTTTTTGTTTTTACATTGTTTCAACCCTAGAATTATTGATATCATCAATGGTGTATCTAGCTTCATCTAAACATGCAAGATCAATATTATCAAGACTTGGGTTTTGAAACATACCTAGATAGATTGTTTGAATAGGTGCAATTTCCATATTATTGGGAGGTGGATTTGAAGACATACCTGAAGTTGTTTGGATAGGTACTATTTCCATATCATTCAAAGTTGAAGTTGAAGGCATAGTTGGGTTTGTCTCCATAATTGCATTTTCTTCCATATTCACCATCTCCAGATTTGCATCATCTACATTCATTTCATCATTCATGAATTCATCTTCAACATTCATGGAACTAGATGCTACCAAAATTTTCATTTGACGAATCCTTTCTCTTCTATCCCTTTGTCTTTTTGCCTCCATATCTTTATTTGCTTGAATTTCTTTGGGTGTCATTAACTTTCTACATTTTTTTCTTTGTCTTTGCTTTGATCCCATGGTTACCAACCCATATTTGATGACAAAAAAAATGATTCAAGTAACCTATTTTCAAATTTCCATCTCCTTCAAATTTTGAAATAAAACTATGTACTATGAAGATCCTTTCTTCTATAAAATTTGAAGTACAAAAACATCATGAATACATCCAAAAGTTCTCTTTTTCCAAATCCTCTTGTAAAATGTTCTTGTACTTGATTCCACTTCAGAAAATTCAACCTGCACTTATCTATTCCAACAATTTGAATAGAATATGTCTTGCACAAGACAAATTTGCAATAAAAAATGTAGAAAATGGTGCTTTCAGACCGTACTGCAAAAAAGGAATGTTACAGAAAAATGTGTTTTATCAGTATTTTTCAAATTAGGGAAAAAAGGTCATATAAGAAACGTGTGCATGTTATGAAATGCGTACGCATTCTAAAAATAGAGTGTGTATGCATTTCATAATGCGTACAAGTTACCTTTACCCAATAGGTAAATAGATAATGCATATGTGTTATGAAACACATACGCGTTTCATTTAAATAATGCGTACATGTTTTAGTAATGCATACACGTTATTTAAAAATTAAATTCCCAACCCACATGTAGCCTTAGTTTTAGGATCAGGAAAGGCTTGGCAATCCAAGCCTTAGCCTTTGATCTACAACTAAAAAACTAAGGCAGATTTAAGAAGAATGTCCAACTTTGGCAATATGGCTGATGGAATTTTTTTCTGAATCAATCTATAAAATTAAAACCCATTAGAGAACACGATGTCTAGTTTCCAAATATATAGTTTTTATTAAGATTGGATTATGTTTTTCTATTTTTTAATTAATTTCTAAGAAAACTAGTCCTTAAACTTGAAATATCAGGCTTTTTTTGTTTTTTAATAACTTTTTTTTGGTTAACTTTCTTGTAAAAAAAATTATTTGGCATCAATTTTCAGACAATTCTCTGCACAATGAAAAAAAAAAGATTAAAAAAATGTTTAGCTAAAATTATGCTGTCTGTAAACGTTGATTTT
>CM021102.1:22735124-22932393 GCA_007115665.2 Sequoiadendron giganteum
GGTGACCCACCTGCATCTGAGACAGAGTCATTTATGGATTTACTATATTCTGAGCATCATCTTACACAGGTATGTTCATCTTTTGAACTTAATATATTTTTTTGGAATGTGCAAAATTCATGTTTAAATAATGACATCAAATTATATATATAATACAATATTAATTCAATAAGTGTTTGGTGTAGACGCATGATCAGACAATGCCTGAAACTCAAAATGATCATGTCTATATGTCGAGTGTTGTAGATATGGGCTCATCTTTTGGTCAGGTACTTAAACCAATATATATTAAATTTAGTTTGTGTGGATATATATATATATATATATATATATCTAATTTATTTTGAATGTTTACACATGATGTGTGATTGATATATATTATATCTAGATGCAGGGAGGTCAGATGAGCATGCCTAGTGTTGACCAAGCACAAGTTGTGGTGAGCGCTCCTGAGTCATCATTAGCTCAGGTGCATTCTTTCAAAAAGTTTGTTAAGTTTGAATTAAATACACATCATAGATCTAATTTAATTTTTACATTTACATACACATGAGTGAATGATCTATACAAATTGTTGTACATATATATGCAGGCATTTCATGAGACACCCATTGCAGGTGCACTTGAGACATCGTCAGCATTTATGCATGGGCAATCTCAGGTGCGTGATCTTGAGGTCATATCATTCAAGGTTGTAAACTTTACTAAATATCCTAAACAATTTTTATAGATCTTTAAAATATATATATATATATTCGAGGTTTTAACATATTGATTGCTTTATATGAATATGCAGGATATAGTAGATCAGGCATTTGAATCTTCTCAAGTGACAGTTATGCTACCCGTTGAACAAAATGTTCCAGTAGATCCACATGATCATATGGTAAATTATTCATGTCTTAAAAATAATTTTTATTGTATTTACTAGATATTTAATTAATTTATTTTTTTTTATCCAAAAGTTTATATTTTGTCAGGTTTAAATATGTTTAATTATATCAAAATTTATAAATAAATTTAAATCTAATTTCAAGTTACTTGTACTCTTTTACAGCATGATGCAGGTACATCTAATCGACCTGGAACAAAGAGGAGACTTGATTTGACTGATCAACTTGATAGTTAAATGGTTTTAAATTTTAAATAGACCAGACATCTCTAGTTTTATTTAAACTTTTATGTGTTGGACTTGACATATACATATTTTTGTTTATTTATATCAGATGACTTTAATGTGATGATTATATATATGCAGTCAATTATGATCATGTTATGTTCATTTTGATGATTATATGTACTCATATGTATATATAGATCTAGATATTTTATCTAATTTTCAAGTAATACATGCACTAGATATAAATTCTTATCTCTACAATCAAATTTCATAAATATATAATTTATCACATGGTTAAAGGTGATAAATTTAAATATTCCTTAAATAGTTTAGATTATATTCATAATAAATTAAGAGCTCACGTAATTTTAACTATTTACCAATTCTAGAAAATATTTTGAACAATTATATGAAATGTATAATCTATAAAATTGGAATGAGATTTTTAAAATGCTACTAATAAGTTAATTGAAAATCATACAACTATACAACATGATGAAACATATATGTGTGCACATGTATATCCAATTATTTAGCTTATCAATTTTTACGTGAAGACCAAAAATTGATATTTACATAGTCTCTTGATAAAATAATTTTTCAGTGACAATCGCATGGTAGACCAACTTGATGAGAACCTGCAAAAATAATTAATGTAAACTGTAAGTAGTTCTATAATTTTTCTATAATTTTTTTGATTCATTTAAGTAAATATATAGTAAAAGTTAAAAAATTGGATCTTATAAATTTCATAAAAAATCAAATGATGTTTTCCATAGGATGGATGAATGGGATGCATGTCATGAACCCTAAGGTATGGCTTAATGGGTCCTATGAGAATGGCTTAAGGGGAATTATGCGAGTGACTTAAGGGATGCAAGATTGTGGAATAAGGGTACATGTAAGAGGATATGACTTAAGGGTCCTAAACCCTTAACCCTAAACCTTAAACCACATGACCTAAATCCTAGGAGATCAACGCTAAACCATTAATCCATATAATTTTGTTATTCTAAGCATCACATGAACCCTAGAAACCTTAAACCCTAAACCACGTAACATAAATCCTAGGAGATCAACCCTAAACCATTAATCCATATAAATTTGTTATTCTAAGCGTCACATGAACCCTAGAAACCCTAAACCCTAAACCACATGACCTAAATCCTAGGAAATCAACGCTAAACCATTAATCCATATAAATTTGTTATTCTAAGCATCACATGAACCCTAGAAACCCTAAACCCTAAACCATGTGACCTAAATCCTAGGAGATCAACCCTAAACCATTAATCCATATAAATTTGTTATTCTAAGCATCTCATGAACCCTAGAAACCCTAAACCCTAAACCACGTGACCTAAATCCTAGGAGATCGACCCTAAACCATTAATCCATATAAATTTGTTATTCTAAGCATCTCATGAACCCTATAAACCCTAAACCCTAAACCACATGACCTAAATCCTAGGAGATCAACCCTCAACCATTAATCCATATAAATTTGTTATTCTAAGCATCTCATGAACACTAGAAACCCTAAACCCTAAACCATGTGACCTAAGGGGATGGCTTAAGGGGATGGCTTTAGGGATGTTGAGAGAGTGACTTAAGGGGATGTAAGAGGATGGATTAAGGATAGATATACAAGGATATGGATTAAGGGGTCCTAATAGAATGAATTAAGGGGAATTAATAGAGAGACTTAAAGGGGATGCAAGAGGATGGCTTAAGGGGATATGAAATAAATTATAAACTTTTTATAAAATGACAATGAATTAAATTTAGTTTTATATTTATACTCTCAACTAAATGTATCTACAACTATATATAGTTACCTGTCTCTAGATTCAAATTCCATTGTAATAAGAGTGCATCTCCTCTCTTTTTTGCATCTCCTCTCTTTTTTGTATCAAGGGAGACCTGAAACAAAAAATGATATAAAACTTTAATAAGGAAATGAATTTAAAGACAAATATATATATCAATTAAATATATACATACAACTAGATATAATTACCAATATTTATTTACTCTGTTGTACCATCCACATCCTCTCTTTTTTGTAATGCATCTATGATTGTCTCATGATCATCCATTGAAAGTGTCCATAAAACTTTATTAGCAGGCCTCCCGTGATATCTAACTAGTTTTATATTGGTTTCCAAAATCAAATGTGAATAATGTATAATCTTCTTGTGTCTTTCATAATCTTCAAATGCAGGCAAGCCATTCTTTCTTATCAAATATTTTTGAAGCCAGGTGCCAACAACAACGACTAAACCAGTTGGATACTCAAAGTTATCATCATCCACTCTAGGATGTACCAACTTATATTTTCTCTCAACACATCTAGCCAACCAGTACTCTGCCTCCTCTTCATTCCCCTCGGGTGCAACAACAGCATACACATGTCCTACAAAAATAGATAAAAAATTCAATAAAGAGCACAACTTATATTTAATTCACGTATATAAACATGCATACATATAAAATTCATCTCAATAAATAATGTACCTTCTTGTACAAGATCAGAAACACGGTCATAATCATCTGATGCGAACACTTGATTATCTTCAATTATTGTTCCATGTTGAAGATGTGTCGATGTAGGTGTTAAGGCTCTTTTTTGCCATTGTTCAACCCATTCCATTTTTTCACAAGCCTCCCAATCACCTGCAATACAAAATTGACAAAAGCATGCCAACTCCCTTGTCCATATTGTCCATGTGTTTGCATTCGAACTCTTAAATGAATGCCATTTTGCAGATCCATTAATTGTTTCACAATCTTGTCGAGAACAAATATCATTTTCTTCAACTAACCAAAAGAAGCGGTGAATTATTGAGCTCTCACTTACTCTTGTAGATAATTTAGTATTGCACCAATCTACAATTGCATGTGCATCTCTAAATTTTGCAGTATCCTCAAATTTTAGTTGCTCTCTAGCAAGAGCTCTTTTCACACATGCACCTGCTCCATCGTGTTCTCCCTTACCATGACCAGCTTGAAAAAAACTCCATATGTGTTGGATATTATTTTCCTTATGAACTCTACATAACCAATAAAAAATCCTAGCATTTTTGAATTGACCCGTGCAATTATCTGACCATATGAGATGTTCTAGCAATTGAATTCCTCTTTCTTTTAAATTTTTGTAAAATATATCAAAATAATATTGAACAAACTCAGATGAATGTAATTGATTATCACTTACATAAAAATGGTACTCTCTCAAAAAATTTCTATTATCTTCTCTACTATTATCTGCATGTCTATAAACAATATGAACAAAAATAGATACTTGCACTGAATTATAATACTGTGATTGAATTTCTTCTTGTGGAGCAAGAGTATAATTTTCAGCAAAATCAACAACCGACAATATAGTTCCAATTGGGAATGTGTTTTTACATAAACAAAATTGATTATCAAGCCAATGAGCATACTGAGAGTGTTGAACATATTTAGGTACAATCTTATCTTTAAATTCTTTAATAAATGCATGCACGGTATTTTTTTCCATAATTAGCTCACAACGTTTTCCAGTTTTTCCATCTTTTAAAGAATACTCAACATTTTTGAATCTTTTTACATCTACTAATTGTTGTCCAAATTCATTTAAACTAATTTCATGCATACATTCACCTAATAATGAAAAGTTAGCACATCTATCACATTCTCTAGAAATACATGATTTTAAATAAAATAAGTTTCCATTAGAGGGTTCACAAAACAAACCTGATATAAAATCTTTGATTCTTTTAGGTGGCATATTAATACCACAAATGTCCTGCATAATTTGGTTAACATGCAAAGTGCATCATATATATCGAAAACTATCATAATAATAATGAAATTGTACATGAGTCTTACAACAACAAGAGATTCATTGCTTATTAATTCTAACATACCAAGGTTTACACTTTTTGAATGATCTTTGACTTATTTTAATATTCAATGGTAAGATTGAATCATCTAATTTTTTTTTATATAATTCAGTTTGAGTCATATCTAAGAGATGCTTTGGATGAGGTACACGAATTTTTGAACCCACCCTTAATTTTAAGACATCTCTAATGTTAGGTGATACTCTTGTATTATCATGCCAAAATTTATTGATTAAAGATTTAATTTCATTAGTTAATTTCATGTCTGATCTTGGGAGTCTACCACTAAAACTCCAACATTGATTAATTGGATCCTTTTCAATATTTTCTCTTCTTTTAGCAGCTCTAATCAAAGTTTTAGGATTTACTTTTATACATTTACTAATCTTACTTAACATTCTTTTATTTGAAGTTGCTTTATCAACTAAAGCAGTTGTTATTGCACGACGAGCCGCATTTTTATCTTTAGATCGACTTTTCTTACCTATAAAATCAATAGCATTAGCAACACTAGAAATGACTTGTTCTACTGAATCATCTTTCTTTTTTGGTTTTACAAAAATACCTAATTTTTTCATCACTTTTCTCATTTTCCACATTCTCATCAATTGCACCATGAGTTGACATTGGAATCCTAATTTCTTTCTATAAAAAAACATTTTATATATTTTATTTCCATAAGTTCTAATTTGTCTCCAAGAAACTTTACCACGAAGGTTATCTAGCACATCTTTTTCAAATGTAAAAAAAAACATTTTCACCTTCACCCATACAAGGGGTTTCATTTTCATTTTCAAATGTAAAAGGGATTTCATTCTCATTTTCATCAATATGAGGGATTTAATTCTCATTTTCATTCTCATAAGATATAATTTCATTATTTTTTTTGTTTTTACATTGTTTCAACCCTAGAATTATTGATATCATCAATGGTGTATCTAGCTTCATCTAAACATGCAAGATCAATATTATCAAGACTTGGGTTTTGAAACATACCTAGATAGATTGTTTGAATAGGTGCAATTTCCATATTATTGGGAGGTGGATTTGAAGACATACCTGAAGTTGTTTGGATAGGTACTATTTCCATATCATTCAAAGTTGAAGTTGAAGGCATAGTTGGGTTTGTCTCCATAATTGCATTTTCTTCCATATTCACCATCTCCAGATTTGCATCATCTACATTCATTTCATCATTCATGAATTCATCTTCAACATTCATGGAACTAGATGCTACCAAAATTTTCATTTGACGAATCCTTTCTCTTCTATCCCTTTGTCTTTTTGCCTCCATATCTTTATTTGCTTGAATTTCTTTGGGTGTCATTAACTTTCTACATTTTTTTCTTTGTCTTTGCTTTGATCCCATGGTTACCAACCCATATTTGATGACAAAAAAAATGATTCAAGTAACCTATTTTCAAATTTCCATCTCCTTCAAATTTTGAAATAAAACTATGTACTATGAAGATCCTTTCTTCTATAAAATTTGAAGTACAAAAACATCATGAATACATCCAAAAGTTCTCTTTTTCCAAATCCTCTTGTAAAATGTTCTTGTACTTGATTCCACTTCAGAAAATTCAACCTGCACTTATCTATTCCAACAATTTGAATAGAATATGTCTTGCACAAGACAAATTTGCAATAAAAAATGTAGAAAATGGTGCTTTCAGACCGTACTGCAAAAAAGGAATGTTACAGAAAAATGTGTTTTATCAGTATTTTTCAAATTAGGGAAAAAAGGTCATATAAGAAACGTGTGCATGTTATGAAATGCGTACGCATTCTAAAAATAGAGTGTGTATGCATTTCATAATGCGTACAAGTTACCTTTACCCAATAGGTAAATAGATAATGCATATGTGTTATGAAACACATACGCGTTTCATTTAAATAATGCGTACATGTTTTAGTAATGCATACACGTTATTTAAAAATTAAATTCCCAACCCACATGTAGCCTTAGTTTTAGGATCAGGAAAGGCTTGGCAATCCAAGCCTTAGCCTTTGATCTACAACTAAAAAACTAAGGCAGATTTAAGAAGAATGTCCAACTTTGGCAATATGGCTGATGGAATTTTTTTCTGAATCAATCTATAAAATTAAAACCCATTAGAGAACACGATGTCTAGTTTCCAAATATATAGTTTTTATTAAGATTGGATTATGTTTTTCTATTTTTTAATTAATTTCTAAGAAAACTAGTCCTTAAACTTGAAATATCAGGCTTTTTTTGTTTTTTAATAACTTTTTTTTGGTTAACTTTCTTGTAAAAAAAATTATTTGGCATCAATTTTCAGACAATTCTCTGCACAATGAAAAAAAAAAGATTAAAAAAATGTTTAGCTAAAATTATGCTGTCTGTAAACGTTGATTTTTAAAAACAACAATTAAGGCCAATAAAAATTCAATAAAAAAATATATTCAACAAAAAATTACAAAAAAAATTCCTCATCAATCTTCATGTTGTTAGCTCTCTTTCCCTAAAAGGAATTAGCAAAATAATTTTGGATCAAAAAGTGGTCTTCATACACGTGCATGGTATGGTAAAAAAAAGGGACTTTTAAAAAGTGGTTTTTATAGATCCCTATCAAAATTTAATTTCTATAATCTAGGTATTTGAATAATTTACATATTTGGAAACTAGATTCAAAATGCTAAATTTCATATTACTGTCTTTTTTTAAGATTCATTGTGTAAGTGCCTCAAATTTTCAGTCCAAGTGTGACAAATTCTGAAAAACAACAAAAACACTTCCACTTTTTGAGCTTTTTGTGGACCCAACTTCTTGCATCAGCCCTAAATACACACATGACACATAGATTAGTATGATCAACATTACATTCAAGACTGAAAATTCATAGATTGTGAGTTATTGCAACCTGAATTAAATTAAAAATGGAATAATTTTTTCCTCTCTTGGTTACAACATAGTGCACTCTCAAGAATTTGAACCCTCACTGAATTGTTCTCCACCTAGATATAGGGGTCTTTCTCCTTTCTTAACGGTTACTAATTAGTTGCTAAACATAACAACACTTTCTTAACATTTAACTATCCATCTTGAAAACCGATGGACACAAATTATTAATTATCAGAATGATTACATCATCAATGATATGACCTTAGGTGATAACCAAACGTTTCTTGTTTTAATTTCTACCCCATGGAAACCAATTCTTGTGCATTTAGCATGCTTCACAAACCACACGTTAAATAGCCATTTTAGAAGTGCAATGGAGTCACACATGCAAATTGTTCGGTTGGAAGATCAATTGGGAATATTAAATAAATATTGTTCATGTTAGCAGTTAATTTCGACCGCATTGCCATCCTATTATCCGATCAATCTTAAAGAATACTAGTTCGAATGTCTCACCAACCATCTATAAATTTAGTAGGCACAACCACACTTTACCATCCTATAGTATCCAATATGGTAAGTGCTCAAAGTGGTGGAGTGTCAATGAATGACTTCATTTTCATTGAGGAAATTGAGTGCAGTCCCTTATTTAGGCGGTTGTCCAACCAATTAAGAGAGGTTTTTGTTGTCCAAAGTGAGATATAAGAGGAGGTGTTGCACAACATATTGGGAGAAGCATTCCTGAATCAAGTGCATGTACACAATGCTACGCTCCTTGAGCATTTTGAGTATACTATTATTTATACCTCTAGATGTCGAGATTGGGGAATGAGGGTAGCGAAGTGCCTGGTTAGACCTAAGTTTCATCATAGAGTTAATGTAGCTATTTTTGGGCTCAACAACTACCCACAGAGTAGACTGGTTGGTGATTCCATCTGCATCATGATTGCAACTCAGAATGAAGCCACTGAAGAAGATGTGACCCTTCTCTGTGTAGGGCTGGTAAGGAATGACATGGGGTTGTTTGCCCAATTCCTGCAATCTCACAAAAATCTACTATCACCACCCTAGAAAGAGCACCTCCAGGTGCTAGTTGAAGGAATCCACATGCTTATGTTTGTTCTTGAAAGGTGGAAAATTGTTTAGATTTTCTAGGGTTTGAGACCTACAATGACAATCTTCACTAACTTTCACTCAAGAACAAACCCTTGAGATCTCAATCCAAAAGAGAAAGAGATCTTGCAAGAGGGTTGTTCTAGGGACTGAATATGATCTATTAAGGGGTTCACCACCAAGTTTAGACTTGGAAAAGATAATGAAATGCAAGATGAAATGTAAAACCCTAATTGAATGCAAAGTAACACTTAATGACCTAAAAGATTGAATGAAACAACACAAAAAACTACAAAATAGAGTGTGTGCACCTAAAAAATCTAGAGATGGTTGGATGGACATATGGAACACTGAAAAATCTACTTTTAAGGTTGATTAGGCGATGAAAATAATAAGACCCCTCTTGCCAACAACAAATAGATTCTCACAAACAAGATTGAAATATAACAACTATTCTAAATTATATAGCAGAGACTCTCCACTCACATACTCATGGAAATACACACAAATTTCAAATTGCAATGAATCTTTCTTTATTCATTTACATTAAAATTAGAAACCACATTACATCAATGTCCTTCAAAGGCATTTCTCAACTCAACCACACTCAGCTACCTTTCCTTGGCAACCTCTTTACTTTATTTTATAGCTACACTACTCAGTCACTCACCTCCCATACATTGATGCCTTCTCTTTCCTTTTACTAGTGTTGCCGAAACCTGTAACCAAAACCCCTCTTGAATACCTCTACAAAGGTATTTTTCTCCTTCCCATTCCTCACAAATTTCTTCCCACATTTTTCTTCAAAAACCCCTGAAAAATGCATTGAAAATCATCAATTATTGCTCTGAAATGGGCTCCCAAATCTCCCCCAAGAATAGACCTACTTTGAATATACTATGTTTATGAGTGTTAAATGAGACATTTAAAGCCTCCATTAACTCCTCCAGGTGTTGTTTTTATTGCAGACGTGTTTTTCTCTATTTTGGGCGTTTTAAGATATTTAAAATATTGATTTTCTACCTATTTTATGCTCTAAATGCCCCCCATATTATTTATACAATAGATAAATAGTTAATGAAGGAATACAAACTGATATTTAATTTCCATGACCCTCATAATACCCTTCCACAATAAAATTGATCAAATTGGTACTCTAGAAGTGTCGAATCAGGTGTCGACAGGCAAAAAAATGAAATCTCTATGATTCACACAAAAACTAGCATGCAAGCTTGGAATGGTACCACATGGACTTCTGCAAAATGATTTTTTTCTAGCCCTCCAAAATCATGAGATATTAAACTTATCATAAATTGCTGACAATTTTTAACAATCTTTCGACATTAAAATATCCCAAACCCAAAAGGATATGAATTTAAATATTTTTGCACATTTCACATGCTACCTCCATGAATGTCCCTACCAAATAAATCTACTCCAATCCTTACAAGTTTTCTAAAAAATAATTTTTGAAAACTGCTCATAGAGCCTTAAAATGATGATTTGACAAAAACTGATTTTCTGCAAATTTGAATACACCAAGAGTTTTCCAAAGTTGGGAGATGTCAAATGAACCCCAAAACACACCAAAATTGAAATTAAAATCTAAAGCTTGTTTTTGGTTGATGTTGATTACCAATCTACTTGGATGATCCTGCATCAAACATGTCGGGTAGGAAAAAATTTGTGAGTAGAACTCACAAAATGGAGTGGAGTAGTAGAACTACTCTTTCAAATTGTAGACAACCTGCAACGAACTCCATCACTGCTTTAGACAAAAATAATTTCTTCCTCAGTCTCTTCCAACACTTAGTTGGGATTCTTGTCGTCCTCCTCCACTAAGTGTGCACTCTATTCATCTTTCTTCTCGTGGACTCACATCCACCATATACCATCATTCTTTGCCATATCTCTTCTTCATTTCTATTTTTCTTCATGGGATCCAACCCACAACAAATAGACCACCTCCACCAAGTTCATCCCGCACCATCATCTACAACCTATATACACAAATATGCAACATTCGCATACCCATTTTCAACTACAAATTTATCTTCTACTACTGCAATCTCTTCCTTAGAGGGTAAATAATCAACATTTTTAAATTTAAAACTAGAAATTACCTTTTTTGCTGCCCCAACATCATTTTCTTCATCCTCAAAACCTTTCATGTATGCATCTTCATAAGGCTGTTTGAATTTTTCCCATGTAGTCATGTCCTCCAAAGGACCATTTTTTGTTACATCTCCTTCTTTATTGTTTGCACTAAAGATAGCTTCATCCAAATTTTTCCTCTCAAATAACCTATCTATCATCCTCATTTCTTCTTTCAACAAGAGATCATCCTCTTCCTCACCAACCCACTTGTCAAATTTAGGACCATCCATTTTCACAATTTCTGATTGCAAACCCTCTTCATCCACTTCACACAATGCACTCCATTCACATGTTATCTTTGCAACTTGTACCTTATCATATTCTTCACTTGTGTGGGCTACCCCCACATATTATTTCTTACAGTTAACCCCTACCAAAGGGCTGTAACACTCTTTCTTTTCACTCTTCTTTTCGTTGTTCTCTTCTAAGAGAACATTCTTCTTCTCATATCTCTCTTCCCACATTCTCATTTCCTCTTTAAACCTATTTTCTAATATATTCACTACAACTTGGAGCTTTTTGAACTCTTCACAGTGCTTCCCATTTTCCACTTCTTCCCAATATTTTTCCTAGGAACGAAATTCATATGGGCCTCCTCATGAGCCATCCCATCCTCTCAGGTATAGATTACCTCATGCTCGACAATCGATCTACACACTCTAACCCTCTAACTTCATTCTCCACATGCAGGTTCTAGCATAGACTACCTCACATTCGACACTCTGCCTATGCACTCAGAACCTCTGGCTCTGATACCACTGATGCAAACAAACAAGACCCCTCTATTGAATATTCAAGATACTGAGAGTGGGGTTGAATCAGTATCTTCTTAAACTTATTGAACAAATACCATCATTTACTTTAATGCATAAAATAGAGAAGAGCAAGAACAAAGCATGAAATCACACAAGACAAGAACACCAAAATTTTGCGTGGAAAACCCAATGAGGGAAAAACCATGGTGAGAATTAGCTCACAATATATAGTTGTTTCAATACTAGTTACAAAAGAGGCTCACTGCCAAGTAAAAAAGCTCACTTCTTACAAGGACTCACTATGCAAAGTAGGGAGGCTCACTGCCTTCATAAATGATAGAAACAAAATGGCTTACAACCAGAATATGAATTGATGGAGTTACAACAAAAGTGCAGATTTAGTTCCTTTGATGCTCAGAGTATTCACTCACATGATAGAAGACTAATCTTTACCCTTCTACTCACACACTTCTCATATCAACACACACTCACATCCACACACCTTTGATTCATCTACAAACCATCTTGTATATATATATATCTGATATATCCACACGCATCAATTAGGTTGGCCTAATTGGATGCAATACATATTTAGAAAAAGATAATTGTCGGCTTCATACATAGCTTCTCTGAAAGTAATTCAACCATGTGGTATGCAATATTATGTCGGCTGGGACCAAATCTAGGTCACACATATATCCACAATACATTTTAAACTATTTACTGATTATTAGGTCGGCCATGATTAACCTAATAACAAAGTGTAGTCACCAAAACCGATGCCAAATCATCATCCAATCATATGAACATACAAAAATGCATACATATGCGCTTCTAGTAATCATAAACCTTTTATCAAAACCTTAAACAACAATGATTACTGGAAGGAATATGCAGACCAAAATGTCGGATCAAACACCAGAGGATGTAAACTTGTTATGTACATTGGTTCAGGGTACCAGACCAATCCGATACCATAAACAACATGGTGACATCAATGAAAACATACAAACTGATCTTGTCCATTCTTCCAACACCCTCTTGCCAACAACATAGATTCTCACAAAAAATATTGTAATACAACAATTATTCTAAATTATATAGCAGAGACTCTCCGCTCACATACTAATGGAAATACACACAAATTTCAAATTGAAATGAAGCATTCTTTATTCATTTACATTAAAATCAGCAACAAAATTACATAAATGGCCTTCAAAGGCATTTCTCAGCTCAACCACACTCAACTACCTTGCTTTTGTAGCGTCTTTACTTTCTTTTGCAACTACACTACTCAAGCACTCACCTCCCATACATTGATGCCTTCTCTTTCCTTTTACTAGTGCTTCCTAAACCTGCAACCAAAAAACCCTCTTGAATACCTCTATAGTGGTATTTTTCTCCTTCCCATTTCTCACAAACTTCTTCCCAAATTTTTCTTCAAAAACCCCTTAAAAATGCATTGAAAATCATCAATTATTTCTCCCGAATGGGCTCCCAACTCTCCCCAAAGAGTAGATCTACTCTATATATGCTATGTTTATGCAATGTTAAATGAGATATTTTAAGCCTCCATTAACTCCTTCAGGTATTGTTTTTACTCCAGAGGCGTTTTTCTCTATTCTGGGCATTTTAAGATATCTAAAATCTTGATTTTCTATCTATTTTACGCTCTAAATTCCCCCTATTATTTATGCAATATATAAGTAGTTAATGAAGGAATAAAAACTAATATCTAATTTCCATGACCCTCATAATTCTCTTCCACAATAAAATTGATCAAATTGGAGCTCTGGAAGTGTCGAATCGGGTGCCAACAGGCAAAAAAATGAAAGTTATTTGATATACACAAAAATTGGCATGCAAGCTTGGAATGGTACCACATGGACTCCTACAAAAGGATTTTTCTCCAACCCTCCAAAATTATGAGATATTAAACATTTCATAAATTACTGACAATTTTTAACAAACTTTCAACAATAAAATATCCCAAACTGAAAAAAATACAACTTTAATTATTTTTGCACATTTCACATGCTACCTCCATGAATGTCCCTACCAGATAATTCTACTCCAATCCTGACCAATTTTCCAAAAATAATTTTTGAAAATTGCTCGTAGAGCATTAAAATGATGATTTGACAAAAACTGATTTTATGCAAATCTGAATACACCAAGATTTTTCCAAAGCTAAGAGATGTCAAATGAACCCCAAAACACACCAAAATTGAAATTCAAATCTGAAGCTTATTTTTGGTTGATGCTGATTACCAATTTTCCTAAATGCTCCTGCATCACTAAGATTCATTCACCAAGCTGGGTGAATAATTCTAGATTCTGGAAAACTGCATCAGAACAGGAATCTACCAAATGGGTATCCAAATCTACAAAAACTTGAAAATTGACTGGAACTAGGACTCATTCACCATAAGTGGTGAATCAATCCAGTTGGGCTTTTCTAAAGGTTTAAAGTTTGAATCTGCTCTTCCTAGTCTACACAATCTGCCTTTGCAAGTTTTTGGATCCGAATCTCTGATTTGCAACTTGTAGGTCTTCTCCAAGGTTCTCCAAGGTTCTCCAAGGCTTGTTGACAACTTTGTCAACTATGAAATCTTGACAACTTTTCTCTAATATTGCTCCTTCGGAAATATGCAACCTAGACCTGCAAATCACACACAAAGGAGAGGGGAAAATTTTGTTGGGTTAGTGGATAGGGGTTTTCCTTGGTCAAACCCCTTGTTGGTAATTAAACCTTGAAATGAAATCAAATATGAATTAAGAATGATGAATGAACAAATGACAATATTGCAACTCACCAAACCCTAGCGAGAAAGTGCTAGAAATATGTTTGAGATGGCTCCAATGAATGTAGATCTTGATCCTTGCTTGAATGAGATAGATCTTGAATTGAACACTTGCTTGAATCATGAAATCCTACATCACAATTTGTAGTGTAGGAAAATGCATGCCCTTGCATTTTCACACTTTTTTGGGCCCGCCTTGCTTTATTTATCTTTATTTGTCTTAATTGGTCCTATTTTGCATCCACAAGCCTAATGAATTACATCTTTTTATGGCTAATCCCAACAAACATCAAAATATTAATGATAATTTAATGATTTTGGTTGTGTGTCCTTGATTTTTGGGTCGGGATTAAGACACCACCTAGGGCATCATTGTCCCCTAAAGGTCTTGGGACCCTAATTTCAAGTGGACCTTAAATGGGCCCCTTTTTGGAGTTTGTGCCCCAAGTTTCAAGACATGGGACTAAGATGCCACCTAGGGCATCTTAGTCACCCTTAAGGTATTTTCAAGATTTAATTTCAAATCTTGGCAATATTTAGTCTCCTTTAATTAATGATTTCATATGTCGAATTGTTGTGGTGTAATTTTTTGATATTAAGCATGGATACATATAAATAAAAGGTTCATTCATTCATTTTCATCCCAAAGCATTCAATTATTCATTCCTAAGGCAAGTTTATAAGATCAAGAGAAATTCATCAAGCATTTGGAACCATCATGAAGATTCAAGCATCATATCAAGGATATTCTTGCATCATGTGTGTTTTTGAGCTAAGATTTTTGATGTAGGGTTTTGATTCAAGCAAGCAATTCAAGTCAAGATCTATCAAGCATTCATTGGATTCAAGATCTACATCCAAGTTAGCCACCTCACACAAGTTTTCTGACTTCACAACAAGGGTTTGGTGAATTGCAACATAACACTTTTTTCATTCATCATTTCCCTCCATTATTTCATTTCATTTCAAGGTTGAATTACCAACAAGGGGTTTTGTTATGCCTTGCATAACCGCCCCATCTTTTTCCTTGGTCAAAATGGGTCCCCCTTTTGTGTTTTTATCTTTTGTTGATTTTCAAACAAAGTTTGGAGTCTGCTGTTTCCAACACTTTGTTTTTCTTTGGTTTAGCCTGTCAGAACTAGAACCAGAATTGAATCGAGTTCTGAAACTTCTTTCAAAACTCGTTCCAATCCCCATCCCGACAGTCTTTCTTTTTGACCTTTTGTTTTGTCTTTGTCAGAGCTGGAGCTAGAGTGGAATTGAACTCAGTATTTATTTGAAGTTACAAAATCAAAATTCATTCCGTCTCCCCCTTCGCTTTTTGGACTTTTGTTTTAGATTAAGTTTTTATGTTAAGTTTTCTTATTTTTGGTCTTTTTGTTTTATTTTTGTGTTTGGTTTTTGTTATGCTTTGTTGGCAGAACCAGACCCAGAATGAGAATGACGTTGGGAAATTAATCAAGTTTCCAAATCCGTTTTCATTTCGATTACGCTCCTGCCATTTCTTGGTCGTTGACTTTTTACCGAAGTCACATTGCTGTGATGTGTTAGTTCTTCTCCAGTTTCGATTCCGCTTTACTGCATTTAATGCATTAATGATAGTTGCCATGCATAGGTAGAAACTCTGAGTTTTACCTTGATTAGGGATCAAATGAGTGGTCATTATCATTGTTAAGAAATTGAAGAGCAAAGTAGAGCAGCAGTGGAATTTTTCTGGAGTGAATCGATTGAAAGAAGAGGAGATAATTTCTTGCAGATTTCTTCAGAAGGTTTGCCTATTTTTCGTTCGAGGTAGGGTTCCTATTCTTGTTTTTCTTTTATTTTATTTTTGTGTTCTCTTATTTCTGTTTGATCATTTTTCTTTGGGTAGGCTCGTGTTTCTCAGTGGGTTTACATGGTTAGTTTTTCTTTGTTTTTGTTGGTTTATTGTTCTTGTCTTCATTTTTTGCTTTGTTTCTGGTTTTTAGTGAGTTAGGGCATGGTTGTTTTCACATTTTGTCATGATCGCATTGTGCTGCATTGGTTTTTAAACACGTAGATTAAATTAGGGTTTTACAATGAGATAGATTAAATTCAGGTTTTACAGTGAGTTAGGGTTGGTTAAATCTTGTTTTTACTTAGGGATTTTTGTCGCACATTCATCTAGTTAAAATTAGAGGGTTAAATCGTGCCCTAGTTTTTATATCAAGTTTTTTTAGATTAAGGGTTTATATGCATTTCAGTGTTCGCATTTTCAAATTTTAAATATGATGCCCTAAAAGTATAGTCACCCCCACGGTCATATGGGCATGGTCTTTTCATGTTATATTTAAGCCTCATTTCATTTTAATATGACCCTAGTCCTTAATCATGAAATTATGCTTTAAACTATTAAAATCGTTTATGACGTCAGGGTTAACATAGGCAGAAGTGGGATTGGAATTGATTTAGATTTTTGGATGTGTTTTATAATTAGTGTCAATTCCATCTTCCATCCCATCTCCGACTCTACTTATAGTGAGAAGTCTTCTTTTAAAATAGCAATAACCTAGGCGGAAGCGGAAGCGGAACCAAAATAAAATATGAAAATAGAAAATCTAAAAGAAACCAAATCCATTTCCATTCCGGTTTGGATTCTGGTTACTGTTCTAGTTTTGACTCCGAGCCCGCTTCTTGTTAGTAAAATATCAATAACTGTTTTGGCTCCAAGCCCGGTAGTATGTTAAAAGGGGATTGTTTAAGATGTTTTTTGCCTAGTTCTGCCTCTAATGTATGTATGAAAGGTATGATTTTAAAATATATGATGAGATGTTTATTCAAGGATCTAACTATAGGTTTTGTTGTAGGAAAGATGAAGAATATCAAGAACATCAAGAGAAGTTGTCCAAAGAAACCGGCCTACAACATCAAAAGCAACAGCTAAGCCCAAGAAGATCAAGCCAGAGTAGTTACCTTATACCTTAAGGTATAACCATAGGAGTCATGTTGCCATCGCAAGCAAAGTAGAATTAGATTGGTCTGACATAACTGATACCAATCTGGGCCAATACAAATTTGAGGAGTCATATGCGAACACATTCAATGAGGATGTGACACCTAGAACTAAAAGAAAAGTGGATTCCGGTTTGGCTCATATCACCATGTTTCCTCTATCAATCCAATGCCCGGAGTTAATCATGATAGTTGTAGGAGCTTACAATCTGGCTAGTCAACAATGCATGGATACAAAAGATAATGTAATCATTGATGTCACTCCTCAAATGTTTCAAATCATGTTTATTGTCCCAAACCCAAAGAACTTGGTATAGTTAACTGAGGCAGATGCCCTAGAGAAATATAGAAAGTACAAGGAATCCAACAAGTCTCACTTGAACAAAAGGTGGTTAAAAAAAGAGAAGAAGTCTCTAACCAAGCTCGTAGACCAACCAAAGAGGGCAGATTTTTATAAAGAAGTATCAGATTTAATAATGATGTTGTCTAGGGCCTTTGGGAAGAGAGATTCCTTTCATTTCAAGGAGTGGATGTTTCCCTTCATCCAGATAATCTTAAATGGCACCCAACAATTTGATTGGCCAATGATTGTTTTAGATGCCATTCATGATCAATTGACTAGGATTAGGGAGACTAAATGCTTTTTCATGACTTCTTACATTGTGTATGCAGCAGCAAGAGTAGGTATCCTCCCAGGTCTGAACAGAGTGGGGATAATAGGAGAGGCTGATGGATAGAAGAAGGTGTGGGATCATTATAACCAACTGTCCCTACAGGTTGCTGAGACTCAATTCAGAAGGGTTAATGATGCATTCATATATGTGATCATTAACCAACTCAACGAAGATGTAGGGTACAGATTGAGCCAAGAGGCCATGGCATTTATCACTGAATGGGGATGTTGGTACATTCAATACCCCAGGTTCACATACTTCAGGCTAGCTGGATTTGAAGGTCATCCACATTTGCTACCAAGATGTTGCAATAATAGGATAGTTTTAATGGAATTTGTATATTAGGCTCTAGGGGTTAATGCCCAGTTTGGATTGAAACATAAAATAGGATGTCATAAGTTCCGCATGAAGTTGGGTGAATATAGCTGTTAGCATCTAGTGGGAAAAAAGGTAGTGTGCAGTGAGTTGATACATTTAAAGCTAGGTTTATATACAGCTCAGAAGCACTTTGACCTGAAGAGTAAAATGAATGTCTTGTTGCCTTCTATGTTTGATAAACATTTCAATTTATTGGAAGATTTTTGGAGTGACCGATAGGATGAGTATGATATGAGGAAGAAGAATTATGAGAGATTACCTGTCTCACTCATGGCAGAGCTTGGGATCAAAAATGACATTCCTGACACATTGGTGGATGATGGAGTTGTATTGGATCCATCGTATGAAGCTTTAAACATTGGGACTAAAATCTTGGATCCGATTGACCGGGACAGTGAGGAAACCATTGACATTAAGCAGATAGGGTGAGCAGTCTTGGATAGGAGCATTCAATGGGTGGTTCTAAGAACCAAAACTCCTCAAGGACCAGCTCCTAAAAAGGGCAAAGGATATAAAAGGATCAAAAGAAAGACACCTCCCAAGGAGTCGTTGGAGTTCCTTCCTCCAGACATTGAAGAAATAGAGCTTGAAGCAGCAGTTGATGAACTAGAGACACAAGAAGGAGATGCCCAAATAGGATCTGTTGTTTCAACACCTACATTAGGTGAGTCTTCTACTCAAATCCCACTTGCAAAACAAAAAAGTGAAGAAGTGCGAAAAGGGACTCTTCATAATATTGTTGAAACTATGAAGGGAAAAGAAGTAGAGGTAGAAATTCATGATGTTGTAATAGATTCTAATGAGACTCTGTCAGAGAAGGGTATACAATAAAATATGCCTCTAGAGGAGGATACTGAACAGGTAATGACAGAGGAGGATCAGTGGGCATTGTTTGAAGAGGTCAAGAATGCTAATGATCAAGCTGCAACAATAGAGAAACAAAATTTAATTGATGCCAAGACACAAGATGATGCCATACTACATCAGGAGCACATAGAAGCTAAATGAAAAGCTAATGAAGTAGAGAAGCAACAAAGGAAAAAATAGCATGAGCTCAAGGTTAAGGAGGAAAATGATAAATTAGAATTGATAGAGAAAATTCATGACCTTGAGGAAGAAAAGGCAAGACACCGAAGGGAGAGAAGTTCTGGTAGCTAAGTTAAAGCTTGCTGAAGAAGCTCACATAATTGAAGAGAAAGCAAAATGATTACAAAAGAAGAAAGAGGCTGAAGAATTGATCAAAAAGCAACAAGAAGAAAAAGATGCAAAAAAGCTTAAATATTTAGAGGAAGAAAGGAAAAGGGAATTGGATGAGGAAAGGTTGGAGAAGGAAATATTAGAAGAAGCAAGGAGGAAGAAGGAGGAAGAAGATGAGAGAGTACAAGAGAAAAAAGATAAGGAGGAAGCTGAAAAGCTGGCACAAATAAGTGTGGAACAAGAGCAGCAACAGAAATAGAGGGTTGATTCTCAACCTCAGGTAAATGTGCAACCTCCCTTAGCTACTACCTCCTCTTCTTCAACCATGATGACTGTTACTCCAAGTGCTTCAACTTGGTTGAAATTAGACCTTCAAAAGAGAACACCGACACCTTCTCAACCTCTCAATTGGGAGGATATGATGAAGGAAATAGAAAAAGAAAGGCATAAAAAGAAGGCCAAGATCCTACATTCTACTAGGCTAACTGACAAAGGAGAAATTGTGGCTGAGTGTGCTATACCTATGATAGACAAGGAGGCAGGAGATATGTAATTAACAGATTATCAGCTAGGCACTGTGAATTTGGGGAGGCCTACCGGAGACCAGCAAATGAATTTAATTGATGTGGTAGTATCCTCAACCAAGTCAAGGATGTTGAAGGATAAACAAAGGAAGGATGAGCTTAAGGCTCAACTAGATCAGTTGCATGTTTTCCTTAAAAATGATTCTGCTCCAAGATCACAGTAGGTTGCTATGATTGAGACTCTAGTTTTGCTGAGCAAGAAGGAAGTAGATGATTTGGAATAGGTGAGGGGCAAGGCATAAATGTTGGATTGGTGGGTTAGTAAATTGAATCAAAAAATAGATGAGGTACTAGAAGATAGTTTTGAGGTTTACAAAGTGACTGAGGGGCTGATAGAAGAGATGAATCAATATATTAAAACTTTGGAAGCACAAGAGGAGGAGTACAAGGGATACAACCAGAAACTGAAAGAAGTTAATAAGTTGCCTAAGACTACCCTTCTAGAATAGTCGATACTAGAAGAAGATAATAAAGATTTTTTGGAAAAGACTTATTGTATACTCGAATTTAGAACAAATATACTATACAAACATAGAAATGAGGTTCAAGATTCTGTTAAGGAGCTAAATGAACAATTTGAGGAGTTGGAGGTCATCATTGCTATTATAGTAAATGTTGATGTACTTGTAAAAGAAGGCTTACCTTTAAGCCAAATAAAGGAGAAATGGACTAAAAGATTTAAAGAGGTTATGTAGAGAGGAGATGTTGGTGAAGATCTACTGATAGATCAATTGATGGACATCAAAGAAGAAATAAGAGCAGCTAAGAGAGAGTTGACAAAGCTGAAGGATATGAGAGGGTTTGTTATAGCGGAGTTGGAAAGAATTAAGTTTGAAGATAGTTGGGTGGATGGGCCAGAATTAGACATATTACAACAAGTCTTCTCTAGCTATGATGAATACATGGTGGAACAAACTCTGCATGCATAAATCTCATGGATGCATGGCTTTCTTCTTCTTTACATGTTGCATGCAGTACTGACAGTTTTGAGGCGCATGGATTTTCTTCTCTTCTATTCTCTTTTCTTCTAGTTTAACTAAGTTTCCAAAGATAATTGTAATCCTTAAAAGGGTGGGTCGACTTAAAATAGAAGAGGACTTCAGATTTTGTATATCTATAAATACCCTTGGGGTATCATATTGTAAGGGTCAGATGATAGAGAATAGAATTGGCCACCTGATATTAGGAGATATAATTTTTCATAGTTGTTATAGAGATACATTGTTACTTTTGTTGATGGTGTTTTTATGCACTTCACAACACAGGTAATGCGTAGGTGCATCACCTCTCTTGAAAGACAATTTTCCACAATCAAATTGCAGAACACTATCCCAAGGTCTCTCAAATGTCAGGTCTTGATGATGCTTGGAATATATCAGTTGTTTGTGTGATTTGCTGGAATCATAAGGTGACCTTACATGGTCTAAGATGTAGGAGAATTGAGTCAATAAATGGAGTTCTAGAGGCCTGGAATTGATATGCTTTGCTGCAGGCTTAGGCAACAGTCTTAGACTCCATTATTTCATTGGATTTGGCTTTACAATGTGCAATGAACCTTGGCACAAGTTGTTTCTAGAAAAAAGGAAAAAAGAAAGGGCGAGAAAGAAATATGTTTCCTAGACCTGCAACTACCGATGAATAGTGATCATGGAGGTTCCTACTGTGGACAGTTTCCTTAAACTGGATTTCATTTAATCAGAATTCTCACAATATCATGAAATTTGTGCTTTTTTCTAGGGACTGTAGATGTTCATCATTCATTCATTATGGAATCATGAATAAATATAAAGTTTAATGAACAACAATGGAATCAAAGTCTAGACTAACTTTGCACAGTCATCTACCTTCAGCAAATGACCAAATGTATGGACAAGGAAAGCATACACACAACAACTATCTCCAAAACCAGAAATAACATACTAAATTCACCAAGTCTAAACTGAAGATGCTAGAACAATAAAGTAATTTAAAGCAAAAATATAACTAAAAGGGAGAGGAATCATGAAACATATTGAGAAACCCAGAAAATACACCAAAAAATGACTGTATTTGCTATTTATAATTTCTGCAGCATGCCTTTACAACAACTCAACTCTGTTAAAATGAGAGGAGGAGAGCCCTATTTATAGTTTTCAAAAAACAAAATGAGTGGCCAAGATTCATTTTACATTAGGGTTTCACCTACCCCCAAATATATTACATTTATAAATACTTTCTTGTCTCTTCCCTATTTCGTCATCTAGTGACAACATTGTAGCAAATTTGTCTTTTAACCTTTTTCCCTTTGCTGTAGCTATTCTTCAAGGAACTGTTCATCAATGAGTAGATTGCCCTCTCGCTTTCTCAATGTGGCATACTCCATGAAACTCAGGATCAGGGACTGGAGCTTATCTACCTCCACGATGTCGGATTTCAGGATTTGGTAACTCCATTCCTGAGAATTGTTGCCAAGCTTCATCCAGTCTACCTCATACTTAGCATCATTCTCTTTGCAAGCTTGTGATTATGTGAAGGCTCGGGCTGCAAAACACATGAACTCAGTGGTGATTTCGGTAGACATCCCATCTTCCATAATCTTCAAGAAGTGGGGCTTGATGTTCTCGGGATTGATCTTAACTGCGGGCACCTCATAGCCCATCATCAGTTTGAGGTATTGAGTACACTCCTCCCTAGACTCCCTTTCCCATTCAATGTCAGGTGCTATCCATTCCAAAATTTGCTCTAGCCTTCTCTTTTGATGATTATAGTCTCGCTTCTAGGTATCCACTAGCCAGTGGTTGTTGTCTTTGAAGGTAAGGTCCTTCTCCCAGATATCACTCGACAACGCGAGAATGGCCTCAATCTTTGGGTAGTCTTCATCGTACTTCTTAGGGAACTTCTCACAGATCTACCTTGTGTCTTTGAGAGTTTTCTGAACCTCTAGGAACCTATTTGCTGCCCAGACAACCATGTTGATGCCCGTGTTCCCTATGTCCAAAACCTGTCGGAACCAATTTTTCGTAGTTTTGTCCAAGTTAAGTCTCTTTTCTAGTTTGTCAATCTATTTTCTGGATAGCAACTGAGGCGGGGCCAATGATGTTGTAGGTTGTTCATCTAGAGATGACCACTGCTGAATATAAGTTTTTAGATCAGCCACCTGCTCCTTTAATTCCTCTTTGGAGATCTTATCCTATTGGATAAGATGCACCACTGTGGCGACCGACTCCTGGAGATGCTCAACCTTCTGCTCCCTTATGGCCACTCCTAAGTCGATGGTGGAGATGTTGTAAGTTATGCCATGTTCCCCAACCATTGGCATTGCTATTTGCACTGCTCTTGATCCCGAGACATCCATGGTTATCTTTGATTTGACCCTCAGCTTCTTCTCTATTCCGGTGCTTATTCGTGCTCTGGCCATGATGGCTTCCAGCCTTGCCTTGGGATCCTTCAAGGTGGGAGTCTTTTGCTTGAGTGGTCTTTGCAGCCAATCAAGCATTTGGGGTTCTTCCCTTGGCGGTTCACTTTGAGTCCTGCTGTCCTCCTTTTCGAGTTTGACAGTTCTAACAACAAGAGCCTTCTCATTTACTCTTGTATCTTCCTTTCCTTCACTCGAATCTTGTTTGAATGTTTCATGCCCAGTGGGGGACTCGATATGTAGCTTCTCCTTGGGTGAATCCTTCCTTTTAGTATCCTCCTCCTTATTTAAAGTATCCTAATGGTCCTTGGGGCTCTCTGCTTGTTCGCTCTCATGGAGGAAAGTTTCCTTATCATGCTCTGGAGTTTGGCCATGTTCCTCGATTGGAGACCTATCACCTTCCGTCTCTGGAGCAGCAGTCTCCTCTTCCTGTGTAAGTCGATCCTCGGCCTCCTTGTCCTTAATTTCCTTGAGCTACTTGCCCCACTCCGCATTGAGCTTGAGATCAATCAATTCTCGGATCAGTTTAGCATCAAGGTCCTCACTTCCCTCACCGGACTCATTGGAAGACTCATAGGCCACCTTATCAATCTTCTGATGCTCGAACAAGGGATGTTCGTGATATTTAAACTCTTCATATTCTGGCGCCTTCTCAGCCTCTAACTATTGTCGTTCACGTTCATCTGATATCTGCATGGTCACCTTCATCTTTGGTGATTCAGTAGAGGGGGATGCTGTTGGAGTGGAGGCCATAGCTTGAGCTATTGCAGCCTAGACTATTGGATTAGTGAGCATCTCTGAAAGCTCAGAAGGCACATTCTGTATATACTTCACCAAAGACTTTGGAAGGCTTGGGGCTGGTGTTGTGGTAGTGGAAACGAAAGGAAGGGAAGGAGACATGGAGGGAGAGGTCATAGGCGAGGTGGCGGTGGAAGGTGAATCCATGGGAATGACCTACGATACTGGAGGAGTAGGAGCAAGTTGGATAGAGATATCCACCATAGGCGGGGAGGAAGCAGAAGCTGGAATTGAGGCAAGCGGGGTGGCGATGGTGATTATAATGGGTGGAGATCCAAACAAGCTAGATCCTTTGCTTGCGATCCCGAGGGGCGAACCCTTAGGCATCACCATTGTCTCCGTGCCTCCTATTGTTTTTCTTTTCTTCTTAGAGGGCTCCGGCTCGGAAGACTTATGGGCATAAACTTTTGGTTTGGGTAGTTGTTGGCTAGCCTCCTTTCTTTTCTTGGTCCTCAGAGGTGGTGGGGCCTTAGATGTCTCCCCAGTTGTAGCGGTGAATTCCCCACCTTCGGAGCCACTTGGTTCACTAACATGCTCACTTGCAAGCTCGGTGTACGTCAGGATGACCCCTTGTTGTTTCAATTGGGCCACCTTCTCGTTGATCCATGCTCTCATTCGAGCTTCAATGGACCTAGTGAGCACACTAATATCATTGAGCTCTGACGCATTCCAGTTGATAGTGGGTAGCGGCAGGTTGGAAACTGCATTGTAAACTGGATCCACAATTGCCTCATCCTCCTCTAACTGATCAGGGACCAGGCATAAGTTCACCCTTCGTACATGGATGACGGTCATGCGCATATAATACCACAACCATACCTCAAGATCATCCTTGCAGTTGGCCCAAAAGTCCTTGATGTTGTGGAAGTGGGCATATCTGCTCCCCAGTGCCTTTGTGACATGGCCATAGGGATCCAATCATGGCCTCGTTGTGTATTGTTCAAAATTATATTCTACCAGCTCCTTTTCTGAGTATCCTACGCACTAGAAAGTGTGGACCTTATACATCCCCTAACCAAGGTTCATGGGGTAGATGGGGCCCGCTAGATGTTTTTCACTCAAGACACTGTGAATGTGTCGCAGCTGCTGAGTCAGCTCCAAGAGAACGATCCGGTCATTTGGGTACCGGGGCAGCTTGTTTGGTTTGTCTGAGAAGCCTTTGGCACGGATGTAGGTGAACCTTGGGAAATGAATGTACCAGAAGGGGTATTGTCTAAGGAGGACCCTAGCACTGTGGGACATCCTTCTATGAAAATCTCCTCCCACTGATCAGATGACATGGGCAATGAATGCGTCATTCACCCTGCAGTAGTTCCTTTTGAAATTCTTAAACTGCAACTAAGGGTACTTGTCATAAGGTTTGAGTTCTGGCTCTAATGGATCACTAGGCATCATGGTCAACCCTTGATAATGTCGCTGATTGGTGAGGGAATACACCAAGTAAGAGGTCATGAAGAATTTTTTAATTTTCTTCACAGTGGTAAACTGCTCGTGGAAGCAGTCGCTGATGATGTCGCCCCAATAGAAGGCAGTGCCCTTACCTCAGAGAATTTGTTCTATGAAATAGAACATCCACTCTTGAAAGAAAACCATGCTGGGAAGGCCCATGACTCGGCTGAGCAGAGTTACAAGGTCATGGTAGTCATCATGGAAATCATTGCGGTAGAGGTCCTGAGGGAGCTTCCCAGCACTAGCCCGTTTGTCCTTCAACCAGCACTGGTTGATGAGCCTTTTACAATCCAATGGGTCCTGTTCCCACACCTCTTTACAGTCTTCCATGGTGGGGACCTCCATGCTCTCGAAGGCAGGAATGTGGAAGGTCTCAGTTATACCTGATGGAGACATATCTGCAAGGATATTCCCCTCATGATCCACAATTGTTCTAGTATCAGATTGGTATGCTCTTTATTAATTTTGCATTTGCTATCTTTGGGTTCATTCTGACCCTCTGCCTAAATTCATCAACATCGACTTGCCTGATGTTGGTATCTGAGACATCCCTCCAAAGGGTAGTGATCCTAGATTGAATAGGGACCCCTTGGAACTTGTACTTCATCAAGTCTTTATCTTCCTTGCCTCTTGGTGGCTTGGCTGTTCCTTTTCCTTTCCTGGAAGCACCAAAAGTCTCTGGATCAGATTCCATAAATCCTACACAAAAGACGAGAATTAGTAACGATGAATTTGAAAAGAGGGCCACCGACAAATCCCTGCATGTCAAGATTAGTCCAGCAATCACAATTCATATTTAATAATCACAGAAGCTAGATACTTCACCATTTAGAGGGCAATGTAGACAATCCGGAGTTCCTGGGCTGAAAATCCCTTGGCAGAATGCCATTTGAAAGGGAAAAATGAGAATAAAATTCCCATATGCATTCCCCAAGGTTGGATTTGAAGATTTGAGGTTGGAAATGGAAGAAAACCGAATTCTAGAAAATGGGTCAAAATCCATTTTGGATTTAGAGGTCATTTGATGCCCCATTTGGAGGTTCGGGCATCATTTGCAGGGAAGCCGTCTGAAACGACGCAGAGGGAATGAAATTTTAGGTGACGGAATCTGGGTCTCAGATTGCCATCATCGGGAAGCGGCTATGGGTTGGCCATGCAGAATGACGGAATGAAAGAGGAAGTCCGGGGGAGGAAACCCGAGAGGAAGTTTCCAGAAGTGGCCAGGGTTTGGGACAATCGGACGACGAATGAGGCACCGGGACCCGAAGGTCGGGAAGACGCTCCAAGCTCACCATTCAGAACGGCGCAGGAGGAATGGAATTCCGATGGGGGAATTTCAACGTCCAAAATCTGGAAGAAGCTCAGAGGAAAATAAAACCAAGGTTTCGGGTTTCGGTGGACAACGGACTGGGGTCCGGAATCCAGGAAGACACTCGGACGAGGCTGTGTAGAATGGCAAAAACACAACGGAATCCAAAAAAGGGAATTCCAGAGGTGAAATTCCAAGAGGAAGAAAAAGTGTTGAGAGTTTCGACCGAAAGATGGAAGGTTTTGCAGTCGGGAAGCAAAGTTTGGAGAGCTGCTCGAGGAAGGCCATTTGAAACGGTGAAATAGGGATGGAATTATGGGAAGGGAATCGCAAGGACCAAATTTCGAGGGAAGGTTGAATTGGTAAGAGCGATGAGTTTAAACTTTGGCAAACGAGGCACCGGGAGCTGGAGATCGGGAAAATGCTCGGCAGGGCCGTGCGGAACGGCGGAGACACAATGGAATCTCAGGAAGGAAATTTCAGAGGTTCGAATCTGAAGAGGGAAAATCATCAAGGATTTCGACTGGAAGATGACCTTACGGCTAGGAAATGATGTCCAGAGAGCCGCTCGGGGAAGGCCATTTAAAACGGCGAAATAGGGACGAAATTTCAGAAACCAAATTTCGAGGGCAGATTTTAAGAGGATTGAAGCCTAGAATTTGGATGGACCTCGAGGGTTTGGGGTCCGAGGGTCGAGAGGACGCTCTAGAAGTGTCGTTTGAAATGATGGAGACACAACGGAATCCTCAAAAGGGAATTCCGAGGGTTGGAACCCGAAGAGGAAAAAACAAGTTCAAAAAAATGAAGAGGGCGGGGGCACGGACGGCCGCGGGAAGACCTAGGCCCAGAGGGTGCCAGCACTGTTTCGAAGAATAGCCATGATGTGGGAAGGTTCTGGATCAAATTTTGGATGATTTAACGATTGATTTCCTAGATTTCAAAAAATGGGTTATGTGTGGAGGGTGCGAATTTACTTAATTTGGGTTTCATTTTACATTTTACCCTTAGAAAAATCAAAAAATTCGCAAAACAAAAAGCTAGGGCACGCGGACGGAAAATCTACCTCGAAATCCCGAAGAACAAGCTACTAGATGCATTTTTATAGAAAAATCGCCATTAATGCAGCATTAACTCTTCTGTACGGTTGCAGGTTTGGTTGGGGGATTTGAAAATGCAGGGGTGGCGGGAGGTCCAGAGTTCGAGGTCCGAAAAGCCGTCTGGGGGCCGCCGCTCGAAAACAGCGAAGACCAACAGGAAAGCCGGTAGAGGAAACCCAATAGTGGCAATTCGGCAGGGGCAATCCGGTAGGGGAAATCTAGAAGGGGAAACCTGGAAGAGGAATTCCAAAAGGGGAAATCCGGCAGAGGAATTCCGAAAGGGGAAATCCAACAAAGGAATTTCGAAAGGGGAAACCTGAAAATTTCCATAGATGCTAGAATTTCGACAGGGAATACCCAGATAACCTGAGACTTAAAATATGGCATTGGTAAATGTGCTACCCCCTATAGGGGCACAAAAAAGGGTACGCAAAATGAGGTGAAATGAAAGAGGACCAAAAAAGGTAAAGAGGGAAAGAGGGTCCCCATTCTGAATGGGGCGTGTGTGCAAAAGGCACAACTTTCATTTTTTACAGTGAAATAAAATTATAGGTTTGCGCAATATGGTGTTAGAATTAAGTTTTACTTGATAAGGTTGATGAGTTATAATCTATCTGTATGCCAGTGATTGTGCTGAAGCATGATTTTTTCTTATGTGATGAAAGTCATTAGAAGAAGCCGGATTTAAGGATTATCTCATTAGATTATCATTGAATTGAATTTATTGAAGTTTGTTGATCTATGATCTTGGCAATGAATGAATATGTGTTCTTTTTGGAATCTTTGAAATAGTTGTGATATGTGAATTAAAATAAGCACCTTAGATGCATGCAATGGTATGGATTATTCTATGAATTGTATCATGCTTTGGTTTTCTTGATCTATTGGAAAATATTCATTGTTGAAGATATATGTCCGCATACTCGATGAGTTTGATTCATGTTTGCTGATTTACCCTCTAATCTATCTTTTTCTTTTATTTAAAACCCCCTTTCTTTATTAAAATAGCTCAATGAATAAGTCATTGCTTGTATTCTTTGTTACCAGCATAGGCCCCTTGAACATTATAGTTGAGAACCAACTACCAAGACCTTGGGAGTTAGGCTACTATATGTTGTCTTTCTTTTTCAGAAGAAATAGAATATAAATATTTTGTTTTACGTTGTTTGTGTCATTTTCACCATCAACAGGTTTGACCAAGGAAAACCACCATTTACTAACAATCAACAAGTTTTTCCTCTCTTGCATTTTTGTGTTTGCAGATTTAGGTTGAAGACTTGAAAATCATTTGAAGTGCAAAGTTGCAAAGTTTCATTGCAATTTTTCATCTCCACGTCCCAAAAACTCACTTACAGGCTAGATCTGGAAGTTTCAGGACCTAAGATCTGAGAAGAAGGAAGTGTAGACATTGGGCCTCGAGATCACATTTAGAGATTTTAAAAATTCTAGATGGGACTAAGTCACCACCTAGGGCGTTTTAGTCCTCCCAAGGGTATTTTTAAGAGATTCTTTCATATTCGGCTCTAACATCTGAAGATTCCACATCTACCCTAAAAAATAGCAGCAACTTTAAGACAACGGTAAGGGAATCTTATTCCTCCATGACATATTTTGACAACTTCTTTGCATTTTCAAAAACCTTATTACACATGCATACTTCCCAAGTACACATACCCTAACTTTCTATTGCATAATTTCATCATTTGCACTCATCATTAGCTTGCATTATTAGGTTTTGTGAGTTAAATGTTAAATTGTGTGTTTCGAGCTTTTGTTTGGTGGTGAACCCCTCTAAGTTTAAAGAATCCCCTCCTAGGTCTTCCCTATTGAGAATTGACTCACCCTTTGGGTTGATAGTCAATGCAATTTGGGATCCTAGGACATTACTGAGTGACCTAAGGAACAATAGGGGAATCTCCCTCTATTTTCTCTATGTTACACAATTGTTAGCTCAAAACCAAATATGATGCATTTAATCTTTGACATGATGATTGATGCTTGAATGCTACTCTAGAATGCTTGACAATATTCTGTTGAATGCTCTTGTGAATGCTTCAATTCTCTTGTGAACTCAAGTTTCTATAAGGGTCACTTGATTGCTGGTTAGCATGAAAATGAGTGAAAGAACCTTGTATTTATACTTAATTATGCAAGAATTCCCAAAATTACAACATTGTAAGCCAAAATTAGATCTAGGAGAATAAAATCCCACCAAGAATTTGAATTAATTTTGATTTTGGGCCACACATGACTCATTCACCCAAAGTGGAAAATGAGTCCCAAATCACTAAATCTGAGCCATTCAAACCTGAAACACTTGAATTATGATTGGGTATTGATTGGTGTTGGGATTATCCTAAAAAATATGCAATAAATAAGGTTTGTGGATGGAAAATGGGGCCAATTAAATCATAAGAAATCCCAATTATTAATGACAAGCCTAAAGAAGTGTGGAAGTGTGTTACAACACTTTACACACTCCAAATAAGACATGATTAAGGTTAAAAAGTGATTTATTAGATTCAGTTAATTAATAGAACCTTAGAAAAGTGTGAAAGTGAGTTAAAACACTTCACAACACTTTAGTAAGGTACCATTTAAATCCATTAGTTCACAAGGGCCGAAGAGCTAATGTGAATGTGTCAACCACACTACAACACTAAATCAAGGAAACATTAAGCCTAATTCAGCAAGGAGGACCCAAACAAGTGTGAAAATGTCTTGATGGTATTTTTCGACACTACATTTAGCCCCCACTATAGTGAGAGGATGAACTTGCTTCAAACTCACACTTAAGTAGAAAAACACACACGTCAAGAGGGGTTCAAATGTACCAATACCAATAAGATAAGATGACAATGATCAAGAGGGGTGATCAATCCCCCAGAATAAAGATCCCAAGACAAATCAACATGGGCACAAAAGAACACACATGAGAATGATATAAAGAGCAACAAAAAATCACAAGCATGCACTGTGAAAGATGAAGAGAGAAAAGGTAAAAATAAAGAGTTGGATCAAGATTCAACCATTTTTCCATTGCGATGTGGATTAGATCTAGGTTGTTTGTCCGAAAAATGCATACTCACTCTGAGGCAACAAAACTCTTGGTTGTTCGCTGGGTGATGTTGATGGGTGTTTTTGCACTTTCTCAACATAGGAAATACACAAGTGCACTACCTCTCTTGAAAGACAACTTCCTACAACAAGTTGCAGAAAATTATCCCAAGGTCTCTTGGGAGTCAGTTCATGACTTGCTAAAAAAACTCAGTTCATTGATGTGATTTGCTAGTAATCACAAAGGGAATTTATGGTTCACTAAGGTGGAAAGAATTGGATCTTCAAATGGAGTTTCCTATAATTCTGGAGATGAGATGCACTTTCTGTAGATTCAAAACAACAATCTGAAACTCCTTGTGTTCATCTGATTTAGCTTTGTCGTGATGCTAAAATCTTGCTCTAACTTCTATTGTCAAAGAAAAGTGAAAAGGGAAAAGGGATGAGAAAGTTCCTAGACCTACAACTAATGATGAAAAATGACAATGGAGGATGCTATAGTGGACAACCTTCCCAAAACTAAGTTCCACTTAACCAAAATACCAAACAGTCTCATGTAATTAGTGCTATCTTCTAAGATCTACAAAATTTTCAGTTGTTCATTCACCATAAAGCATGAATAAAAGATGAAGTTTAAGTCCAACAATGAATTAATGTTCAGACTAAATTTACACTACTGTTCATCATCAATAAACAACAAGAAGCATGAACAAGAAAGGCATCAACACAACAACATTCTTCAACATCAATGGACAACATGAACTAAATTAATAAAAGTAACTCTAAAATACCAACAACATCAAAGTAAATGTTAACTAAATCTATCAAATTTGAGAAGATGAATCATGCAACATGTGAGAAACACAAGAATCGACCAAAACAATGAATCTTTTAGTTGTTGCCTTCCTTTTCAGCTACACTGTTAGGAATTCATCATCAATCACTGGATTTCCTACATTCTTCTAAAGGGTGGCATACTCCACAAATATTCCAATAACATCCTAAATCTTATCCCACTCCATAATGTCAGATTGGAGGATCTTAAAGGATAACTTCTTGAATCTCCAGTGATTTGCTCCTAGTGTTTGGTGCTTCTAGGTGTGGCCTTGACTACCTATTCAGATTGTGTGAATGCCCTTGTAGAAAAATCCATAAACTCTTATGTAAGTGCATCTGTTGCCCCCTACTCCATCTTCTTGTGGAAGTATGACTTGATTTTCTCTGGATCCAATTCCAGGATGGGCATGTCATAATCCGTCATAATTTTGAGGTAGTCCTAACTGTGTTGGCAAGAGACACTGTGAATATCATTTGGTGTTATCATTGATGGAAACCCTAGTCGGTGATTAGATTCGTGCATCATTAATTTATCCTATCAATAGTCAGATTGCAAATAGTTAAGGAAGAATAGAGCATCTGGTAGTTTTCGGTTCATCGATTCACATACAGATTTTTCAGTTAATATTTTGTGTTGCATATCTTAGTGAAAGTTGATCGATGTATTCTTAGTGTTATCCATAAATCTTAGTGCCTCGTATTGATCCATGTGCGAGTTAGAAGATCCTGTTGCCTAATTCTCTATTTTATTAGTACTGGAGCCGACTTCATGAACGAATCATGTCGTGGATGTATGGGAAGAAATCATTTAAGTATTTTTGTGTCTGAGCATCTTTTTTTGGATCCTAGCCAAGTTGTGGCCAACCGTTGTGTATGCACATTATAATTTACTCATGATTTGAGCCGACAGATGTAAATATTATTTTGTTCTATTGAAGCTGACATATTACAATTGAATTCTTAGTTGTGGATTTATATGAGATCATTCATATCATTTTATATAGTGTATGAGTTGTGTGGATGCGAATTGTGAATAAGAGTAGAGCAGAAGAGCGATAATACACAGTTTCACTTGTGCATGAAGGATCTGTGTTGCGAGTGTGAGAAGAACAAAGCAAAAGTACATAATCAGTCTATAGGATGAAATATTGAATATTGAGCCTAATCGGAATTGTAATCAAGCATATGTAGATGCTATTTCTCTCAGTTCAAACTCTAAGATGGTTTTAATCTAATTCTCTTTGTAAGGTAGTGAGCCTTCCTTTTGAGCAGTGAGCTCTAGGAAGTGCGCCTGAATGCAAGTGCATTCCCCATATTGTAAACTTTATTTGAGTATAGTCAAATCATATTATGGATTGGCCATCCACCATGGTTTTCCCCTAACAGGGTTTCCACATAAAAATTCTTGTGTTATGGTGTTGTGATTTCTTTCTTCTTGTTCATGCATTTTGGTTGAATGTTACAAGTGCTTTGAAGATAAAGGTTAATAAAGTTAATTTTTGCACAAAATTGATTCACCCTCCCCTCTTAGTTTAGTTTTTTTCCAATAATTGGTATTAGAGCTAGTTCCTTAGAAGAAATCTAACAACTTGGGGAGATCTTGGAAAGTGCTTCAATGGATTCAAGTAGTCTTCAAAAACAACTTTTGGTGGTCCTAGATGATCTTGATCAGTCAAAATCTGAAGTCTAGAAATTGTAAGAAAACTTCATGGATGCTGAGAAATTCATTGAGTCTTTGAAAGAAAAAATCAACAAGTCCAGAGAGAGGAGAAATGAACTCTATGGTCATATTAAGTAGAATGATAGTAAGAGGATTGAAGATGAACAACTCAGTCAAGCCCTGAAGGAAAAGATAGAAGAATGTGAAAAGCTTACCAGAGAAAATATAGTCCTAAAGCATGAAATGGAATCTATCATGATGAGGATGACCAAGGAGATTGAAGATAGATAGAATAATGAAGAGAACCTTACATAGTCTCTGAAAGAAAAATCTGAAGTATGCAACCATTCAGACAATGAATTGGAACAATCTAAAAAAAATTAGGAAGTACTTGAAAGGCTGATTGATGATCTCAGAGATGAACTTGCTACTGCAAATGAGTACAAGGAGAAGTTCCAAGTTAGCTCAGCCAAGCTTGATGAACTAATTAGTATTTAGAGGACAAATGGTGACAAGCGAGGTCTTGGATATGAAGAAGGAGAAAGTTCCAGATCCGGTCAAAGGAGATTCATGCAAGGAAATGGAATGAACAAATCTGGAAGGTATTCGGTGAGACAACCTAATGCTCAGAAATTTGTTGGATATTTTTTTAGTTGTAATAAGTTTGGACACATGGCTTCTCAGTGTAAAAGTAGGATGAATAAAAGTGGTCCATCATTCTCAGGTCAGTGTTTTAATTGCAACAAGTTTGGTCACAAGTCAAATGAATGCAAAAATGTGATAAAAAAATTCTATAGAAATGTCAGATGTTATACATGCAATAGATTTGGACATACTGCTAACTAGTGCAGATCAAGAGAAAATTAGTGGAACAACTAGTCTAGACAGAAAAATGTTGTGTTACAACTGCAACAAATTTGGTCACATTGCTACATTTTGTTGGAATAAAAGAGGTTCGGTAAATCAAACAATAAACATGTAGAAGGATACTAAGGGAAAAGGGAAAGTCACTATAGATGTGGTCAAGAAGAAAATGCAGAAGAAATGGGTGAAGAAGAGTCCCTCTAATGAAGAAAATGCACCAACACCAGAACCTACTTTTGGGAGTTCATCCGAGAATTAGTCTTAGGCCTTTGGCCCTAGCTGTCAAGAAAATATCTTAACCCCCTACTAGTAATTGACACTAGAATGTGGATAAGTTCAGTAAGTTGAGAAAGTATTATGCAATGTTGAAGGTCTACAGAAGATTTATCTATCATAGTGCATGAAAACAATGTAACTGGATGAGTTAGGTTAAATGGATTTATTGCATCAAAAAGGGTTATGCGAGTGATAAAAGGTAATTTCTATCTTTCATTTGTCACTTTACATTTTGAAGAAAAGAAGTTTGGAGAGCTCTAAGGTGAATTAAGGTGAGTTGAGGCAAAATTCAAGTGCGAAGAAGCTATCAGAAATCAAATTGCGATCCGACGGAAAGGTATTTATCTGTAAAAATCTATGAACTTGTGAATTGATAATGGCTACTCCATTAGTAGTTGAAGTTAATGACATACCCTGTCCAAAGTTCAAATGGCATCCCTACAAGTCTGTTGAGACCGATTCGTTAGGGGCATTTTCATCTATTATGTACGGTGTGTTACACACAAAGGATATTAGGGCTTATATTCACATGAATATTGAAGCACTAGGAAGCTCACAACTGTTGAATTTATATAATAATCATATTATAGGTGAATATTTTTGTGTGAAACCGGAATATAAAACCCTAGAAGCAAAGAAGTTTACATAGATTGTCAAATTTCCCATCTTCGAAGAGTTAGAATGGGTTCGTTACATTCCGAGTCGAGTCCATGATGAATTCATGTGGTTAAGCATACCCTTCAAGATCACAAAGGAGGCTATTAGTGTTGTAATAGGTCTAAATTATTCCAGTGGATTACCGATTCTAAAATCAGTGAAGAATCAAACAGTCACTGATGCTTTCTAAGTATGACAAAAGAGCAATAACAGTTAATGAAATTTTTGATGTAGATGTCAAATTTGAATATATGGTTATTGGGTAAAAGATATATCATTCCAACTGAGACAACTCTGTTTCTGGTACAATCATTTATGTTGCCTATCAGATGGTAAGAATTCAGCCAATGGAAAATCTTGTGAAGATCAATAAGGATAAGAAAAATTCTTTTAAGTATGGTAAATTGCTATTATGCCTATTCTTTTACTTCATGGATGAGGTTCTGGGATTCAGAAAGATTCATTGGAAAAAAGATAAACTGGTAGCTACTCAGATCAAATAACTTTTTCAAATATTTGTAGACATTAAGACAAAGAATTCAAGTATATGGGGATGTTTCAAAAAAATTTAGAATATGATGTAGGCCAGAGAGAGGATTCCCACTTCCATTGTAGAGAAATATAAGGATACAATTTACTTCATGGTAGATATTGATCAATGTATGATGGAATTCGCTGATCCCAGAATAATCTGGATCATGCCGATGGGATATGAAGTTGAGGAGCATATTCTAGAAATTTATGCAGAACATTTATTGAGCAAGCCTGTAGATCAATCAAAAGAAATATTTGACACTTATGCATAAAATAATATGCAGGTACATAATGAACTCAAAAAACCTGTGGTAGTTAAAAGAGTCAGAAAAGAGGTGGAGGTTTTAGCAGAAAGCATGGGGATGCCGACATAAAAATTGAAAGAAGCTGGAAGAAAAAGAGAAGAAGCTCAAGCAAAAAAAGAGTCACTAAAAAATGAATCAGTTGGTTCAACAACACCATCTTCCTGAGCTAGATCAACTAGAAGCTCTACATCCCATTTCGCCCCTATAGTAAAATCAATCCCTGTGAAAACTGAATCTAAGGGATTTGGTAAGAAAGGAAAGAGGAAGAAAGATAAGAGCAAAAGAGTCTATGTAGCAATTTTTGATGATGAAGAAACAGAGTCTGATGAAGGTGTTTGAAAAATCAATCATCAAGGTACTAAGGCAGCAACTATTACAAAAAGCAAACCCTCTGGTGGAGATGATCAAGCAAAGAAGATGGACAAAACTGACCAACCAGGTATGCCATTAGAGGAATTTGAAAAAGCTTTGGTTAAGGATGGAAATCTACAGCCACTTTGCAAATGGTATGAGTCTTTTGGTAAATCTAATAAGAGAATTCTTGAAGAGGCAACAATAAAACATTTGAATATTTTCAATAAAGTTTTGATTGGAATAATTCATAATTTACCCAAAATCTTATATGATATTTTGGAGATGAGAAGAGTTAATGCTAGATCAGAAGAAGAGCAGACGAGAGAAATAATTCTTGTTGAATTGTGTCCAGTAGTATCTATGGAAGAAATGAAGTCAAGTTTGAGTAAATACAAGAAGGAACTCAAAAGAAAAACAAGAGTGAATAAGTTGATGATTGGTCAAACCAAAGAAGTAACTGAAGAAAGAGAGAAAATTTTGAGAATTTTTTTGTTAAATAGAAGAATTGATGTTGTCCCTAAAGGAACTCATGATGTTTCTAGTCTGGGAGAAGAAGAAGAGAAACAAGATGCATCTGAAGATATTTAGATCCATCCTGAAGTGAACAATGCAGAAATACCTATGGAAATTGATGTTCTGAAAAGTGTATTAATTGAGAAAGTAGAGATCCTTGAAGATAAGTCAGAACCTGCAACTAAGGAAGCAATGTTTGAAGAGAAGAAAGTTGATGTAAAGGCAATTCAAGTAGAAGCAAGAGACATTGCAGAGGCAGTGAAGAAATTTTTGGTAGAATAGAAAGAATAGTTTGATCCTAAACTGATTGAAGGTTCGATCAACCTATCTACTTTGAGTCCAATTTCCAATTTAGAAAATTAAAGTAGCATCATTCGCCCAAGCAAAATCTAGAGAAGAACTGTTGAAGTCCCACATTGAGGACAGTGAACTTCTAAATCTTGCATCTGGAGTCTTGGAAAAGATAATGCCCACTCATGTGAAATATCCGATAGGTTCCTCCTCCAATGGATTAAAGAATCTTATCAACTCAGTAAGTACCCACTTTGAGTCACTTGAGAAATTTGCTATGATTAAAGTTCAAAAGGAATTTGATGCTAAAAGATTAAATGGGCTGAAGGAAATGATTGCTAAGGATAAAAATTTGCTAGCCACCTCTGTGGAAAATATCCAAAATGCTCTATCGGAAGGTGGGAAGATTTACAAGTCTTGTTTGTGTTTTTCAAAATTTACTGATGACAATGAGAAAAAGGTTAAGGATTTGGAAAAATAATTAGCCACTATTTCTGATGTGTTTGATCCTTTATGTGATAGTGTTGGAAAGTTAGAAGTTGAAGTGATATCCGTGTTTCATAGAATAAAGAGCCTAAAACATGAAAATGAAAAAATTATTGCAAGAGCATGTGGACTTAGAGGTCTAATTGGCCCAAAGATAGAAATTATGTCAAGTGCATTGAAAGAAGCAGAAGATGCTAAAGTAGTGGTTGGTCCAGCAAACCTGGAGTTTGCAGAGACACAATCCTAGAGAGTATCATAAGAGTTTGGGACACAAATTTGGTTCTGTAGAAAAAAGTTTTTTCAGACATTTTCAAGTATATGTAAGTTTAAGAAGCTTGTTTTGTACATAAGCAACTTGTTCATAATAGTTTTGTTAAATTTTTGGCATGCAGATTCCTACCTTTTCCATTGATGTCAAAGGGGGAGAGTAATAGAGTGAAAAATTCATAATCATCTCAAGGGGAGAATTGTATTTTGGAGAAGAGTTCAGTTTTTAAAAATTTGGCAATGTAGTTAATGTTGGTACTGATCCGACACTGTCATTTTTCTCTAAGTGTTGCCATCAATTCCAAAGGGGGAGATTTTTGGCATGAGACACTATGAATATCATTTGGTTTTGTCATTGATGGTAACCCTATTTGGTGATTATATCCACACATCATCAATTTATCCTATCGGTAGTCATATTGCAAACAGTTAAGGAAGAACAGAGCATTCAATAGTTTTAGGTTCATCAATTCACATACAGATTTCCAGTTAATATTTTTTGTTGCATATCTCAATGAAGGTTGATCGATGTATGCTTAGTGTTATCCATAAATCCTAGTTCCTTGTATTGATCCATATGTGAGTTAGAAGATCCGATTGGCTAATTCTCTGTTTTATCAGTACTGGAGCCGACTTCATGAATGAATCATGTCGCGGGTGTATGGGAAGAGATAATTTAAGTATTTTTGTGTTTGAGAATCTTTGTTTGGGTCCTAGCCAATTTGTGGCCAACTGTTGTGGATACGTATTATACTTTACTCATGATTTGAGCTGACAGATGTAAATATTTTTTTGTTCTATTGAAGCTGACATATTACAATTGAATTCTTAGTTGCAGATATATATATATATATATATATATATGAGATCTTTCATATCATTTTATATAGTGTATGAGCTGTGTGGATGTGAATTGTCAATAAGAGTAGAGAACAAGAGTGATAATACAAAGTTTCACTTGTGCATGAAGGATCTATGTTGCGAGTGTGAGTGGAATAGAGCAGAAGTAAAAAATTAGTCTGTAGGATAGAAGATTGAATATTGAGCCTAATCGAAACTATAATCAAGCATATATAGATGCTATTTATCTTAGTTCAAACTCTCAGATGGTTTTAATCTAATTCTCTTTGTAAGGTAGTGAGCCTTCCCTTTGAGCAACGAGCTCTAGGTAGTGCGTCTGAATGCAAGTGCATTCCCCATATTGTAAACTTTATTTGAGTATACTTAGATCATATTGTGGATTGGCCATCCACCGTGGTTTTTCCCCTAATAGGGTTTCCACGTAAAAATTATTGTGTTATGGTGTTGTGATTTCTTTCTTCTTGTTCATTCATTTTGGTTGAATGTTACAAGTTCTTTGAAGATAAAGGTTAATAAAGTTATTTTTTTTACAACACTGATTCATCCCCCCCCCCTCAGTGTAGCTTGTTTCCAACACACTCTTCATTCTATGCTCCACAATCCATTTAAGGTCCAACTCCACCTCATGCAACACCCTTTTAAGGTCCTCTTTTCTGTGATCTAGGCTCATTTTCCAAGTTTCCACCAACCAGTGGTCACCTTTAATGAACCTCAACTCCTTTTCCAATGGTTGTTCAGACAAATTTAACATGGATTCGAGCTTACGATAGATAATTTGGTAAAGCTTGGTAAACCTATAACATGTTCTCTCAGTAGCCTCTAGCTGCTTTTGTAGATCTAGAACTTGTTGAAGGTGTGAGCAGCATGATAGATGCTGATGCCACTATTATAAACCACCCATTGAGACCATTTTGTTGTAGCCTTGGTCCAGTTCATCATTTTCTCCATACGGGTGAGTTATTCTTGAGAGAGAACAATAGGCATGGACAATGTAGTGGGACCCTCTTCCTCCAAGGACATCCATTACTGAATGTAGGTGGTGAGATCCACCACTTGTGCTTTCAACTCTTCTTTGGTGGACTAGTTCTTGCTCATTTGCTATACAATTATAGCCACTAAACCTTGGAGTTCATTGATCTTTTGCTCTCTGGTGGCTAGGCCCAAGTTTATGGTTGAGACATTGTAAGTTACACCGGCTTCTTTTTCTATCAATGGGGTGGCAATTTGCAATGTTCTCGATCCAGAGGCATCAACTATGATGTGAGAGCAGACTCTTAGCTTATTTTCTTTCTTCATCCTTGTCCATGCTCAGGCCAATATTGCCTCGAGTCTAGCCTTGGGATCAACAATGGTTGGAGCCTTCTTTTGCAGTTGCTTCTCGAGCCAATCGAGTACTTGGGCTTATCCTTTGGGTGACTCATGATCAGCTTCCTCCTCTTGTTAAGGTTGTTTCTCTTCATGCCTTGGGGCCTCTTTATCTATTTTTTTTCTTCATTGGAGTCCTCGATTTGTATAGCCTTTTCCCTTTCCACCTCAGTGGAGGCTATGTTTTTTGCAGTTATATCTTCTTTTAGAGGCACCTCCTTTTCCTTTTGTTCTAGCTCATGTTCATGGTGTTTAGGTTAGGGGCTCTTCTTTGGTGTGTCTTCTTCTTCTTTCTTCTCTACTTCCTTCTTAGAAGGTACCTCTTCTTCTTGGGTTGGGTCCTTATCCTGTCTGTTTAGTGGAGGCTCTTCAAGAATCTCTATATTTACCTCAGTGTCCATCTTTTCCCCAAAGCGACACTCCTTAGATTCAATCTCTTCAACTATGTCCTAGAGCTACTGAGACAACTCCTTTTCTAGCTCTTGGTCAGAGGTTTCTACTATATATTTTGCACTGAGGTCCTTAGCATCCTCATCTAAAGATTGTGACTCTTCTTCATTAGTCACCACTTTGTCAATATTTATTGTTAAACCACCCTCTAGATGTTCAAATTAGGGCTTGTTGGGTTCTTGTATTATTTCTTTTCCAGCCTCCTTCTGACATTTCTCTATTTCCTCTAATATTCTCATCATTTTCTCCATCTTTGGTGGCTCTATAGGCAGTCGAGGGATGGGAAAACCAGCAAAAAATTAGGCCATTAGGGCCTGAACAATGGTATTCATAATCACCCTCGAGATCTTAGAAGGTACAATGTGCATGTATTTTGTGAAGGCTTCTAGCAGGGTGAGCTAGTGCATAGCAATGGTGGTTGTGGGCATTAGAGCAGATAGGATAGGAAGTGGAGGAGGTATCAAAAAGGTTGATGGTGGGTATGTTGTGGTGGATGAAGAGTCCAACACCATGACTGGAGCCATTGGATGGGTGGAAGAGAGGTGGAATGAGATGTCCACAGTGGGTGGAGATGAAACAAGCAATGCTTGAGATGTACGAGGTAGAGGGGTGGCAACAATATAGTAGTAGTGGCAGGAGTGGAGGCGGCCGGTGGTGATCATGGCCTTTCAATTCCTTCTTCTCCCTCATGTTGAGGGTCCTCCTCAATTATGGGAATTTCAGTTGCAAAGTCCCCTGTCTTCTTTGCTTTCTTAAAGGGTTCTCCCTCTGTGGCCTTTCTCGAATATACCTTATGTTTAGGATGGCGCTTGGGCACATACTTCCTTTTCCTTGATCTTTTTGTTGGAGGGGAATTTGGTGCTTCCTCGATAGAGGTGACAACAACTCCATTGCCAGTTTCACTTTCAAGCTCATCTTCAAGCTCGCCATATGTTAGCATTGCACCTTGTACTTTGAGTTGGGAAACCTGGGCATCTACCCATTGCCTAGTTCTATCTACAACTGACTGCATTATTGCATTGAGGTCAGTGACCTCTCCCTCATTCCAATCTATTAGTGGCAGTGGCAAATTGGCCATGACATCAAACCTTTGATCAAGAATTGTATCATCCTCTTCCACCACTTGATTGGGCACTAGGAACAAGTTGATTGATTTAACAAAATGGACCATCATTTGCATGTATCATCTCATCTGTACCTCTATCATCTTGAAAATTAGCCCAAAAGTCCTCTAGGTGCGGTCGATGGGCATACTGTCTTCCCACCTACTTCTTCAATTTTCCATATGGATCAATCCTCGACTGAGCTGTGTGGAGTTTTAGATTATACTCCACTATATCCTTCTCTGAGTGGTTGGTGCATTGGGCAACAGGACATGAATACATTCCTTGTCTGAACATAAGGGGATACGAGATTTCTGCTCTATGTTTATTGCTCAACAAGGCAGCAATATCATCTAATCATTGGGGTAGCGAGGTAGCTTGTACTATTTATCAGAGAAACCTTTTGCCCTGATATATGTAAACTTTGGGAACTATATGAACAGGTACCCAAATCTCTAGATGAATTCTTGAGCACTGTGCGAGACTCTCCTTTTGAAGTCTCCCCCAAGAAGTTTGATAATATGCCCAATGAAGGCATCATTCACCCTTTCGATAATCTTTCTTGAAATTCCTATATTGTAGCTGAGGGCATCTATCATATACTTTGAGGTCTCTTCTCGGATCCGGGTTGTGTGCAACAATGAAGCCTTTGTATGGGAATGACTCGACCAGCATATACACCAGGTAGGAGGTCATATAGAATTGGAACGTCTTCTTTACAACCATCAATTGGCTATGAATGTTATCACTGATGATTTTTTCCCAAGGAAATTTTGTTTTACCACAGATGATCTCCTCAATGAAATAGAACATCAACTCCTAGAAGTAAGCAGCAGTGAGGAGGCACATTACCCTGTTGAGCAGAGTAACCAAGTCGTGTTACTCCTCATGGAAGGCACTTCTGAATAACTCTTGTGGAACTTTAGCAGTGCTTCCCCTCTTATCCTTCTACCAATTTTGGTTGATCAGCTTCTTGCATGCTAGGGGGTCTACCCTACACATACTTTTAGTAGATTCTTTCTTTGTTTCTTCCATTTTATTAAACGTAAGGATAAGAAATGCCTAGCCTATAGATTTGGCAAATAAATTTTCTAACACCCTACCATCATGGTCTATGATCTTACTACTACTATGATAGCATTCTCTACATGCCATTACCAACTCTAGAGCGATGAGCACAAGAGGGAAGCCGACCACCTGTGAGGCCACTTTTTCTGATTTTCAAGGCATTCTCAATTTTTGGGCTAACTGTCACCCTTTGTCTGAAATCCTCCATATTCACATGCCCAAGGTTGGTGTCTAATATGGTGCTCCAATCGGAAGCGAGTTTGGAGGTGATTTTCACCCTATGGAATTGGTACTTCATCTAGTCTTTGTCTTCCTTTCTCCTTTTCTATAGATGTTCCTGATGGTGCTGTAGTAGATTCCATAGTTCTTGCACACAAGGATGCAGTAAGTACACTCATAAAATTGGGGAGGTGTTAGCTAAATCTTGCAAAATAGGGGTTAGATTCAACAATTCATACTCAAAAGACCATAGAATACATTAAAATTTAACATCATTCACTGCTCGAGGCTTCCTTGGATTAGTTATAGGAATCTGAGCCAAGGGATGCGGGTTCCCCTAGGTTGGCAGCTGTCAAGAATGTTTAGAAGTAAAATGGTGTCTGGGGTGCGATAGCCCGCAGACGGCCACCCGCACTTAAAGTTTTCCATATGGAGGTAGGAGGTATTATAGACGTTTGAAGCTCCACCATTGAGAAATGGCAGCCAGGAGGTGGAAACCTGTATGTGGCGTTTCACCATGTGGGACCCAAAGGTAGCTCAGATGGTTTGGGCTTAATTCTTTCATTAGGAAGTTTGCAAGTAGAGACAATTGAAAGGCTGCTAAGAGATACCCATTTTGGGATAGCAAAGCTAAGACAGTGGCCCGCACCTGACACTCCGCATTGACGGGCCCACTAGAGGCCATGACATTGATCATTTCACTTGGAGGGAATCGGGTGGTGGAGGAGAACTTGGGTTCCCCCATGTGGAAGGGAGGGTATGCACAACCATTTGCGAATGACGACCACAAGATGACGAGCTGCAGGAGATAACCCATAGGGAGAGCTCCACAACATAGTTGGAGTTAGTCATTTTAGTGTCAAAGACTTTGAGGGAAATAATGGGGTGAATTCTACAATGTGGACTGATGTGGGTCCTTGGAAGTTTTTGAATGATAGTAGTAATGGGACGGTCTACACACTGACCCCCATAAAGATTGGCCTGCAGGGAGGTTTGCACTTTGCATTTTGTTTGCAAACTTTGGTCGGAAAGGAAGACCGCAGGATCCATGGTGCGGGATCCTTGGTGCAGGAGGGAGTGAGGACTTTTTTATTTGAAGATGGCCATTGACAATGATGATGGAGAGTGGATGGAAGTCCGCTAGGAACAACCTATGAAAGATAATTGAATTGGGTTTAGATCGTCTGGCGACATTGATCTCGACGACACCCGCAATGCGGGAAGTGGGTGTAAGATGGTCATTTTAAAATGACAACAATCTAAGGCCTGCTCGCATGTAGCAACCCATAGACACAGACTCGTGAGGGCTTCTCAGTCTTGATTTTCGTCTAAGAGTTTGAATTTCCACACCCTGGACGACGACAATGAGGATGCGGGCCATAAGGGCCTCGCGGATCTGGTGAAGAACAACAACAGGAAGGGAAACTTTTGCAAGGCCCTTAGAGGCCAAGTTTGATTGCTTTCAATTATTTTATCAGGTAGGTCTGTGTGGAATTTGAAGGTGATTCAGCTGTCTTAAAAGATTATAAATTTTTCTATAATATTTTATGATTTTTAGAAAACTCAATTCAAATGACACTTTCGGGCTGGGCAGTGGCGGACATACTTGGAGATCCCAAAGAAGTTGATAAAATCTGAGCTCTAAATCATCCAAGAGGTCACATGGGTGGGAAGGAGGTGACAAAAGTCTTGGGCTATGACAAATTCTGACTCTTGGTCAGTGAAAATGATAGGTTGACTTGGCTATTTATAGGAAATTAGGAATTTATGACCTGCATTAATTGCATGTATGATGATCAGTGGAGTAGTTGGTGCGGGTTTCAAAGCAACGACGATAGGAAAGTCGGGGCCCACAAAGTGGGTGGAACCCTAGCCACGGCCGTTGGGCGGTCGATGAAAAGAGGTGGCCACAGAGGATGTGGGAGTTGTCGTGTGGGTGGATGTCTTGCATCAACCATTGGCAGAATGATGTAGGCAAAGCAACAACCTGCCAAGGGAAGCCCACAAGGGAAAACCCATAGACAGTGAAGGACACAGTCAGAAAGATCAAGGGAAACCTCGCAAGAGGCAAGGACTTAGGAAATTTGGTCAACTGAGGATGATGAATTCTAGGCTCCTTGAACACTTAACTCAAAATTTTAGGGGCACACAAAATGAGGCAAAGGCGAAAAGGAGAGGGTCCTTGTTCCAAACGAGGTGTGTGTGCTACAGTCACAACAGGTGAGAAGTCCTAGAAGGTGAGACACATACACTCATGGATGGTATGAACTCACACACACACACACACACACAAGTGGCTATGGGGAAATTCATGTCTCGGTTGGGCTTCCTGCTCAAACCATACCAAAGTTATACCTCCTAAAAACTTTAATAAGGCACCACACAAAAGAAATGATTTTTGAGCTTCATGAGACAAGCAAAACTTCATATGCTTGGAGGTCGTGAACAAACATGATGACTCTATAGACATGCAAGTTGTGTTATGCAAGGTGGCCATATAACTACAAATGCAAATGTAACAATAAGGAACATTCAAGGGAGTCTTGCTTAGTTCATGTGAGGTATTTAACTTAGGGAACATTGTGCCTAATGTCTCAAAGAGAGGACCAATCAAAGAATAGAAGATTCACAACTTAGGGGATGTAGTGTGTCACATCAAGGCACTGAGAGGAATGCAATATGCTAAGAGAGATCACGCTCTTGAAGGACATCACACCCAATGTCATTCACAAAGAAAAAAAACACATCGTATGAAATAATAAAACTGTACCATGAACCATGAAAAAGGAAAATGCAAAAGAATAATGGCAATGTATACCCCCACTTTAAAAAAATTGCTAAACACCATACTGTGAGCAATTACTTTAAAGTAGCAAAAGATGAATGAAAAAAATAAAGAAAACATGTGAACCAACTTGGAAAGCCCTATGCCAAGTCATATGTTTCCAAGTAAAACTACATCATGCGAAAGAAAATAGAAAAGGGGGTTGGCCCCAAAATGAAAACACCAAACACATAAGGGATCTATGGATTTGGGGTCACTATGTTTGTGCTGCAACATTTTTAGAGAGCTTGGAATTGTTATCATTCCCCAAACACACATAGAACTAGAAGAATGACACAAAGAGAGCGAAAACAAAGAAAAATCCTTGTGGGTCAACATGGAAGAGACATGATGTGTCGACGCCTTGGGTCATCCCCAAAAGGAAAACACAAGACAAATGAAAAAAGACATAAAGGAAAAGGAAAAATATTTTGGATCAACATGGAAGAGACATGAATGTCTCAACACCTTATGTCATCCCCGAAAGGAAAACATGATGCAGAGGCTAGGTGGGGATCACTCAAAAAAACAAAACAAAACTCTCAACCAAGAACCCAACTCCAATCTTAAGGACATCAACTCACCCTCAAGGATCTTAAACCCCAAAGTTTGTAAAACACTCAAGACCTCCACCCAGACCCTACAAGACCTCTCAACATGAATATGATGGTAACTTAACCATTCAATCCCAACCTCAAAGGTTGATCACTCCAAAATCATCATTCAACATCCTTCAAATCAGTTACCCCATGTGACACCCAAAAACTAGTCTAGGCTAGTTTCCTCACAACCTTCCCAAAACACTTGGCAATTAAAGAATGGATTGAGATACCCTTTTTGGGATTTTACAACATATAGGAAAACTAGGGGTCACTCCTTTGGACTAATGTGGACTTTCAGTACATACACCCGGGTTTTAGGCCTCACAATTAGCCTCTTTTTTAAAGGAACCCTCACTCAAATTCATCCCCAAACAAAAAGAACCTAAAAAAATCTTAGAAAAGGCTCTCAAACTCAAGATTTTTCGACTCTTAGGGCCCCAAGAACTTGTCTTAACCCTCTGCTCACAAACCCTCCTAAACCTTCACCAAAATGAGGTTTTAAGGAAAATCCTAACTCCCAACTCTCCCAAAGCGTACCAAGGGTCCAAACACCCCACCATATCTTGCCTTAACTCAAGGAACACTCACAATTCCATTCTCCTTGCTATATCTCAAAATCACCACTTGGGTTCCCTCTCTTCATGGCCACACTACCCTTGATCAGCATTAGAACATTACAATGTGCTGAGTCTCTTCACCCCTTCGGTCTCCACAACATTTACACACCTAACTAACCATGATACAAGCCAATCCACCGAGCCATAGACCCAAAATAGTAGGTGGATTGGCTAGTTTGTCATAATATCACCCCCAAACCCTTAACACAGAAAATAGGGCAACCTCTATGTTTGTTGATCCCTCACGCACCAGATAAGATTCTAAACCTCCAAACCAATGAAATAAGATGGAAAATACATACACTAAAAAGTGCTCACAAATTCAATGCATATCAACTTTGTACGGGCTTATGCCAATAAGAAAAAATCAGGAAAACAAGTGAAAATAGTGATCAGCATTTCCACCAAGAGAAATTCTTTATTTTTAACTCAACAACCACCTTTCCTTAGGCATTACAAGAACATATGTATTGATTTCAACTTCTAACTGCCTCCTACAACTGACCAAATGCCCTATAACAGAAATTTGAACTACTAATGACAGTTGGAGGTCAAACTCATGCCTTTTACACAATTTATTATCCTTACAAGTGCATTGAAATGTTTTGCAACTTATGACTCCAAAACCATACTAAAGGCTTGAAATCAGCCTTATTACATTGTCAAGAACTCTAACCTTGCCCACCTACATACAAATTCATGTTGTTTTTCCTTCAAAGGCTACAAGGCCATTGTTTTAATACAAGATGGTGTTTGAGCACATTGTGACTGAAAACTCCGAACTCAACCTAGACCAAAACTAATGAAATTAATGATCTTACTAGACCTTATTAGAGGCAAACATCCTCAAAAAGACCAATACTAACTCTATGGACCACAATTTCTATCAAATGAACAAGAATGGAGGGTGAGGTGTAGGTGCTTCTACACCATACACCCCCCCTAGAAAATACTCATGCCCCATGAGTTGGCCTTGACCCCACTGTCTCCAAGCTCCATAAATTCTCCACTGATCAGGAAATCCTCCCCATTGGTTTAGGTATACTGGTTGTGCAACAATCTGCCCTATGTAATTGGTATCTTGGAATGTGTTCTCATGTGCATTCATCTTTTCTTTTGTTCTCAAACCTGCAAACAAACAAACATTAGAGCCATGTAAACCTGCTTCCTTCTTTGCTCCCTCTCCATGCTTGCACCAATCCAACTATGTTGGTATACACTGTTCTCCCCTTACTGTCATTAGACTACTGCACTTTTGTTCCTTTACTATGATTAGACTACCAAGTGTTTGGTTCTCTATCCTCCTTATCTCATGACCGACTGTCCTCTCATTTGCCTTTCCACCAAACCCTGTCTTCATGCCTACTGACTGCTCCTTGACCTGTTGCAAGACCATAGGACATCTAAGAGTCCCAACAAACACATTATCAGTCTCCTCTTGCTTCTCCAAAGACTCCTTTATCTCATTCTACCTGTTACCAGTCTGAACCACCTTGTTATCCAACTCATTATGCCATGGAAGGGTATAATTCACCTCATTCTCACATAAACCACACCTTCCCTTCATATCTACTGTTCCAACACCACTTATAGGTGTGCTCCTTACTGTCATATTTCTACCAACCTGCTCCATACTTGCAATCACATCAGACCTATTATCCTTAGGCCCCAAAGGATCCTTATGGCCAAACAGTACTACCTTAGCCTTCCCTTTATCCTTTACATTTGTCTTCAAGGGAAGCAACTTAAAGGTTTTGTCCCCCTTCTTGATGGTGTATGTATTCTCCCAGCCATCATACATAGATCTCCTATCAAATTGCCAAGGCCTCCCCAAGAGCACATGGCAACAATCCATTGGAAAAACATCACATAGGACCCTATCACTATACTCCCCAATCTGAAAATCAACATATGCTTGCTCTTTTACTACCAAGGTTTGATTATCATTTACCCAAGAGACTCTATAAGGTGCTTCATGAGGTAATCTTTCCAAACACAACTTGTCCACCATTTCCCTAGACACTAGATTATCTTGAGAACTGGAATCAATGACAATTTGGCACACTTTACCTTTGCTTTTGCATGTAGTTCTGAATAGGCTCCTTCTTTGGCTTGAATCTTCCTCCTTGGATGCTTGCAACATTGTTCTCCTTATCATGAGTACCTCTCCTTCTTCTGATGTAAGGTTCACTATAGGTGTAGTCACACTCTCTTCATCCTCATGCACTAATTGATTCCTCCTTTCTCCACCATGAGAGCTTGAGCCTTGTTTCTCAGGGCACTTAAAGGCTGGATGTCCAAGCTGGTTGCAATTATAGCATCTTCCTGAGAACTGATATGATCCTCTTCCTCCACTAAATATGCCTCTTGACACACCAAAATGAAAATATGTACAAGGTAGGATGAAACCTACCAAGGAAATGAAAAGGACCACTCACACAAAAACATTGATAGACTGAGAGAAGAATGATCTAGACCTGAAAAGGCTCGTCAATGTATGTAGCTTCTTAAGTAGGGTAGAGATTATAATTACCCAAACATGGGCACTGTAGTAGAAGAATCTAGTACTTTTAGTGTCCCCAAATAGCCAATCTTCATCATAGATCTCTTCCTTGATGCAAATAGTCCCGCATTGAAACGTCCAAATTTTTTTTGGTTCCTTCCTAAGACTCGATCGTTTGCATAATCTCTCACAAAAATAGACGCCTCAAGAAGGATATCTCTCGACGTTTATATATATTAGGGTTAGGGTAAGGGTTAGGGTTGGCATAAGAGTTAGGGTGAGGGTTAGGGTTAGGATTAGGATTAGTGATCATTATAAATAGGGTTATGGTTATGGTTAGGGATAGGAATATAGTTAGGGTTAGAGTTAAAATTGGGATTAGGGTTGGGTTAGCCTTAGTAGTAAGATTAGAGTTAGGGTTAGGGTTAGAGTTACGATTATGATTAGACTTAGAATTAGGATTGGGGTTATCATCCCAATTAGGGTTAGGGTTAGGGTTACGATTAGGATTAGTGTTATCATTATTAATAGGGTTAGGGTTAGAGTTAAAATGCAAGGATTAGGGTTAGGATAAGGGATACAAATGGGGTTAGATTTAGAGTCATTAGTAAGATTAGGGTTAAATTTTGGATAAGGGTTGGGTTAGCGTTAGTAGTAAGATTAGGGTTATGATTATGAATAGAGTTAGAATTAGAATTCGGTTTGGGGTTAGGATTACACATAAAATTAGGATGAAGGGTCAGAGATTGAAATATGATATAAAGGTTGGGGTTAACATTAGTATTGTGATTAGGGTTAGAGTAAGCGTTATTTTTAGAATTAGAATTAGGGTTAGGTGTAGTGTTATGGTTGAGGGTTATGGTTAGGGCTAAGGATAGATAAAAAATAAGTTTAAGGTTGGGATTAATTTTATTATTGGGAATAGGGTTAGGGTTAGGTTTAGAGATAAAATTGGTATTATGGTTGCAGTTAATATTAGTACACTTGAATTACGGTTAGGAAAATAATTAGGGTTGATGTTTGGGTTTGGGTTAGGTTTAAGTTTCGGTTCAGGATGAGGGTTAGGGGTTAGAAATAGAGATAGATTTTAACGTTAGGATTAGGGTTAGAGTTATGGTTATGATTAGGGTTAGGTTTAGGATTAATGCTATAGTTAGGGTTAAGGTTAGGGTTAGGTTTAGGATTAGGGTGGGGTTAACATTAGTAGTAAGATTAGGGTTAGGGTTAGGGTTGGGGTTGAAAATATGATTAGAGTTAGAATTAGAATTGGGTTGGCATTATCATCACAATTAGGTTTAGGATTAGGATTACACATACAATTAAGATTAAGGATATGATTAAGGTTAGGGTTAAGGTTGGGATTAATTTTATTATGAGGAATAGGGTTAGGGTTAGGTTTAGAGATAGAATTGGTATTAGGGTTGGAATTAGTATTAGGGTTAGGATTAGGTTTAGGTTTAGGATTATGTTTAGGGTTAGGGTTAGTGTTAGCATATATAAAAGGGGTTAAATTTAAAAATATGTTTGGGATGAGCGATAGGGTTAGGGTTAGGTTTAGGATTATGTTTAAGATGAGTGGTAGGGTTAGGGTTGGGGTGTGATTATAAAAAATCGGTTAGGTTTGGAAATAGGGTGAGGGTAAGGATTAGGATCATTGGGGTTAAAATTAGGGTTAGGTTTAGGGTTAGGGTTATGATTAGAGATAAAATTAGTATTAATGGTATGTTGAAGGTTATCGTTAGGGTTAGAGTAAGATTTAGTATTAGAGTTGCGGTTAGAATTATGGTTATGATTAGTGTTACAGATTAGGGCCAGGATTGGGTTAGAGATATAATTAGGGTTAGGGTTAGGATTACAATCATGATTAGGATTAAAGAGTTATGGTTAGGTTAGGCATACAATTAACATTAGGGTTGGGGTTAGTGTTAGTATTAATATTAGGGTTAGGGTTAGAGTGAAGATTAGGAATAGGGTTAGGTTTATGATTACGATTACAATGAGGATTAGAGTTATGGTTAGGGTTAGACATACAATTAACATTATGGTTGGTGTTAGTGTTAGTATTAGTGTTAGGGTTAAGGTTAGGGTTAAGATTAGGGTTAGGGTTAGAGATTAGTGTTAGGGTCAGGGTTAGAGATAAAATTAGGATTAGGGTTAGGGATAGATATAGATGAAGGATTAGAGTTTGGGTTAGCATTAATATTATGATTAGGATTAGGGTTAGGGCAAGGGTCACATATAGAATTTGAATTAGGGTTGGGGTCAACATTAGAATTAGGGTTAAGGTTAGGGTTAGGCTTAAGATTAAGGTTTTGGTTATGATTAGAGATAGAATTATGGTTAAGTTTACTATTATGGTTATGGTTAGGGTTAGGATAATAATTAGGGTTGAGGTTAGGGTTAGGGTTAGAATTAGGGAATTGTGATAATAATTCTAGGGTCGATGTTAGGGTTTGGGTTAGGTTTAGGAAGGGTTACAAATAGAGACAAATTTAGGGTTAGGATTATGGTTAGAGTTATGGTTATGATTAGGGTTAGGTTTAGGATCAACATTATAGTTAGGGTTAAGGTTAGGGTTATAGTTAGGGATAAAAATAGGGTTAGGTTTAGGATTAGTATTACAGTTAGGGTTAAGAGTAGCGCAATGGTTAGGTTAAGGGTTAGGCTTAAGATTGGGATTAGGGTTAGGATTAGTATGATGATTATGATTAGAGTTAGTGTTACAATTAAAAATTGTGTTAGTTTTAGGGTTGGGTTTAGGGTTAGGGTTAAGGTTAGGGTCATAGTTATAATTAATTTTAGAGTTAGCTTTAATTTAGAGTTAGGGTTAGGGTTATGGTTACAAATAGGGTTAGGTATAGAGTTATAATTAGAATTAGTGTTAAATTTATAATTAGGAATAGGATTAAAGATAAATTTATAGTTAGTATTAGTGTTAACTTTATAATTAGAATTAGTCTTAACTTTATAATTAGGGTTATGGTTACTGTGACCTCAAGTTTTATTCTAGAACCCTAACCCTATTTGAGCCATAACCTTAATCATAGTCATATTTATAACACTAACCCTAATTCTAATTGTAACCCTAATTCTATCTATAAGATTAAATGAATCCTAATTCTAACCCTAATCATAACCCTAAATTTAATTAAACCATAACTTTAACCCTTATTAAACCCTAATTAAAAATTAACCCTAACCTTAACACTAACATGAATGTTTATCTTACAATGCTAATTGGACCCTAACATCAACCCTAAATGAAACATAGCCTTAAAACTAATATTAGTAGAACCCTAATCCTAATTAAAGCTTAATTGAAACCTAAGTGAACTCTTATTCTAATCATAACTCTAACACAAATTAAACTCTAATCCTAACCCTAATTTAAGGCTTAGAGCCCTAATTTAATCCTTACTTAACCCTAATTTAACCCTAACCCTAATTAAATCTTAACGCTATTTGAAACCTAACCCTAATTATATCATAACCCTAAATAAATCTAATTTAACCCTAAGCCTAAAACTAACAATAACCATTTCCCTAATTCAACCCTAACTAACAATAGTGGTTTACAATGTTTGGCCAAACTAGACACTGAAATTATTATTTTAAACTAAATCTTCACATTCGGGCACCTATAGCGGCTAAACCATGAGGAATTTGAAGATAATGCACACTAGAGTCTCGTCACATTTTGTCTATAGATTCTAAAAATATTTTTTTCAAAATTTCTGGAATTAGATTGCACTTCTTTTTCCATCTTCCACGAAAATTGGTTTTTTTTAGAAAACAACATATTTAAAAACTGATGCACACCGTATAACGCATAACTTTTTTTCCATGAAGGATAAAATTCCAATTCTTTTGAATTTATATTTTTAACTTCGATATCTAGTGCTTCCACTTGGTTAGATAGTTTTTTATTGAATATTTTTTCTTTAATCAAGTTTCAAAGTCAAACCAATTACAATTCAGACATAGCGCGACTGTATAATGCGTAATTTTTTTTGTATATATCGAAATTCAATTTATTTTTTTGTTGGATCAAGGACTTCAATATCTGATGCACTCATATTTTTCAAATTTTTTTTTTGATAATCTGCTATTTTTCCACATGTGCAGAACAAAGACCTTCATTTTCGATGAAAAATCTATGTCTAATAAAACTAAAAAAACACATACATAATAAAACCAAAACATATTAAAATTATATTCATTAGATAGATCATTCTGAGGACTACCATAATCATTTGAAATAAATTTTAAATGAATTCATTTGATCCCCCAAAGGTAAATCAAAAGTGATTTTTTATCAACATTTTGATAGGTGTAAAGGAGACTCATTTATAGGTATGGTTTAAAACTAGCGAGGTTCTATCCAAGGGGTTTTATCTAAGGTGGTTTGATCAAACCATCTTCAATTGGAATCCTTAAAATGGAACTTTTAAAGGCTTAAATCATTATATTTTCTAAAAATATGTGATTTCAACAAAAATTAGTTCCTCTCAGAAATTGTAAACCAGCTTTGTGAGATCACCCCATAATTTAACCCAAACCCTACAAAATTCTTATTAAATCATAACCCTAATTGATCCCTAACCCAAATTGAATACTAACTGAATCGTAACCCTAAGTGAATAATAACCTTAATTGAACTCTAAGAATAACCTTTCTACTATGCTCAAGGAAGAAATGGATAAGAAGGATATGGAGGAGGGCCCCAACTGGGTTGAGGAGGACGTTGTTAACCTACTCTCTCAAAAATGGGAGGTTTCTAGGTAGTATTTTGCTTCGGTGTCCTATCTTGTATGGGTCGTTGTCTGTCAGTTATCGGTTTGTTGTTCTTGTGTTTTATTTTTTTGGTGGTTTATGTTTTAATTCTTTGGACCAAATCTTTTTTGGCCATTGAGGCTTGTTGTGTAAGGGTAAAACACCTTGTAAATGCTTCTTAATATATCAAAAAACTTAATTGAACTCTAAGAATAACCTTAATTAAACAATAAAAATAATAAAAAATTAACCCTAACCATAATTAAAAATTAATGCTAACTATAATTAAAACTTAACCCTAACTTTTACCATAACCCTAATTTAACTCTATCTCTAATTAAAACCTAACCCTAACCCTAATTCAAGCCTAATTTTATTTGAACCCTAACCCTAAATAAATTGAATTCCTAACCATAATCATAACCCTAACCCTAAATAAATTGAACCGTAATTGTAATTAAACCCTAACCCAAACCTATCCAAACTCTAATTCAAAACCTAATTTTAAATCTAATTTAACTCTAATCCTAACCCTAATTGTAATTAATCCATAACCCTAGTTGAATGCTAATAGAACCCTAACCTTAACCCTAATTAAATCTTAATCCTAATCAAATCTTTGATTGAAACCCTAATTAAATCTTAATCCTAATTGAATCTTGATTGAAACCTAACCCTAGTTGTGCCATAACCCTAACTCTAATTGAAATTTAGCCCTAACTTTGAATGAAAGTGCTTCCCTCACCTTACGTGAGAGGAGATTTCTTTCTATCCATCCTTTTCTATTCATTTTTTCTTATTTTCTTTCTTTGTGTTATTTTTATGGCATTATTACATCCTTCACTTTAATTAAGATGGAAGTTAATTTATTGTGAACACAATTTAATATTTGTGGAATCATTTTGAATGAGATAATCAATAACATGCACTACAATATTGTAAATTCTAAAATAATTAAGATGCATGTACCCATTCTAGGGATTTTAGGGTGCATTTAAAAAAGAGCTTGAAGTGCATACACTAGATCCTATGCAAAAGGTATGATTTTTGGACACAACATAACAAATATACATTTAACATATTAATATTATTTTGAGTTTATATCATTTAAAATATTTTCAAATTTACCTATGTTGATATATAGTAGATATAGGAAATCCAACTCTATACTATTTATTGTTAATTTAAATTATATTTTATTAAATTGTTTAAAAAATTTAAGTTGTTTATAAATAATATCATTTTTTTATAATTAACTTGGCATTGTGCATAAAGGATTTAAATTATTTATAAAAATAAAAATATATAAAATATTATAGATAATTTAATTTAAGTTATGGATTGAATCAAATTAGACCTAATCAATGGATTACATTCCATTTTATCATCACCAAGATTATTAATGGGCAAGATGAGAGCATAAGATGATTTTCTAATCGAATTTGGAAGTATATCATGCAAATCTATTAAATTACTACTTTGAACAAAACAAATATTATTTTATATCATTTATCGCTTGTAATCAAGATAACATGAAGATAAAATCATTTATAATATTAGCAATTTCTAATTTAACACAAAAGTAATTTATTTTATCTAAAAAAATCAAGATAACATGGAGATAAAGTCATTTATAATATTAGCAATTTTTAATTTAATGCAAAAGTAATTTATTTTATCTAAAAAAAATCAAGATAACATGAAGATAAACTTATTTATAATATTAGAAAATTCTAATTTAACACAAAAGTAATTTATTTTATCTAAGAAAAAATTAAGATAACATGAAGATAAACTCATTTATAATATTAGCAATTTTTAATTTAACACAAAAAGTAATTTATTTTATCTAAGAAAAGATCAAGATAACATGAAGATAAAATCATTTATAATATTAGCAATTTCTAATTTAACACAAAAGTAATTTGTCAGTTATAGGAAAGTGAGAAGACATTCACAAGAAGTCAAGAAGATACAAAATGGATTTCTAATAAATAAAAATGCAACATTAAATAAAAAAACTAAATTACAAATATCTAAAAAGAAAGAAATACACTTCATTCTCTTTATAAATACACTATGTCATATGATAATGTTGGTTGAAAATATATTAGAAATCCATACTTATATTCATTATTGATAAGATAAAATACCTCTAAAATAGATAAAAAATGAAATAAAATATTTCTTAAATAAAATCAAAATAACTCTTACTATAATGTAAAGAAATCAACATTAAAATTTATTCAAAAGTTAATTTATTCATGAGCATGGGAAGTGAAATCCCATAACCAAATGGGAGCAACAATAAAAACTAAGAAAATCAACATGACCAACAATCAATAAAGTTTAAAACAATCTTAAAACTCATGAAAAAAAAAGCAATGGCTAAATTTACTAAGAATGCATATAGCAAAAGCAACAGTCTACCAATTGAAAAATATAATGATGAAAGTACTCTTACACATGGTTGTAGTGGATTTAGAGTCTCTAGTTTTAGGAGGATTGACATGTAAATGGATCTTGTGAGATTCTTTTAGATAAAACAATTAATTTGCTAATCATTATCAATTGCAAGAACAAAGAAATGTGTTGCACTTTATAGTGGGCTTGAAAACAAAATATATATGAAACTATGGAATCCCTTTACTTTTTACTAATTATGTATTTATTACACTTTAAAATTTGAATGGTTTCTATCAAATAATAATATCAAACATTTTCATAGATAAACAAAAGTATTGTGGAAATGCAGGGTTCATAACATGAAAAATAAATATACTTGTTAAAAATAAAATCTATTGTTAAAAGGGACTTCAAAAGTGCATTGAATGGATTCCTCTTGCATTTCCTTGCTCATATTAGCACTCTTCACAATTTATTTCCAATTCATCTTCTTCAATCCTTCCTCAATTCCTACTATACTCTTCTCATCTGCACTATTTTTCAACATGCTCTTCTCCTGATCTACACCATTTTTCAACATGTTTTTCTCCTTTGCGCCATTTTTCAACATGCTCTTCACATCCATCATTCTAAAAATGTTCTCTCTCACTCTTCTTTGTGCAAGTATCTACCAACTATCATGTGTGACACTTTTCGTAACTGTTTTGTGTAGTCTATGAGCTATGTGTTGTACTACAAGGAAAATGATTTGCAATGAAGTTGTCTTCACTGATTTGGAGTCTTTTAAAACTACAGAATCAATTCCTTCACTAAAAAGATAACAAAAAAATTAGTATTTTAAAACTACAAAATCAATGCCTTCGCTAAACAAATAGCAACAAAAATGTTTTAGAATGAGATAAAATGGTGGCTGACTTACCTCAAGAATTTGCACAGATAGCTGCAATGGTAAATGATCTAGCTGAAAATGATGCCCAATGAGTTTCTTTGTAATATGAGTTTATTGCACTCTCAAATATAATTTTTTTTTGTTTTGATGTTAATGAGGAGCATTCTCAGCCTCCACAACTTCTTGCAATCACTCAGTCACTTTGGAAAACTTGACGAATCTCTGGTTGCTGCTCGGCAGGAACTCTCTTCCTGGTCATATGAAAAATGTGAAAAACAAAGATATAAAATAAATTTAAAACCATTCATTAATGAAATGATCCTCATTCTTTGCATCCGTTATATTCGCAATCGTTATAGTCATTTTATCTTCTCATGTTTTTTTAGGATTGTTGTAGCATCACAAATTTTTAACTTGCAAGTCAATGTATCATTACCACAACTACCCTGTGGCTTCGTTGCATTCTGATCCTCCACCACTATGGAATCTTCCCCTTCACTATCAACTGAAAACAAACAACCTCTCTTGCTAGCAAATCTAGAAAACAAAAATCTGAATCCTCAAACAAAAAATTATCATGAATTTCAAAGGGTTCATAAAAAAAGAATAGAGTATTGGAATTGGTCAACCAATTTACTCCACCTATTGTGTTCTCTCCTAAAGGATCTTTTTTATCCTTTTGAGTCGCCAAAAAGTGTAGCCTTGACATTTTTTCACTCATTTGGGCCTTTTCCCTTGGATTTTGGCCTGATTTTACTTCGATCTGATGCTATAATGTGGCATTAGGCCTTGAATGCTTGCAATTCAACAATAACCTAATGGTGTTTTATAAAGGTGTTGTGAAGTGTTGTAACACATCTTCCCACTTTTCTAAGACCCTTTCAACACAATTCACCTAAACGATCCCTTTTTACCCTTTTCAAGCCTTGTGTCAAAGTGTTGTAAAGTGTTGTAATGCATTTTCACACTTTCCTAGGCTTATCATCAACAAATTAACCCTTCCTTATGATAAATTGGTCTCTTAATGTACTTTTAGGCCCGAATTAAGTGTGTTTTGGGAGGCAAGCCCGATGATCATCATTAAACATCGCTTAATTCCCGACCACCAATTGAATTTGTCCAAGTGGACTAGGTCACCACCTTGGGCAACCTAGTCCCTTTAGGCATAAAATTCAAAATTAAAACAAAAATCTAATGGGAATTTTCCTCCAAAACCCTAAGGTGGCCTATCATGTGTTATTTTCAAGAAATTAGGGCATAGCATGTATAAATAAGGGTTTTCATCTTCATTTTGCCTCTCCTACCCCCCCTAAGATCATTTTCATCTTCACAAGCACTCTTGCACTCAATCTTCTCAAGCAAGCATTCAAGCACAAGGCACTTCAAGCAACCTCCATTAGAGCTAGTTCTTGCATGTTGTAGACATCTTCAACAAGGGTTTGGCGAGTGTTTACATTTATTTTATTGTTCAATCATCTTCCCTTTCATTTTTATTTCATGTGGGTTTGATTACCAATAAGGGGTTTGACTATCAAAAACCCCTATTCTCTAACCCTAACCCTTTGTCTCCTCTTTGCATGTGTGATTTACAGGTTTTTGTATGAAGGTTTGTCAAAGAGAAAGGTGCTAAAAAGGTGTTGTCAACTCATCAAACTCACTCAAGTCAACAAAGCCCTAGTTGAAGCTTGGAGACCTCTTTCAGCCCATTTTCTACAAAATATGAACCAGACACCTATCAGGAACTGAAGTGTAGACCGAGGGCTTCCCCTTCCACTTCCAGAATTTTAGAGATTCAGAAGAGGACTATCACCAACAATGGCGACCTAGTCCCATTGAACCTATTTTTCGATTTTTTTTGTAGATTTGGATACCCATTTGGTCGAAATGGGCTCCGATGAAGTTTCCCAGGAAGAGGATTAGGTTGCCCATTTTGGCGTAAGTGTCCTAATGAGCATTTTTAGTAGATTCTAGAAGATTCCAGAGCTTCTCTTTTTCACCCTTTAGTTTCTAGGTGCACCACTTCTGTTATTTCAATTTTTGTTTCCAATTTGCATACATTTAGGTCATTTAGTTTACTTTGCATATAGTTTACATTCACTTTTGTTTACATCTCATAGTTAGATTAGTTTCATTACATTACAACACTTAGACACATCCCAACACACACAACCCTATTCAACCCTTATCCTTTGAATGAAATCACCAAAAAGCGTATCATTAAGTGGAAAGAGGGCTATTCTTCCATCCAAACTCCTAGGTGAAAAACCTTAGGGGCCTAATTGGGGAATTCTCTTTCCATTCTTGTATAATATCTTTTTGGTGGTTCATTTTGGTGAACCTGTCCTTAGAACACTTCTCAACTTCTACTTTTTCATCCTAGGAAAGTTTGCATTCACATTGCATTAAGGTTTTGAATTGTTTTGCATCCTAGGGTTTTTACAATTGCATTAGTGAAAAGCTCATTTAGCTTGCATTTTTTAATATATTTTCATTGAAAATTTCTAAATTTCTGTATTTGTATCTTAGTCATTTCATCATACAGCCCGAAACACATCAAAACCAATCAAAAAAATAAAAATAAATTGAAAAAAAAAACCCTATTGGGACTAATTCGCCATTCTGGGCGACCTAGTCCCAGTTCACATTTTTAACTGCCTGTTACAACATCAAGAACCTCATTTATGTGCTTCGTAGACCTCCTAGTACCATATACTATAAGTCTAGAAAGTTCTAAGAACATAGGTTTTATGCTTCTAACTCAAAATCATAATTTTAGGGTGCTCATTTTTTATATACCTTCATCATCTGCAAAATGTTTACATTTTTGAAATTGTGCATAACTTTGATAAAAGTACTTTTCACTTTTGCTTACACAATGTTTTTCTTCATAAAAATTTGCTTAAGTTAGATAAAATTACTTTTCATTCTTTCATATACATTGTTTACATTCTTAAAACTTAGCATACATTGGATACAAATGTTTTGTATTTTTGCATATACATTGTTCATATTGGTAAAACATTGCATGACATAGTTACAAATGATTTTTATTTTTGCTCAAACAATGTTAGTGTCTTATATATCTAGATATGCTAAGCAACCTTCCCTACCCTCTCCCTATGAGAGTGTTTTAGTGATAGAGAATACAACCTTGGAAATTCCTAACTATCATATTAGTTCTCCTCCTAATATCTCTCCTACGGGTGAAGAAGATATTTTGGTGTTCAAAGAACCAATCAATGAGCATTATGAGAATTCTAGTTGTTTCTCTCCTTTTACCTCTCTCAACACACAACAAAACACAACCATGAGGGATCATGGGGTAAAACCACAAAAATGGTTTACAATTCGAGTGAGGAAGGAAAAGTTGAAAAAAATGACCCCATGCAAAAAAAATTACTTTTAGGGGTTCAAATAAACTATTTGGTTCGAGCAAACCAAAATAGGGTTCGAAAGAACCTGGGTTTGAGAGAACCCATTTAATGATGGGGCTCACCATTCTCAGCAAAAATCCAATTATGGAGAGGGGGTCCGAATGAACCCTGGTTCGAGCGAACCCCTACGGGTTCACTCGAAACCCCCTTTTCCCCCCTTCTCCTCCTCAAGCACCAAAAAAGTCCAAAATTTTGCGCTTTGAAGCTTGGGTTGAGGATGAGAATGGAGGAGACTTCACACACCCAACTGGTTGATGGTAGTTCTCGGAATGATCTATCCAATGAATATAATTTTAATATTTTTTGGTTTTATTATGTATTCATTTTTTTAGTTTTATTAAACATAGGTGTTTTTTCAAAAATCAAGCTCTTTGTTGTGCACATGTGGAAAAATAGCAGATTATCAATTTTTTTTTTTGAAAAATATGAGCGTGCCAGATATTGGAGTCCTTGATCCAATAATTTTTTTTTGAATTTCAATATATACAAAAAATTTATGTTGTATACGGTCCGCCTATGTCTGAATTGTAATTGGTTTGACTTTGAAACTTGATTAAGGAGAAAATATTCAATAAGAAACTATGAGACTAATTGGAAGCACTAGATATCGGAGTTAAAAATCTAAATTTGAAAGAATTATAATTTTATCCTTCGTGGAAAAAATGTTATGTTGTATATGGTGAGCGTCACTCCTTAAAAATGTTGTTCGTTGAAAAAAACTAGTTTTTGAAGGAGATGCAAAAAGAAGTGGAATCTGATTCCAAAATTTTTGAATTTTTTTTTTAGAATCTAGAGAATTTTTTTTACAAATCACTAGTTTGCATCATCTTTGAATTCCTCACGGTTTAGCCACTATAGGTGCCCAAAAGTGAAGATTTAGTTAGAAAAAAATATTTCAGGGTCCAATTTGGTCAAAAATTGTAAACCAGTATTGTGGGATCACCCCATGACAATAACATTTATTCTTCCCCTAGTATCTCTCCTAATTGTGAGGAAGATACTTTGCTGGTATAAAATACAATCGATGAAAGTCATGAGTATCTTAGTTATCCCCCTTCTCCTAGGGAACCCCTTATTAAACAAGACAATTCACCCATTGATCATTCTCCTACTTGTGATAGAGTCCCTTTAGAAGAACCCACCTTTGAATTTCAAGAACATTTGGTTGGTAATTCTCCTAAGAACTCTCCTCCTAGGGATAATATCATGGTGCAAGAAAATATGAACATTGACACATATCCTTTAAACACTAAACCTTCCCTAGGTGAAGATAATCAAATTCCATTAGAACCCCCTTCACTAAAAAATCATACAAATAAAGACAAGATTCTTGAGGTTATGACGACATAAGTGGGATCTCCATTAATTGGCAAGTTGCCTAAGTCCCTTCCCACTAGTGACTCACACAAAAAACTAAGAGATATCTTGAAATCCATGATGCAATCTAATCATAACAATGTTTTGCAGTTGCTAAGTTGTAACTTCATGACTCAAACATATAGGGGATCACACATCACTTCTACACCATTACCCTTATCCCAACTTAGAGTCCTTAGTGTTGAGGACCTTGAAAAGACTCCTGCTAATATATTTGTATGGCAACTTATTCAACTTTCACCTACATTAGAATTTCTATTTCAAGAAATGTTGCGAGTACAAATGGAGGAGATCCAATCTTACATAAAATTGAATAATGTCACATCGTCTTCTCGTCCCATACAAGTAACCCAATCCAAAATCAAATTCCCTAATCATGAATTACCCTCACTTGAGATTCAAAACAAGAATGATCCCTTGATGATAAAGGCGATCATTAATGAAACTTTAGTTAGGCACACTCTTGTTGACAATAGAGCAAAAATTAATGTTTGTAGCATGGACCTCTTCAACAAACTTGGCATGGACAAAAATCTCATTCAACTTTTAAATTATGTTCATATTCATGGCTTTGACAATGTTAATAGGCAACCACCAGGGATGATCACATTACCTATCAAGGTCGGACCAGTAGTGTTTCCTACCTCTATCCATATCATGCAAGGACCCCTTCCATACAATCTTCTCCTAGGGAGACCATGGATTCATGCCATGAAAGGAGTCCCATCTACCCTTTACCGTACAATTAAATTTGAGTATAATAATAAGATATACACGGTTGATGCAGATGACCAAAGCTATGAATCAACTAATCACAACATTTCCATCTCCCTAATCCTTTCATTCCTAGATAAAAAATTATACAAGTTGATGCTACTCCTTCAACTGCAACAAAAATATTTTGTGATCATTGGGGGTTGTAAGATTCTACACCTCCTTTCAATAACATTTCCAAAATCTCACCCCCTTGGTCCAAAGAGTCATATACAAACAATTCATTTTTCAGATACAAGTTCTAGTAACAATTGGGGTCTTACTCCTCCCTTTAAAAGAGAGTGTGAAATCTCACAACCTAAACCAAAACAACCCTATGTGTTATATTCTCAACTTGGTTCTACATCACTATCATTACCCCATGGTGGTGATGGGGGCTATATAACTCCCATCCCTCATGAAGGAACAACATATAACACTAAAAAGGATTTGTGTTCTTGTACAAAAACCAATCCTTCTCAGAAGCACACAACCCCTTCATTTAACTTGGAAGATTGTTATGGTATCGGCTACAATCTCCCTCCTCCACATGGATGCAATGTACACATGACACAAACTGACACATCATACTCTTTCAAGAAAAAATTAGGGTTACCTCCCTTGCCATTTTCTTCAAACACTAAACTTCAAACATCTCATGGAGTGTGGTGCTCTTCCTTGTGTTGAGGAACCTAATTCCTCCCACTAATACATACCTTCATCCTATTTAGCTAACCTTTGTCCTGCACTAAGTGGGGGCAAGGGGTTCATTAGCCTTTTCCTCTTATGTCACTTGTCATTGTCTCTTTTGACTAGACATTAACCTCTCATGAACAAGAGCAATCTTGGGATGTGGACGACATGTCTTAAGTTGACTCGCATGGGACCTACTATCTTTTCCATGATGCAGCCTCCCTTGGAAACATATCGCTTGGCATAGGGTTTTCCAAGTTGGCTCTCATGTCCTTTTACTTTATTTTTGCACTTTCCCTTTCTCTACTTTAAAGTAATTGCTCACAAAATGGTGTGTATCAATTCCTTTAAAGTGGGGGCATACATTGGCATTATTTATTTTGCATTTGCATTTATTTTTCTTTGTCCTTGGTTCCTAGTGCAACCTTATCACTTCATACGATGAGTTTCTCACTTTGTGGATGAAATTGGGTGTAATTTCCTTCATGAAAGTGACTTATCTTGGTATATTACATTCCTTTTAGTGGCCTGATGCAACGCACTGCATCCCCTAAGTTGTGAATTTACTATTATTTGATTGGTCCTCTCTAGGAGACATTAGACACAATGGTCCCTAAGTAAAAGATCTCGCATGAACTAAATAAGACTCCTTTGAACATCCTTTTTTAATTTTACCTTTTGCATTTTACATGTTGCATTTTTGCACCTTTGCATACATGGCCACCTTGCATAACACAACTTGCATGCCTATGGTGCCATCTTGCACTTGTTCATGAATTCTAAGCATCCAAGGCTTTTCTTGTCTCATGAACCACAAAATTTTGTATTTTTTGGTGCCTTATCAAAGTTATCAGGAGGTATAACTTTGGTATGGTTGAGTGGGAAGCCGAACCTAGTGGCACAACTTTCCCCAAAGCCACCTCTGTGTGTGTGAGAGTGCATAAAAAATGAGTGTATATTTCTCACCCTTTTGGGCCTTCTCACCCGGTGGACAACCAAAGGTCTCGTCGCCCCAGGGTGATCCCACAATAGTGGTTTACAATTTTTGGCCAACCTGGACACTGAAATTATTATTTTTAACTAAATCTTCACATTCAGGAACCTATAGTGGCTAATTCGTGAGGAATTTGAAGATTATGCAAACTAGAGTCTCATCACATTTTGTCTACAGATTCAAAAAAAAAAAATTCAAAATTTTTTGAATAAGATTGCACTTCATTTTCCATCTCCCACGAAAATTGATTTTTTTCAGAAAACAACATTTTTAAAAAGTGACGCTCACCATATACAACATACCTTTTTTTGTATGAAGGATTAAATTCTAATTTTTTCAAAATTAGATTTGTAACTATGATATCTAGCACTTTCATTTGGTCTCATAGTTTTTGATTGAATATTTTTTCCTTAACAGAGTTTTGAAGTCAAACCAATTGCAATTCAGACATAGGCGGACTGTATACAACATATCTTATTCTGTATGTATCGAAATTCAATTTTTTATTTTTTTAATGGATCAAGGATTTCAATACCCAGCATGAACATATTTAAAAATATATATATTTTGATAATTTTCTATTTTTCCACATGTACAAAACAAAGAGCTTGATTTTGAGTGAAAAATCTATGTTTAATAAAACTAAAAAAACACATACATAATAAAACCAAAACATATTAAAATTATATTCGTGGGATAGCTCATTTCGAGGACTACCATAATCATTTGAAATAAATTTAAAATGAATTCATTTGATCCCCCAAAAGGTAAATCAAAAGTGATTTTTTATCAGCATTTTGATAGGTGTAAAAGAGACTCATTTATAGGTATGGTTTAAAACTAGTGAGGTTCTATCCAAGGGGGTTTGATCTAAGGTGCTTTGATCAAACCCTCTTTAATTGGAATCCTTAAAATGGAACTTTTAAAGGCTTAAATCATTATATTTTCTAAAAATATGTGATTTTAGCAAAAATCAGTTCCTCTCATAAATTGTAAACCAACTTTGTGGGATCACCCCCTAGAGTGAGTATACTTTCCTTTCAGAAAAAAATGGCCTAGATCTAATCCACAACTAGCTGGACAAACAATTGAATCTTGATCCGACTTTCTCTCTCTCTTCACTCCTTCACCTCACTCCTAGTGTGATCTTTTGTGCTTATATTTGGTTTGCATTGGATCCCTCTCGACCTACATGATTCAACTACTTTAGTGTGAGTTTGAAGCAAGTTCATTCTCTCACTAAATTGGGGGCTAAATGTGTCACCTAAAAGTGTAGCCTTGACACTTTTTCACTCATTTGGGCCTTTTCCCTTCGATTTTGGCTTGATTTTTTTTGATCTGATGCTATAATGTGGTATTAGGCCTTAAATGCTTGTAAATCAACAATAACCTAATGGTGTTTTACAAAGGTGTTGTGAAGTTTTGTAACACATCTTCCCACTTTTCTAAGACCCTTTCAACACAATTCACCTAAACGACCCCTTTTTACCCCTTTTCAAGCCTTGTGTCAAAGTGTTGTAAAGTGTTGTAATGCATTTTCACACTTTCCTAGGATTATCATCAACAAGTTAACCCTTCCTTATGATAAATTGGTCGCTTAATGTACTTTTAGGCCCAACTTAAGTGTGTTTCGGGAGGCAAGCTTGATGATCATCATTTAACATCACTTAATTCTCGACCACCACTTGAATTTGTCCAAGTGGACTAGGTCACCACCTTGGGCGACCTAGTCCCTTTAGGCATAAAATTCAAAATTAAAACAAAAATCTAATGGGAATTTTCCTCTAAAACCCTAAGGTTGGCCTATCATGTATTATTTTTGGGAAATTAGGGCATAGCATGTATAAATAAGGGTTTTCATCTTCATTTTTCCTCTCCTACAATGCCCCCTAAGATCATTTTCATCTTCACAAGCACTCTTGCACTCAATCTTCTCAAGCAAGCATTCAAGCATAAGGCACTTGAAGAAACCTCCATTGGAGCTAATTCTTGCATGTTGTAGACATCTTCAACAAGAGTTTGGTGAGTGTTTACATTTATTTTATTGTTCAATCATCTTCCCTTTCATTTCTATTTCATTTGGGTTTGATTACCAACAAGGGGTTTGACTAAGGCAAACCCCTATTCTCTAACCCTAACCCTTTGTCTCCTCTTTGCATGTGTGATTTGTAGGTTTTTGTATACAGGTTTGTCAAAGAGAAAGGTGATAAAAAGGTGTTGTCAACTCATCAAACTCATTCAAGTCAACAAAGCCCTAGTTGAAGCTTGGAGAGCTCTTTTGGCCCATTTTCTGTAGAATCTGAACCAGACACCTATTAGGAACCGAAGTGAAGACTAAGGGCTTCCGCTTCCACTTCCAAAATTTCAGAGATTCAAAAGAGAACTAAGTCACCAACAATGGTGCCCTAGTCCCACTGAACCTATTTTTCAGATTTTTTTGTAGATATGGATACCCATTTTGCCTAAATGGGCTCTGATGAAGTTTCTCGGGAAGAGGACTAGGTCGCCCATTCTGGCGTAAGTGTCCCAATGAGCATTTTCAGCAGGTTCCAAAAGACTCCAAAGCTTCTCTTTTTCAACCTTCAGTTTCTAGGTGCACCACTTCTGTTATTTCAAGTTATGTTTCCAGTTTTCATACATTTAGGTCATTTAGTTTACTTTGCATATAGTTTACATTTGCTTTTGTTTACATTTTCTTTTGGTTACATCCCAACACACACAACCCTATTCAACCCTTATCCTTTGAATGAAATCACTAAAAATCATATCATTAAGTGGAAAGAGAGCTATTCTTCCATCTAAGCTCCTAGGTGAAAAACCCCAGGGGCCTAATTGTGGAATCCTCTTTCCCTTCTTGCATAATATCATTTTGGTGGTTCACCTTCTTGATTACACATGTTGTTTCAAAATTTTCAAAGGTGAAAGCTTCATACTCTGTAATAAAAGGAGAGTCTGACACTTGACCTTCTTCGACAAATTTACAAGGAAGTGAATTATCCCTAGGGATGGAAAGAGAAGTAAATTGAAATATGGGGGCATACCTCTCTCATGGAGACAAGTCCTCATATTCACTTGATGAGCTGAGATCATCTTCTATTTCAATTGAAGTATTTAAATAGTATGCCTGGGCATACCAACATTGAATTTCCTTCCTTTCATCCTCTTTTCTTTCATGCAAGGGTTGTACATCATCCAATATTGTCAAATTCACGTTTTCAGTAGTAGGACGGGGTTGATTTGTAACATTCATGGATCCAGAGATTCTGCAAACAAGTGATGAGCAAAAAATAACATGTTCAGTAGCATCATCCAACTTCCATTTTCCCACAGCTATTAAGTGCAAGCTGAGCCTGTTCAATTCAATAGATTTTATCTCTTTTTAAAATAATTTAAACATCAAGATCAAGTGCGGAAGTAAATATGTATGAAATTGAATTTTCTTGCTTAGTTGTTCTGGTGTGGGAATCTGTTGAATAGATTGATTAAAATGATAAACAAAATCTCTCATAGGCTCTTTTCTTTCTTTCACAATTTGAAAGAACTTTCGTAGTAAGGCAACAATATCAACAGGACCTTTGAAGCATTGGATAATTTTTTTATGAAGGATATTCTAGCTAGTTATACAACCCTTCTCCAATCCTCTAAACGACTTGGCTTCTTTTTCAACTAAACTATCAACAAAAATCCTTACGAAGACGTCTTCTTCTTGAACTCCTAGAACTCCACTTACTACAGTCATTGCATTATGATAGGGTGAAAGGTCTAGTATAGTTACCCCAAGGAATTGAAGCCATAGGTATTCAAAGTTTCCAACTCTTAATAGCGTAAGAAAAATGGGGGGCACTCCTAGGTCAATTCCTAGGTGGCGATTGAGTTGGAGGGGGATTTTATGGCTGGTTTGGGTGTTGATTTAGATGTTGATTAGGATGTTGATTTGGGTGTTGATTGGGATGATGGGTTGGATCCTCATAATATTCAAAGACCAACCTTGGATGGCATTCAATCACAATTCTAGGTAGACGTCGATCCTGCTTTTCTTATTCTTTTTCCAATACCAAATTGGCTCGCATATAATCTACTGCACTCCTCCTATACCTCCAAGCAAGCGTATTTAATTGTGATATAATATCTTCCTATTCTTCTTGCATCCAATCTAAGTCAAGTAGAAGTATAGGAAATAAATTATTATGGGGAAGTACCATCTTGCTACATGACATGATGGAAACTTATCAGAAATTGCAATCTATGTCCCCAACGTAGTCACTAAAAATATTTTAGTGAATGGATTGGTCTTTCGAAATATATCTTAAATTATTAACTCTATAGTTCGTAAGGCACTGGGACCAAGCTGCTAATAGCTCTAAAAATATCACATTTGCATTTGTGACTTTCCTTTGAATTTTAGAGGTACAAATCCCTCATACATGATTTAATTTATAGCCAATGTTCTTTTTACCAGAAAACAGTAAAGGCAACTAGCATTAGCCCATAAAAATGAAACCAATGCGAAATAAACTTGAGAAAATCACTAATTGACTAGCACACATACTAGAATGATGAATGATCGTTGATATGAAAATAGAATGGATTCATAATTGCAATGAATGAATTAAATGCAGTAAAGTAGATTTCTCATAGAAAATATGCTCTAAATATGCACATGACACACAGATCAGGACAATCAACATTACATTCAAGACTCGCGATTCACAGATTGTGAGTTATTGTAACTTGAATAAAATTAAAAATAGAATAAATTGTTCCTCTCTTGGTTACAACATAGTGAACTCTTAAGAATTCAGACCCTCACTGAATTTTTCTCCACCTAGATATACCTAGGTCTTTATCCTTTATTGACGGTTACTAATTAGTTGCTAAACATAACAACTCTTTCCTGTCGTTTAACTGTCCATCTTGAAAATCGATGGACAAAAATAATTAATGACCGAAATGATTGCATTGCCCATGATATGACTTTAGGCAGTAACCGAACATTTCCTATTTTAAATTCTGCCCCGTGGCCGTCAATTATTGTGCAGTTAGCATGATTCAAATACCACACATTAAATAGCCATCTCAAAAGTGCAATGAAGTCACACGTGGAAACTATCTATCCGTAAGATCAATTGGGAACATTAAATAAATATTGGTGACATTAGTAGTTAATTTTGATTGCATTGTCATTCTCTTATCTTGCCTATCTTAAAGAATACTAGTTTGAATGTCTTGCCAACCATCTATAATTCAGTAGGCACAACCACACTTTACCATCCTACAGTATCCAATATGGCAAGTGCTCAGAGTGACAGAGTGTCAATGAATGACTTCATTGTCATTGAGGAAATTGAATGCAGTCCCTTCTTTAGGTGGTTGTCTAACCAGCTAAGAGAGGTTTTTGTTGTCTAGAGTGAGATACAAGAGGAGGTGTTGTACAACATACAAGGAGAAGCCTTCTTGAATCAAGTGCATGTACACAATGCTACACTCCTTGAGTGTTTTGTGTATATTGTTATTCATACCTTTGGATGTTGAGACTAGGGAATGAGGGCAGTGGAGCACCTGGTTAGACATGAGTTTCATCACAGAGTTAATGTAGCTATATTGTTGGATCAACAACTACCCACGAAGTAGAGTAGTTGGTGATGCCATTTGCATTGTGACTGCAACTCAGAATGAATCCACTGAAGAAGTTGTAACCACTGACACTTCTCCATGCAAGGCTGGTGAGAAACAACATGGGGTTGTTTGCCCAATTCTCGCAATCTCACTAAAATGTATTGTCACCAGCCCAGATAGAGTGTCTCCAAGTGGTGGTTGAAGGAATCCACATGCTTATGTTTGTTCTATGTGCCTAAAGAAAATGTCATTTTATGTTCCCAGTTTTGTAATCGAACAATAAATTTTGTAATTCCATCGATACAATAATAAAATAACATCATTTTGATACTTCGGTGTTTGCATTCTTTCTGAGAAAGTCTATCTTTTAATCATTTTTTGTGTTGCCAAAAAGTGTAGTCTTTGGCACTTTTTCACTCATTTCGGCCTTTTCCCTTGGATTTTGGTGATGTTTTGCCTTGATTTAGTCTTGAATGCTTGCAAATCAACAATATTTTAATGGTGTTTTACTAAGGTGTTGTGAAGTGTTGTAACACATCTTCCCACTTTTCTAAGACCCTTTCAATATAATTCACCTAAATAAGGGTAAAAGCACAAACCTGTGTCACACTTTTGACCAAATAAATAGTTTTGAGCACACTAATTCCGACTAGAAATGTTTCGGCCAAGTATTTTTTGGTGGGTAAAAGCACAAACCTGTGTCACACTTTTGACTAAATAAATAGTTTTGAGCGAACTAATTCCGACCGGAAATGTTTCGGCCAAGTATTTTTTGGCCGAAACCAAAAGAAAATATTTTTTTTCCTTTCAACTTTCAAACCGGCTTTCAATTTGGCTTATTATATGTGCGGGGTTTCTATCGAAAGGGTTTCGACCGAAACCCTTCTGATAGAAACCCTTTCGGCTGAAACTGTCTAGTTGGCATCCTAGTTGGCAGCCAACTCAACATTTTTTAGAATTTTCTAAAACTTTCAACTTTAACTAAGTATTTCTCCAGTCAGAATGATTTTTCTACAAAAAAGAAAAACACCCTTTTGTAGAGCTCAGAGTGGGGAATCCAAATATATAGATTTTTTTTAATATTTTGATTAGTTTTAATATATGTTATTTTTAAAATAATACAAGTAGGTTGTTAAATTTTTAAAAAAAAAAGCTAATTAGAAATTAAAAATAAGTTAGTAAAACATATTAATTTTTTTTAAAACTTATATGGGCCAGTAGAGGAGAGAGTCTTCTTCAAAAGGGTATAATTTGTTTTTTGAAAATGATTAAAAAAATTGAAAATAGTTAACGGCCCACAAAAACTGTCAAATTCTGACATGTTTAAATTTAAAACGTTATTACAAGAAAAATACACATCAAAATTTGATTTTTTTTTCCATGCAGTAGAGATTGAAGTTACCTATTTGGAGAAAAAAAAATTAGGAAGAAATGATGTTTTTTTCAATTTGTTTCTTGACAGCCCATGAAGTCACTCTTTTTAAAAAATTTCAGCATTCCAAAATTTGTCCTTAAATTGAAAAAAAATAATCATAACATTTTTTTTAATTTTTTAAAAATCACAGGAATAAACTTCATCAAAAGTTCTACATTTCATTAGTTTACACAATTTTGAAATTCAAAACATAAAGACCACTTTTATGTGGTCGAAGTTCAATTTTTTTTGTTGTTGTTGGTCGATTCCTTTATAAAATGTGACAGGTTTGTTCTTTTACCCATAACCCCCTTTTACCCCTTTTCAAGCCTTGTGTCAAAGCTTTGTAAAGTATTGTAAGGAATTTTCACGTTTTCCTAGGCTTATCATCAACTAATTAACCCTTTTCTTATGTTAATTTTTCCCCTTAATGTACTTTTAGGCCCAACTTAAGTGTGTTTCAAGAGGCAAGTCTAATACACATCATTAATCATCATTTTATTTCCGACCACCACTTGAAATTTCTCCAAGTGGACTAGGTCACTACCTTGGGCGACCTAGTCCCTTTAAACATAAATTTCAAATTTAAGACAAAAACCTAACGAGAATTTGCCTCCAAAACCCTAGTGTCAGCCTATCATGTTGCATTTTCAAGAAATTAGGGCATATGTTGTATAAATAAGGGTTTTCACCTTCATTTCTCCTCTCCCAAGCTCATTTTTGCATATCTTCACAAGCACTCTTGCACTCAAGCTTCTCAATCAATAAATCAAGCACAAGACAACTCAAGCAACCTCCATTGGATTTGGTTCTTGTATGTTGTAGATCTTCAACAATAAAGGATTTGGTAAGTGTTTACATTTTCTTTGTCATTCAAATCATCATTTCCTTTCATTATTTCTCATTTGAGTTTGATCACTATCAATGGGGTTTGACTAAGGCAAACCCCTAATCTCTAACCCTAACCCTTTCCTTCTCTTTGCATGTGTATTTTGTAGGTTTTTGTATGCAAGTTTGTCAAGGAGAAAGGTGCTAAGAAGGTGTTGTCAACCCATCAAAGTCATTCAAGTCAACAAAGCCCTAATTGAAGCTTGGAGACATCTTTCAGCCCGTTTTCTATAGAATTTGAACCAAACACCTATCAAGGTCCAAAGTGGAGACCGAAGGCTCCAATCTCCAATTTTGAATTCTCATAAATTCAAAAGAGGACTAGGTCATCAACAATGGTGACCTAGTCCCTCTAAACCTATTTTTTGGGGATTTTAACATTTATGGATACCCTTTTCCCCGAAACCTAGACTGGTAGAATTTCCCAACAGAAGGACTAGGTCACCCATTCTTGCATAAGTGTCCCTTTGCACATTTCAGGTAGATTTCAGATCATTTTGAGGATTCTCATCTGCAACTCTCCATTCCTAGGTGCACCATCTCTACATTTTCTAGTTTACTTTCAGATTACATACATTTAAGGCATATAGTTCAACTTACATTTTATCTACATTTTCTTTGTTTACATTTCTTAGTTAGATTAGTTTCATTTCATTTCCAGCATTCAATCACACTTCTCACATGCAACCCAACCCTATTCAACTCCTACCCTTTGAATGCAACCACCAAAAATAACCATATCACCAAGTGGAAAGAGTGTCATTCCTACACCAAATGCTCCAAGGTGAAAAACTATAGGGGCCTAGTAATGGGAATCCTCTTTCCCTTCTTAGCATATCCATTTTTGGTGGTTCATTTTGGTGAACCTGACTATCCAACACTTATTAATCTTTTAATTTTATAGTTACATCTTAGGAAAAAGATTGCGTTGCATTAGGATTTTGCATTGTTTTCATCCTAGGGTTTTTACAATTGCATTAGTGAAAAGCTCATGTTAGCTTGCATTTTTGTATACATCTTTTCATTGAAAATTTCTACAATTCTGCATTTGTACCTTAGGAATACATCATACAGCCTGAAACACATCAAAACCACTCAAAAAATCTAGAAAAATTGAAAAATATCCCTTTTGGGACTAGATCGCCATTCCGAGCGACCTAGTCCCAGTTTACATTTTTAATTGCTTGTTACACCATCAAAAACCTCATTTCTTTGCTTCCTAGACCTCCTAGTAACATATAATATAAGTCTGGAAATTTTTGAGAACATAGGTTTTATGCTTCTAACTCAAAATCATCAATTTAGAGTGGTCATTTTTAATATCCCTTCATCATTAGATATGCAAAATGCTTACATTTCTGAAATTGTGCTTAACATTGATAAAAGTACTTTTTACTTTTTCTTATACAATGTTTAAGTTCATAAAACTATGCGTAAGTTTGCTAAAAGTACTTTTCATTCTTTCATATACATTGTTTACATTCTTAAAACTTAGCATACATTGGATAAACATGTTCTATATATTCGTATCTATATTGTTCATATTGCTGCAATAGTGCATGAAATGGTTACATATATTTGTCATTTTTGTCCCAACAATGCTAGTATCGTTCAAATCTAGATATGCTAAGGAACCTTCCCTACCTTCTCCCTATGAGATCATTTTAGTGATAGAGAATACAACCTTGGACATTCCGAACAATCATATTAGTTCTTCCCCGAATCTCTCTCCTCTTGGTGATACAGAGATTTTGGTGTCAGAAGAACCAACTAATGAGAGTTCCGAGAATCCTAGTTTTTTCTCTCCTCTTACCTCTCTTAACAAACATGACAACACAAACATAAGGGATCATGACAATAACCTTTGTCCTTCTCCTAGTATCTCTCCTAGTTGTGAAGAAGATACTTTACCATTAGAAGATACAATCAATGAACGTCATGAGTATCTCAGTTGTCCCCCTTCTCCTAGGGAACCCCTTATTAAACACAAAAATTGCACCATTATTCATTCTCCTACTTGTGATGGAGTCCCTTTAGAAGAACCAACCTTTGAATGTGAAGAAAATTCAGTTTGCAGATCTCCTGAAGAACTCTCGTCCTAGGGAGACTATTAGGGTGCAAGAACATGTGAACCTTGACACGTATCCTTCAAACACTAAACCTTTCCTAGGAGAAGATGATCAAGTGACATTAGAATCCCCTTCACCAACAAATAATACAAATAAAGACAAGATTCTTGAATTTATGACTACACAAGTGGGATCTCCTTTAATTAGTGATCCTCCTAAGTCTCCTCCCACTAATGAATCACATAAAAAACTAAGAGATATTTTTGAATCCATGATGCAATCTACTCATAACAATGTTTTGCAACCACTAAGTTGTAACTTAGTGACTCAAACATCTAGGGGATCACACATCACTTCTACACCATTACCCTTTTCTCAACATAGAGTCCCTAGTTTTGAGGACCTTAAAAAGGCTCCTGCTAACATATCTGTATGGAAACTTATTCAAATTTCACCTACATTCAACTTTCTATTTCAATAAATGTTGCAAATATAGATGGAGGAGATCGAATCCTACATAAAATCAAACAATACCAAATCACCCTCTCATCTCATGCAAGTAGCCCAATCTGTAATCACATTCTCTAAACATGAACTACCCTCACTTGAGATTCAACACAAGAATGGTCCCTTGATGATAAAGGTGATCATTAATGAAACTCTAGTCAGGCACACTCTCATAGACAATGAAGCAAAAATTAATGTTTGTAGCATGGACCTCCTCAACAAACTTGGCATGGACAAAAATCTCATTCACCTTAATGATGTTCATATTCGTGGCTTCAACAATGTTAATAGGCAACCACTAGGGATGATCACATTACCTATTCAGGTCAGACCTGTAGTGTTGCCTACCTCTATACATACCATGCAAGGACCCCTTCCATACAATCTTCTTCTAGGGAGACCATGGATTCATGCTATGAAAGGAATCCCATCTACTCTTCACCATACCATGAAATTTGAGTACAATAACAACATATACATGATTGATGCAGATAAACGAAGCTATGAATCAACTAATCACAACATTTCCAACTCCCCTACTCCTTTCATTTCTAGATCAAAACTTATCCAAGATGATGCTAACCCTTCAACTACAACAAAACGCTTTCGTGATCATTAGGGGTCATTAGATTCTACACCTCCTTTCAATACAACTTCCACAATCTCACCGTCTTGGTCCAAAGAGTCATATACAAACAATTCATTTTTAGATACAAGTTCTAGTAAGATTGGGGTCTTACGCCTCCCTTTAAAGGAGGGTGTTAAACCTCACAACCTAAACCAAAGCAACCCTATGTTTTATATGCTCAAATTGGTTCTACATCCACAACATTACCCCATGGTGGTGATGAGGGCTATATAACTCCCATCCCTCATGAGGGAACAACACATAACACTAAAAAGGATTTGTGTTCTTCTACAAAAATAAATCCTTTTCAAAAGAACACCAACCCTTCATTTAACTTGGAAGATTTTTATGATATCAGATACAATCTCCCTCCTACAAATGGATGCAATGAACACATGATGCAAACTGACATATCATACTCTTTCAAAATAGATTTAGGGTTACCTCCCTTCTCTCCATTTTCTTCAAAAAATAAACTTCAAACATCTCACAAAGCTTGGTGCTCTCCTTTCTGTGGGGGCACCTAATTCCTCTCACTGATACATACCTTCATCCTATTTGGTTCACCTTTGTCCTGCACTAAGTGGGGGCAAGGGGTTAGGTAGCCTTGTCCTCGTATGTCACTTGTCGTTACCTCTTTTGACTAGACGTTAACATCTCATGAACATACAAGAGCAAGCTTGGGATGTGGACGACATGTCTTAACATTAACTCGCATGTGACATACTATCCTTTCTATTGGTTCTCAAAAATGCAGGTTTTAACCATAAGAGTTTGTCAGGCCCTTACAACATTTTTGGACAACGTACAAGGCCAATTACTCAATTAAACCTTCTACTCTTTAGGTTCTGCTAGACCCAGGTGGGTGCACCTATGTGAAACATGCAGATTCAAAACAGATTTCCTACTAAGTAATCTACCCACAATGGCAAATAGGAGTGGATAGACAAAATGACTGCAACTACACCTACTACACAAAAGAAAAGATTTGAATATATTATTTGTTATAAATTCTATCCTCTGGGATATGGCAGATCAGTGCCTTCTATCTATTGGGCAATGGAGTCAAAAATAACAAGAATTCAAGGTGTTTCCCTCTCCAACTTAATTCAGGTTGTTAGGCATATTTAATGTATGAAATTCTATGACTGGCATATTATTTCACCCAATTTATAGCTTGCATAAATTATGCTTGAATTTTTCCCTACCATGTTCTTCTTTAATCATCCAACAAAAACCCTAAAATCACTGTGACTTATCTAAAAGAATTTAGTTCTGATTTACAGACACCTATTAAATAAATCACACAAAGTGAAAAAATGCACTATGATAAATCAGAAGTGTGCTTGTTATCCTGATTTAAATGATTTTTAAAATTTCTAATTGGAGACAACCAGATAGGAAATACAAAATTGTGGCATCTCAACAACCAAATTCAGAAAATATTTCACCAGTGTATATATTTTCTCCATTACACCCTGTTTCAAGAAGGTTTGTTCATCATTTTGATCCCAGTTCTGCTATTTTTTCAAGAAAAATCTCTCTCTCCCATCCTACAACTGATTTGTTCAAATTATTTATACAATGTATTCGAAGAGTCACGACTCTTCATTTAACTAGTAAAATTGTTTACATTCCTTGACAGCAATTAAAATATTTAATTGAGTTGCCTCTCAGAAAATTAAATGTTTTTACAATAGTTCAGTATTTAATTTTGTTTTATTACTTTTCTCACCATTATACTTTATGTCTCTTTGGTTGTTATTGTCTTTACCACTCTACCGCAGTCTTCACGTTTACTCTTGGCGGTACTATGGTAACATTTATTGTTACTTCTCACCATTACTCGCGTTATCATGGTCTACTCACCCTTTACTGTGCTACCATGGGTTTCCTTCTGACTATCAATGGTACCACAGTGTCTTCATTCAGTCGCTTCCTTCACTGCTACCATGGTAGCCACTACCCGCTTGCCACTGTTGTCACCACAGTTTCCGCTTGAACCCCCTGCGGTACCACGGTGAGCCTCATGTCTGCTTGCCAACTATTCACCGTGCCACCGCGGTCTGTGGTTTGACTACACACGGTCGTGCGGTAAGCATTTTATACCCGCTCTGACTGTCCATTGAACATTTACCGCAGTCATCGTGGTGTCTGACTTGGCTACCAGCGGTAAAGCGGTAAGCTTTTACCGTGACTGTGCTTAACCGTCACCGCTATACCGTGAGCCACTTTGCAAAAGGCCACGGTAAAGCGGTGAATGACATACCAATCGAATGTTAAGGCCATGATATAATGTATAAGGTATATATGAATGGAAAATATAGCACATGAACGGGTTCAAATGGGCAAAGAACTTAGAATTTTAGTGGAAAATTTTTGGTTCTAACACTTTCCATGGCGTAGCCTCACTTGGAAACATATCACTTGGCATAGAGATTTCCAAGTCAGCTCTCATGTCCTTCTTTCTTCTTTGCGTTTTTCACTTCTCTACTTTAAAGTAATTGCTCATAGTATGGTGTTTCACAATTCCTTTAAAGTGGGGGCATACACTAGCACTATCTCTTTCCACATTTTTCTTTTCTTTTCCTCAGTTCTTAGTGCAGCCTAGTCACTTCACATGATGTTTTTTCTCACTTTGTGGATGACATTTGGTGTAATCTCCTTCATAAGTGTGACTTATCTTAGAATATTACATTCCTCTTAGCGGCCTGATGTGACACATTACATCCCCTAAGTTGTGAATCGTCTATCCTTTGATAGGTCCTCTTTTGGGAGACATTAGACACAATGTTCCCTAATTCAAAGACCTCATATGAACTAAACAAGACTCCTTGGAACACTCTTTTTTCATTTTTCATTTTTGCATTTTACATTTTGAATTTTTACATGTTGCACCTCTTGCATGTGTGCATACATGGCCACCTTGCATAACACAACTTGCATGCTTGTGGTGCCACCTTACACTTGTTCCTGAGTTCTAAGCATCCAAGGCTTTTCTTGTCTCATGAACCATACCCTCATATTTTGTGGCACCTTATCAAAGTTATCAGGAGGTATAACTTTGGTATGGTTGAGCGGGAAGCCCAACTAGCGGCACAACTTTCCCCATAGCCACCTTTGCACATGCGTGGGTACATACCAACCGAGCGTATGTTGCTCACCCTTTTTGGCATTCTCACCTGGTGGACAACCGAAAGTCTCGTCAGCCCAGAGTGAGTACATCCTTTCCTTTCAGACAAATAGCCTAGATCTGATCCACAACTAGTTGGACAAACAATCGAAGCTTGATCCAACCTTTTCTCTCTCTCCATTCTTTCACATCACTCCTTGTGTGATCTTTTGTGCTTATGTTTGGTTTTCCATGGGATCTTGATCCTAGGGGCTTGATCATCCATCTCAATCATAGTCATCTCACCTTACTAGCATGAATGCATTAGATCCCACTTGACACACATGATTTAGCTACTTTAGTGTGAGTTTGAAGCAAGTTCATCCTCTCACTAAAGTGGGGGCTAAATGTGTCACCAAAAAGTGAAGTCTTTGGCACTTTTTCACTCATTTCGGCCTTTTCTCTTGGATTTTGGCCTTGTTTTGTCTTGATTTAGTCTTGAATGCTTGCAAATCAACAATATTTTAATGGTTTTTTACTAAGGTGTTGTGAAGTGTTGTAACACATCTTCCCACTTTTATAAGACCCTTTCAACACAATTCACCTAAATAACCCTCTTTTACCCCTTTCCAAGCCTTGTGTCAAGGTTTTGTAAAGTGTTGTAAGGCATTTTCACACTTTCCTAGGCTTATCATCAACTAATTAACCCTTTTCTTATATGATATTGTCCCCTTAATGTACTTTTAGGCCTGACTTAAGTGTGTTTCGGGAGGCAAGTATAATATACTTCATTAATCATAATTTTATTCCCAACCACCACTTGAAATTGTCCAAGTGGACTAGGTTGCCACCTTGGGCGACCTAGTCCCTTTCGGCATGAATTTCAAATTTAAGATAAAAACCTAACAATAATTTTCCTCCAAAACCCTAGTGTCGGCCTATTATGTTGCATTTTAAGGAAATTAGGGCATATGTTGTATAAATAAGTGTTTTCACTTTCATTTCTCTTTGTCCCAAGCTCATTTTTGCATATCTTCACAAGAATGCTTGTACTCAAGCTTCTCAAGCAAGCAATCAAGCACAAGGAAACTCAAGCAACCTCCATTGGAGCTGGTTCTTGCATGTTGCAGATCTTCAACAATAAAGGATTTGGTAAGTGTTTGGATTTTCTTTGTCATTCAAATCATCATTTCCTTTCATTATTTCTCATTTGGGTTTGATTACTATCAATGGGGTTTGACTAAGGCAAACCCCTAATCTCTAACCCTAACCCTTTCCTTCTCTTTGCATGTGTATTTTGTAGGATTTTGTATGTAGGTTTGTCAAGGAGAAAGATGCAAAGAAGGTTTTGTCAACCCATCAAAGTCATTCAAGTCAACAAAGCCCTAGTTGAAGCTTGGAGACCTCTTTGAGCCCATTTTCTACATAATCTGAACCAGACACCTATAAGGGTCTGAAGTGCAGACCGAAGGCTCCAATCTCCACTTTCAAATTCTTAGAAATTCAAAAGAGGACTAGGTCACCAACAATGGAGACCTAGTCCCTCTGAACCTGATTTTTCGGGGATTTTAACATTTTTGGATACCCTTTTCCCCAAAACCCAGTTTGACAAAATTTCCCGACAGAAGGACTAGGTCGCCCATTTTGGCATAAGTGTCCCTTTGCACATTTCAGACAAATTTCAGATCATTCTGGGGCTTCTCATTTGCAACTCTCCATTCCCAGGTGCACCATCTCTGCATTTTCCAGTTTACTTTCAGATTACATACATTTAGGTCATATAGTATAGCTTGCATTTAATCTACATTTGCTTTGTTTACATTTCTTAGTTAGATTAGTTTCATTTCATTTCCAACATTTAGCCACACTTCTCACACACAACACAACCCTATTCAACTCCTACCCTTTGAATGCAACTACCAAAAATAACCATATCACCAAGTGGAAAGAGTGTCATTCCTACACCAAGTGCTCCAAGGTGAAAAACCCTAGGGGCCTAGTAATGGGAATCCTCTTTCCCTTCTTAGCATATCCATTTTTGGTGGTTCAATTTCTACATCAATGGGTTCATTGTTTGAAATTGAAAGGCATCATAACAAAAACAAACTACACTATCAATCCCTTCATTTCTTATAAAAATATTCTTGAAGCAGTAAAACATGAAGTTCACGAATCTAGGCAAAACACCACCGATGGTTTTAGAAACCACTCAAAATCCTGCTCAAACTTGAAAACTTGAAAACTTTTTTGCTAGCGGTCTTTTCAGCTAGTTCACAAACTTCGAGTATGGACCGCTAGCCTCCAAATTAAAGACTTGAAATGCTCGGGAAGTTATGAGAATCCTGCAATACACTGCCCATGAGAAAACAAAGAATAAATTAACGAAGGGTGGTAAAAGGGGAAGTTAGATGAACTAGTGAACTCACTTCCCAAGTTAGCAACACCTCATAAAACACCGCTTGACTTATAGACTTGACCAAAAATTTGAATAGGGTGTCAATTTTGAGAGCGATGACCAAAATCAAGGTAACAATAGTCAAGCAAGATGGTTTACGAATGATTCCATTTTAACTTTTCCTATCCACCAAGGTTAGTGTGTATTTGCAAATCAAATTTCCATACCAAACACAACTCAAGTTGTGATATGCTTGTGGGTTGTAGTATCCATTGATCTATTTGATGAACAATTGTGTTTTAAATTTAGATTTAGTTTCATCTCGCAACATGATAACCATAGGATCTTCGATAAAAGATAATATCAATGACCCACATTCAAAATTATCAAATGACCAATCTATGGACTTCTTTATGCACAAATAAAAACTATTGTTCTTAAATTTTAATGACTCCATCGAATTAAAATAAAAATTTCTTGATCGTGAGGTTGTAGTGAGGTGCCATAAAGGCCTACCCACACCCTACAGATGGATTTTCATGCCACCATACCGATTTAATGTTGTACAGAGAAATTTTAGTAATCTTAGATGCCTCCAACCATCCTGCACTACAAATTTCAAGGGAGTTCTTGCACTCAATCCATAGGTTTGTCACATCCAAACATGATTATAGTGTTAGAGAATATTCTTCACATGTCTACATATTAGATTGTGTGCATAGAGATTAGATTTTCCTTCTTTTTTGAATACAAATAGGGTTAGGGTTTTTTGTTGATCTTTCATGGAGTTATGGTTCATCTATAAAAGAAAAGATTGTATTTTTTAAAGGGTTAGGTTCTAGTCGGGCTCTGTTTATATTTCAAATGGTTGTATTCCAAAATTTTGTTCTAGGGAGAAAAGGGGGGGCTCTATAAAGAGGAGATAATGTTTGGTATGTTCTAGGTGAAGGTATGTGTCTATGAGTCATTACATGACAATTCTCCTATAACTTAATTAGAAGCATATATGAATACATAATAATATATGACCATATCCAGCTCTAAAATTAAATGCTCATTGAACTAAATAATCAAGGGTTATGGATTTTCTTCAAGCACATTTTTTATTTTGAATTATTCTTCTGTTTGTTGTTTGTTTAAGGGAAGGTGTAAATTCTTGCATAAGAGTAATGGGGGGTTATGTTTTCAGATGGATTATTAAGAAAGGTTTAGATGGATTATTAAGAAAGGTTTTATAGTAGGTTCATGGTGATTCAATTATCATAAGGTGACAAGAAATTGAATGGATCATCAAGTTATATTATAGTATAGTGATATAAAATGCATGATATGTGACTCTGTAGCCCAAGGTAGGAACAAATCAACCCTTTGCAGCTCTCACTCCCTAATGTTTCAAAATCTAAAAATAAAATCCTTTATTTTATTTTATATTTTATATTTTATCTATATCATCTCATATAGAAGCCTTAAAGTCCATATGAGTTGCATGAGCCTTTGCAAAATAATTGCACAACTCTTATCTTAAGGTGTGAGATCAAATTTGATGCTCATTGCTTGATGTGTTAAATCAATAATCAAGTAGTGTTTAAGGGAAACCCATCTAGGTTTTGCAAATCTTGAAGAGTAGAGAAAAACTATCATAAAGGTGGTTCTCTATCAGTTGGCCAACAACCTAAAATTCTTGATCATAAAACTTGGAAAATTTTTAGAGTGATTTCAAGCCATCAGTTGGAAACACCAATAGGGTTAAAACACCACCTTCTATAATGATAAGCCCTAACATGGATATCATTGGATCTAGATCCCCATCTGACCATGATGCCAAATTCAAACCAAGGATTGCAATCGTTGTTCTTTTGTTTAGCAACATAAATTTCACACCATTTGGTTGGTTGTTCTAAAATTGAAATTAACCCACCTTGCCAGGAGTATTCTTTCTGGAGACCTTCTTATGGGATCTAGAAGTTCTCATTTGGGCATCTGAGATCCTTAATACACTTTTTGTGGGCAATCAAACTCTTTTAAGAATCTCTTTTGGTTTTGTCCTAGGGCCCAAAAACTTTGGACTTGGATTCATGAATATTTCAAGCCCTTCTGACTATAGCCTTTCTCTTGGGATTTAAAGTAATTATTTGTTTTAATGTGGTATTACATATCTATGTGCAAGCTAATAAAGTTCCACTAGAAGTAGCTCACCTTTAAGTGCTTCTCGATCACTACCTGATAATGTCCCTTGTGTTTTGGCTAGAGTTTCCCCATCTCCTTCCTCCTCTTGAGTTCACTCACCTCCTTGTGAGAATCAGAAAGGATGGAGTCTCTTCACTCATGGAAACCATGTTGCTTGATCATATGCTTCTTCTTCAACAACCAGGAGATTGTGGATGATGGTGTTGACCACGACTTGCTCATTGACACTTTGCTTCTATTCCTTCCATGAGGGAAACTTTTGGGTGGCCTTTCAATGGAGCTTCTAGCTAGTTTGATTTGAATAAATTTATTCATCTAGCTCTTATGATTTCATCAACTCGTGAAGAAGAAGATAAAGATATAGATATAGATGATGAGGGTTGAGACCCTTCCGTGGATATTATAGGCCCCACTAATGTATGGGGTAAACCAAGTGATGAGTCCACCTCCTCCTCTCTTTGCTATTACTCCTACCATCTAGCAACTTATTTTTTTAATGTTTTATAATTTAAACATTAGCCCTATATGGACTCTAGGGGTGTGATTTTATATCCACCCATTTTTTTGAATGTGTGTAATATTATAAAAAATATTTATTGACACCTATTTATAAAAATATACCAATAAGATTGATAAAAAATTAATAGAAATGTGAATAAATAAAAATAACGAAAAATGATAATCTTCCCAACAATTTTTGATAGGAGAAGCCCTAAGAAATCTCTCATGCAAATTGCAATTTCTGCAATACATAATACAAATGAATAAGACATAAACCACCTATAAATAATGCATATGCATATTGGTTGACCTAAGTAACATGACAAATAAGTTCAATGTAAGTTGAATTGATATTGTTGGACTAACCACCAGCATCTCCCTTCGGGTTCGCGACATGGTTTAACTGTCTACCGTGGATCTTAACTGACACTTGTATCGGGCATTGACAGGTCGATCTTTTGGTGCAACGACAAGGCCGACAATTGGTATCAGAGTCGGTCACGGGTTCGAACCCTTCAGGTGATGCTGAGGGGGCGAAGGGGGGGGGATTGTTGGACTAACCGCCAGCATCTCCCTTCGGGTTTGCGACATGGTTTAACCGCCTCCCATGGATCTTAATTGACACTTGTATCGAGCATTGATAGGTCGATCTTTTGGTGCAACGACAAGGCCAACATATATTACATGGCATAGTTTTTTGGCCTTTTGGATGCAACTCTAGACTCTCAATTTTTAACACTTCTGCTATCTTCCTTCTTTACAAGTCTTCTTCTACCATGTTCTTTGAGACCTGCCCTTCCACGCATTGCATTAACTGCCTTTCAAGCCTTTATTCTAAGTTGTTCTAGCTGTCTCCTTGATTGTTCTCTTTGCAGTCCTGTTGCTGCATATTTCTTATATTCTTTGTTCTCAGCTTTGTATCAATATTAAAGGAAAAAAAACCTACCTATACCTATCACAATTACTGGACGTATCTATCAAAATGGTGAAATTTGTTTGACTGATTTGAGGAGGAATAATGGGCAATTAAAGGATTGCGTCGCTTCTCAGCTAAGGTCGTGTGGTATTGAGTACATCCCCACTTGCTCAAATGTCTTTCACCGTATGAAGACTGTCTTCTCAACTTTATTTACTCCAATCACCCAATCTTACTTTCTCTCCGTGCTTAAAAGTGGAGTGTTGAAAGCATAACCTCTGCCTAACATTTCAAATATTTCTAATCGAAGCTATTGACTATTGCCAGATGTTCTCACAGACTTCAATTTTAACTATACTCCATCTTTCTAACATTAAATTCAATTCACCCAAATCATTCAGAAATCACATCAACGTCCACTATTTTCAGTGATTGGAGTGTTAGGATTGGATAGAGTGAGAAGTTTATGGTGATAGAACAGATGCAGAATCACACTGATGCCAAACAAAAGACTTTTTGGGTAGCAAGATGAGATATTCTGATGATTGTTTGGTTTTCTAGGGTGGAGTTAAAGAAGAAAAAAGGATGTATTATTAGTGCAGCTACAAGACTAGTTTGTACTAGTCAGATATGATTGACATACAAGTTCCTCGAGCAGGCTGATAATCACTATCAACCAAATGTAATACCTATTTTGCACTATATCACAAACTGTAAGATTTTTTTAATCAAAAATAGTAGCAAATATTTGCCAAACTCTTATCAACTAGTTTAAATTGATATATTTGATAATTTAGTCACTGTAGTCTGTACAATAGAGATAAACATGTATAATAGAAATACTGTAAATCTAATTTGAAATATAATAGGATAATATAGAAAGTAAATTACGGTAAGCAATATTTTATGTGGACAAGTATGTTATTTTCAAGTTTGAAAGTTTGAAGTTTATCATGAAAGTCGATATTGTTCATGTGAATAGAACTTCCCTATTTAAATTTGGTTCTCTTTTTTAAAGACATTAGAGCTTAGCTTAGCGAAGTTATTTCTGCAAGCATAATGTAGACAAATTTTCCAACCTTAGAGTTTACCTAAGGTTTTTGTAAAAAATAATTTAAACAACACTTTACCATAAACCATTAAACTAATAGGCCCAAGATTCAATGTGGAACAACTAAAAGTTTGTCTAAATAAGCCAAATACATGTTTTTATTGTTGAAAAGGACATCTAATTTATTACTTTTCCATCAAGAAGAATAGAATTTCCCAAAACACCCATCACTTCCCCTCATGTAATTCCCTCCTCCTCACCCCTCTCTTTCTAAAAGGTCACCCCTTGTTTGCCTATCTAGCCTCAATCTATTCCTTCTTCCTCCACCCCAAGAATTGTGTTAGAACCTTCTCACCTTGTTACACCCTCACCTTACAAGGATGTTGCTATGTCTGATACTAGGAAAATGAATAGGAAAAGGAAAGAAACCTATTCTTTATTCTTGTCACTCTTTCACTCAGTTTTGATCACCTTCCCTCTCTCATTCATTGCTAGTGCAAGACAAAGATCAAGATCTCTATCTTCCTCCCAAGACCATCAAAGTAATGATCAAGACCTTATTTTTTTCAAACACTTTGTGTTTTTTCCATTAGAAGATGAAATTAATCTCTCTTGATCACCCTAAACTACAACTTATTCCCTTAGAACATTAGAAGGATATCTCCCCCTCATTGGAAGTTTAGAGTCAAAGAATCCATTGAAAAATGAAAACTTGATATCATATTTCTGCAAGAAGTAAAATTAAATGAGATTTATTTGAAGTGTCTCTTTATAATATTTGGAAAGGCATTTTTTTGCATACTTCTTATAGAGATGGTAGTGGAGGAATTATGTTCGATCAATTAGCACAGTTGTCTAAATATGTCATTGATAAGAGTGAGAACCCTTCTCATAATTTTATTTGGGCTCTTATCTTTATCCATGGTCAAACAATCAAATTTTGTTCCATCTTCACACCAAAATATTGCTAACGAAAGGGTTGCTCTTTGGGATTGAATGTCTACTAATATCCCTATTGATAATTATGTTTTAGGTGGAAAATTTAACTTGGTGAAATAACATTATGGTCGCATTGGACCTATAATTATACTAAACTAGATAGAGATGAATTTGAGAGTTGGGTCTACTATTATAATTCCTTGGGTGTAGTTGATCCCTTGTATGATAAATATATAATTCATGCTCATAAACAATTCACATGGTAGATAATTGTAGAATATGATTAGATAGGAGAATCAAAATGTTGGACAAATTTTACATATCTTATAACCTTCTTGTTTTCCCTTTTCCTTCTTGTGCTTTTATATGTGTTGATTATTCCATTACCCTTTCTAATTATTTCCCCACCCTTTTTCTATTTCTCTTTCCCTATCACACCCCACCTCTTCAAAAATTTTACATAAACTCATAGAAAAATACTAGCTATGTGGCTACTCTTTTGTGTATTTGGAATTCCATTCTTAAGCCCCAAACTAATTAATATTGTATTGATTGGTGGTGTTTTGCTCCCTCCAAGTGTACCAAATTCCTTCTATATTTTGGAAAAATAATGGCATGACAATATAAAAGAAAAGAAAAATCATTTCAAAAGAAATTCGAACATGCTAGAAAATAACTTATTCTTTATCTTAATAATACTTTGATCCAAACCTTAGTTTCTTCTATAAAAATATAATTACATATATTTAACATATATAGAGGGAAGGTGCTAGAATAAGGGTCAAAATTTAATGGATCAAAGAAGGTAATAGAAGTTCAGTATAATTTTTTAATTATTTGAATTATAAACACAAGAGAGAAAAAAATGTATTCATTAATTTATGACTATCTGAGTACATTTTTTGTATTAAGTATAGTAAGAGCAGAAAATACAGATCATATAGTCTGATTGTTCAACCCGAAATCAGATCAAGGTATCCCACATAGCAAAATTTAGTATCCCCCCATTACAATACATTGAAAAACCCTTCAGTATCCAAAGTTCCTAGTCTATCCCTATACATGATATCAAGTTTAGCCCCAGCTGATGTCCATCATTTGCCCTGTATCAAAAATCAATTAGTTACATCATATAAACATCATAGCATGTACAAGTATAACCTCTGAACATATATATACATATTAGTAACTGATCAAAAGGATATGCAAGAGAAGATTGTTCTCATATAGTTCTATACTGTCCCACGAGCACCACTCAAGACTATCAAAGCCTGTGAAACAAAAAACTCCTCATCTGAAGGTCTATCTGCATGTCTTTTGTTTTCCTCTTTCTTATTTTATCCCCTTGCAAGATCTTGTCGAAACGCATGTAGAGCCCTCATGAACACATCTACATTTGGATGTCCTTCTGGCCATAAGTGTCCATATCTTGCCTCCATTATGTCTATGGTAACATGCCTATTTTCCAAATAACTCCAGAATTTGTCCTTTGAAAGGGCCACAATGATATATACCTACATGGCAATGTTATAAAACATGAGTCTCCTAGAAGACTCAATAAGCAATCTCTTTCTTCCCTGAAAGACATTCTCATTCCTTGCTTTCCAAATAGACCATAAAATATTAGAAGACAAGCACAACCAAAATAATTTAGCAGTTTTCTCCATCTTTATATTGTGATTAAACAAAATTTTCTCAGGCAACAGATGTCCATTGGAAGCCCATATATCTTGTTTATTACAGAACATTCTCCATATTTCTTTAGCAAATGTGCATTCAAAGAATATCTACCTGAGTACATTACACAAGGACCCATTAAGATATCTTACCCCTCTCAAAAAATTTATTAAATATCATATTCCTAATAAAGTCCATCTTGATTACAACATGTTTTTAGATTGAAGACTATCCAAAACGACTTCTTAAAAAAAAAAATTATATTCAAATATCAACAAGAGTTTAATACAAATTATTTCTAAAGAGGAGAATGAAATACTATTTCCAACTAGTGTCTTACTATATTGTTGAGCACTTCCTACAAAAATATTGTGAAATCATTGTGTGTACGAATTAAAGAAGCCATATAAGAGATGAAAACAAATCAACTTTCTTAAAAACAGAAACATTCTTGAAAATCTTACCTACTGGATCCCATGCGCGATGGTGAAAGTTATTTGACAATAAAAGAATTGAGTACATCCCCACTTGCTCAAATGTCTTTATTTACTTTCTCTCCGCAGTTAAAAAAGAATGACCTCTGCCTAACATCTGAAATATTTCTTGATGATTGCCAGATGTTCTCACAGACTTCAATTTTAACTGCTCCCCATCTTTCTACATTAAATCCAATTCACCCAAATTATTAAGAATTGACATCCACATCCACCGTTTCAGTGATTGGAATGTTAGTATTGGATTTAGCGAGAAGTTCAGAGTGATATAGCAGATGCAGAATCACACAAACGATCTTTTTGATAGCGAGATGAGATATTCTGATGATTTTTGGGTTTTCCAGGGTGGAGTTAAAGAAGAAAAGATGTATTATTAGTGTAGCTACAAGACTAGTTTGTACTACTCAGATATGATTGACACGCAAGTTTCTCGAGGAGGCCGATAATCACTATCAACCAAACCTAATAACTATTTTGCACTATATTACAAACTTTAAGATTTATTTTTTTATCAAAAATATTAGTAAATTTTTGCCAAACTCTTATTAACTTGTTTAAATTGATATATTTGATAGTTGGGCACTGTATTCTGTAGAAGAGATAAATCTGTATAATAGAAACAGTGTAAATCTAATTTAAAATAATAACAAGATAATATAGAAAATAGGGGAGAGGGGTCAGTAGTCGTGCAGGTTAATTTTGTCAACATATAGTGATTGACTGAAATATCGTAGAATCTTTGTTTTTTCTTTTTAAATATGGACTAGTCTCTTATCTATCTATAACTAAGGTTTGGAGGTGTGACTCATCATGCAACTCGCCGCATCAGCACATCTATTGAGAAGTGTCTAAAATTTGACTTTTTAAAGATTCGACCCTTCGTAGTTGAACAAAAAAATATCATTTATTGCTTGTAGAATATCATATTTTTATTCAAAATAAAATTAATATACAACTAAATGGACCAAATACCTATTGGTAAGTACAAATTTTTGATATCTCTAGCTTTTATATTCAACACATACGGATCAATAGTTGAACACAAAAAAAACTATTTGTTGTTATAAAAACAACACATAATAATTTAAAATACAACTAATATCAAACAAAAATGAACCAATAGTTGAACACTAAAAGTTTTTGATGATCCTTCACATTTAATGAGAAAATCCATGGTATTTATTGTGCTCACCTTTTATTTTTGTGATAGGACAAACTATTAATATAAAATACTCCAGTGCTTGTACATTGCTACCCCAATAGTTGTACACATAAGAACAATATTTTTTCACTATGATAACTATACTTGTTTAAATGAGTGTCTTATTTTATTAAATGAGCATTTTATTTTTTAAATGACACGCTTATAGTGGATAGTTATGATATTTTATTTTAGACAAAAAAATACTTATTTCAATTCTTCATGAATGTATTTATGTAACTTTTTTTTATATACCATTGAGAGGTTCTCATGTGTTCAAGTATGGTTTCACTTTTGATCAACATTTGGTTATTTTTTTGTTTACATTTGGACTATTTATTTACAATATATAGTATAAATATGCAGCAAGACTGGGTATTATAATCACAATTGAATCCACGACTATTAGACCCCGCATGATTATTGGCCCCTCTCCCCTAAATTACATGTTAAGTAGTATTTTTAATAGATTGTAGAATCAAGATGAATGCTTTAAAATATAAGTGAAAATACAAAAAAAATGAATAGCATTTAATTTTTTTTCTTGAAGATTTTACTGATATGATGATTATTAAACACAAAATGTTCTTGTTATTTTTTTCAATATTAGAAATTAGAGTAATCTCATTAAAACTTGATAATAATTTTGTTTGACAAATGTTTCAATTTTTTTGATGGTTAAATGTCTAATGTGGTGAAAGTTTATATAAATAAACATAAAACATTCAAATTTAGCTTGTGTTTTATTTATGTAATGTAATATTGAAATTTAAAAATAGATGAAAATAAAATATTTTTAAATTTAATTGTATAATAATTTTTTCTATCAATGTTTTGGATCGTACTCCATTATCTATCAAAAGTAATGTGCATGGCTAAGTTGAGATCTTAATTGTGTTGAATGAATTCCTTTTAATCTTATATTACGACACTCAAAACATAACTTACACAGACAAATACTTTACCCCAACTAATAGATACAAGAAAAATTACACAAACCTTATTAAATCACACCCAAACAACAAATTGAATTGACAATATCATTTGTCAATCCAATCCAAATTTTATTAACACTAAAATTCATTAAATATGTAACTCAATTCTTTTATTTACAGGAAAATCATTTTACAATTTTCCAGTCCATTGGCATTCCATATCTAACTCCTCTATTTAAATACTCTCAACTCACTCCTGTCATTTGGCAACTCCTCTTTCCTTCATTTTTTGGTTTCATTATTTAACTGTCAAAATCTGCCCTGTTCTTTCACATGAAGTTAAAGAAGAAAAAAGGATGTATTATTAGTGTAGCTAGAAGAGTAGTTTTTACTAGTAAGATATGATTGACATACAAGTTCCTCCAGTAGGTTGATAATCACTATTAACCAAATCTAATGCCTGTTTTGCACTACAATATAGAATTTTTTAAACATTATATAATTTAAAAGAAAAAATATAATTCTCACAAACATGCACCTATTTACACATATATCATCTTATATCATTATCCAATAATATAATATTGTTACATTGATTTTTCAAATATTCATTAGTTAATAAAATTCTTGATCTCCACAATTAATGAAAATTTAATGTGTTAAATTAAGTGAACAAATTTTAAATAGACAAGTGACATAAAAGTTTAACATATTCAATTAAGATTTAGTATATCTTGCTATAATTGAAATTAAGATACTTTAGAAAAGAAATTATATTGGGCAAGTAATGTATGAGTTTTTTTAAAGATTTTTAAATTCTCACATTAATAGTGATGGTATTCTATATGATTAGATAGGTGAGATTAATTATTCTAAAAATAAAATAAATGCAAGGTAATATTAAAGATTGGTTCTAGGAAAATTCACTACAAAGTTCTATTATTCTTTTGCAAAAAAAAATTCAAAGTCTTGGAAAAATATATTAAAAATGTTAATGTGATTAATTTTTTTGGCAATGAATTGCTAGTGGTGAATTTTCCTTGAGGTGAATTTGTCATGACAGTGAATTTTCTTGTGGTGAATTGTCTCACAATGAATTGTTGGGGGTGAATTTTCCTGATACCATTTAGATTATATTAAAATATTTAAAATATATATAAAGAAAAACAAAATAAATTGAATAATTAATTAAAAAAAAAATGGTTTCTGATTTGTTGATGAAGCTGAATGGTTCATAAAGAGTCAACAACAAATATTTTTTTACTAATGCAAAGACCTAACATCCTTAATAAATGAGGTTAGAAATTAAACCTCAATTCTAAATTAAATATAATTCTAGAATCTTTGTTCTATTTAAATTTATAAAATTGTGTATTCCACACAAACAAACACTGGCTAAGAATGACTATTTCATATGTCATCAAGTGAGAAATTTCCTATTTTATCACATGTTGATGGCCTATAAGTTGCAAATGGGGAGGATGAAGAAAATGATAACAAGGAATATGCTAATAGAGATATTGAGGATGAGTAAAATGGCTCTTTGGACAAGGATGAGGAAGAGAGGCTTATATATTTTTACCTAGGTGTTTATCAAAAGGTCAAAAAATCATCCACATTTCAAAAAAAATTGGCTTCTCTATTCTGGTAGTGTCAAATATCTATGCTTTCTTGGATGTTATCCCCTATCATTAGAGGGTTTTAGTGATTTTGAGAATTTTTTCTTATATCAAGAGTCAAGAAATGAATTTATTTTCCTACCCTATGCATCTATGCATGTTTTCGAACCACAAAATTTATGTTTTGGGTAAAGGAATGGGTCCCCTAAAGCTTTCTAGGGTTTTCATCTAGAAGTAAGGGGATTTTCCTTTGTGGACATAAATCTTGGGATTCATTCAATTAATATTAGGATTGAATATGATTGAAATGCTTATTATGAAGTATGCTAAATGTTGAAATCTGATAAATGAAACCAACTATTACATGCAAGCTAATTAAATCTACATTGTTTGAAAACACATGATATTATGCAACAAAGGTAAAATAAAGACTATACAAGGTAAAATAACAAAACAAATCAAACAAGTGCACTTGGAAATTGATGAGGATTGAAGTGGAAATTGCAGAAGCCTCTGGAAATCTGGAAAATTTGACTTTTATGCTAACTGGGACATTTACGCCAAGTTGGGCGACCTAGTCCTAGTTCTGGTAAACTACTTTGGGCTCCGTTCTAGCCAACTGGGTGCTCAAATCTACCAAAATCTTTAACAAAAACCTCCATTGGGACTAGGTCGCCACTATTGGTGACCTAGTCCCTTTCAGTTTTTTGAGAAAATTGAAAGTGAGGTAAACCCACAAAAGTGGTTTACAATTCAAATGAGGAAGAAAAACTTGAAAAAAATGACCCCATGGAAAAATTTTACATTTTGGGGGTTCGAACGAACCAAAAAAGGGTTCGCTCGAACCAGGGTTCAAGAGAACCCATTAATTGCATGCATAGAGAAAATTTGAACGAAAACCCCTTTTGGGAAGGGGTTCACTCGAACCCCCCTAGTTCGAGCGAACCACCCATTTCCCTTATGTTTGACAAAATTCACAAAAAAAAACCTAATTTTTTGCACTTCGGAGCTCGGTTTGAACATGAAAATGGTGAAGACTTCACAAACCCAATTGGAATCAGGTAGTCCTCAAAACAAGCTATCCAAAAAATATAATTTTGATATGTTTTGGTTTTATTATGTATTTGTTTTTTAGTTTTATTAAATATAGGTTTTTCACTGAAAATGAAGGTCTTTGTTCTGCACATGTGGAAAACTAGCAGATTATCAAAAAAAATTTGAAAAATATGAGTGCACCAGATATTGAAGTCCTTGATCCAGCAAAAAATAATAATTGAATATTGATATATACAAAAAAAGTTACGGGTTATACAGTCATGCTATGTCTGAATTGTAATTGGTTTGATTTCAAAACTTGATTAGAGAAAAAATATTCAATAAAAAACTATCTAACCAAGTGGAAGCACTAGATATCAGAGTTGTAAATCTAAATTCAAAAGAATTAGAATTTTATCCTTCATGGATAAAAATTTATGCGTTATACGGTGTGCGTCACTTTTTTAAAATGTTGTTTTATGAAAAAAACCTGTTTTCGTGGGAGATGGAAAAAGAAGTGCAATCTGATTCCAAAAGTTTTGAAAAAAATATTTTTAGAATCTATAGACAAAATGTGATGAGAATCTAGTTTGTATCATCTTCAAATTCCTCATGGTTTAGCCGCTATAGGTGCCTGAATGTGAAGATTTAGTTAAAAATAATAATTTCAGTGTCCAGTTTGGCCAAAAATTGTAAACCACTATTATGGGATCACCTAGTGGAGTCAGAGGTCTATAGTCAGCCCTCTGCTTCTTCCCTGAAATCCAAGCTCATATCCACAAAATCACTTGCAAAACAAAGTATATTTTGGTTTCTAATGTGGGGTTTTCCTTGGTCAAACTCCTAGTTTGTATTTAAACTTTGAAAGAGATAAAAAATCTACATAAAACCCTAGCCCTAAGTGTGTCTAGAACTAGGAAAATTTGAAGCAAGACAAAAACCTATTCTATTGTGCTAGAATAAGATGCATGCAAGAGATTTGAATGATGCAAGACTTCAATCCAAGAAACCCTACAAGATTAAAAATGAAGGTAAGTGAAATGCAAATGGGATGCAAACCTTAAATCTAAAGATAGAGAGAAAATGGAAGATGGAATCACTTTGAAAACAAGTCTTTAGGTGTGATTTGTTGGCTAGTTGCACCCCATCAACCTAGATTTCTCCATGATTCTCCATAGGCATCCATGATCAATCCTTTGCAATGTGAGATCTTGAGTGAGAAGTGAGCTTGAAGACCTGCAAAAACCCTAGTTTGTTTCCCTAAGCTTCAACCTTGTTGTAGAAAGAGAGACAAATCTTCTTGTGGAAGATGTTCAACACTTGATTCTTGAGATAGCCTGTGAAAAATGGTTCAAGAGAGAGTGAAAAATGACCCAAAAAAAAGTATTTATAAGCAACAATACCTAATTGTCGGTAATTTTGACCTAAGAGGCCGACACCCATCGAGAATTTTTAGCAAGCCGGACATTTTCCTACTCAAAAATGCAAATAACCCTAAAAAGGACTAGGTCGCCACCTTGGGCGACCTAGTCCCACCAGGGGTTTTTGAGGTGGGATAGATGATATTTGAGTGATTTTGGTGTTTTTTGTTGGGACTTGTATGGTTCCTTAGGTAAAATAGGCCTCAAAGTAAAAAATAACGAGTCTTAGGGGCCTATAGATTTTGTTTTAGGAGGGTGATTGATGCAAGGTTACCTAAAGTAGGACCAAAATAGGCACAAAATTATCCTTTTCTTCAAAGGTATATATTTTTTGGTGACACATTTAACCCCCACTTTAGCGCCCATATGACTCTGCGTGCATGTGTAAGCTAAAGGACTCTAAACAATGCACTTTGTTTTCATAAAAGGATACTCATTCAAAGGTGGGAGAATGAAGCCCCCAGCATAGTTATCTGCAAAACCACAATGTTAGGAACCGCATCCTGCAACATAAATTCGTTACTAGTCCAAAAATTATCTTATCTAATTCCTATAAGAAAAATTTAAGGGTAGATGTATGCCTTCCTTTGATTTCTCTTGCTTTACGGAGGTGGAATTAAGGTAGCAATCTAGCCACATTGAATGAGGGCACACATATCAGAGGGAATTTCTAAGTATCGTGCCACATAACAATAGGTGAGTGATGATGTAGGGCATGGAAATACAATTTTGATGCAACAAACGACATCAAAAACGGGGTTCACTAGCACCTGGTATGTTGTTTTGATTAAAAAGCACACTAATAGGTCTAAGATAGTAAAAGAGAAAATGTGTTTACATGAAAATGAGAAAGAGTAAAAAGAATGAAAAAAGAGTAAGTTGTCACTTGTTCATTTTACCTTATTGTAGCTTGAGAGTGACGAGGAGATAGCAAAAGATGTCGAGCACAGGTGATTTCACACCTGCGAGATTGGATGTGTTGCGAGACCAAGTGGCCTACAACAAGAAATATCATGAGGTGAGTTGATTTTGGTACATGTGCTTTGTGATTTTACAATTAGGGGATGATTTATATGCATATTTAAGTTAATTTAGGATCCTAGAAATTTTTTTTGCAAGGTGTCCCTTTTTTTCACAAAGTGTCCCTTTTGTTTGTGAAGTGTCCCTTTTGTTCGCAAAGTATCATGTTTCTTCGTGAAGTGTCCCAAAAGGGTTCTAAAGTGTCTAGGGCCTTAGAAAAAGTACACTAGAACAACATTATTACACTTGCATGATGACTTAGAGTAAAATTGAAGATATTAGATGATTTAGAGAGCATATTTTGATGTTTTGGATAGGTACCCACCCAATCTCATCAGTGTTTGGGTGGGAGACAACTGAGCTATCTGAGAGACCTATCGCCCACTTTGTCAGTGATGGACACAAAGCACTTACAGGAGGTCGATATTTATTGGGTGTACCTCATGCCCCCCATGAGGTACTATGATGCTATGTTGATGGCATTGTGCGAGTGATGGAATGTGGATACATGCACCTTCCACCTTCCTACTGGAGAGATGACCATCACACTAGAGGACGTACACCGGATACTTTGAGTACCTATTTGGGGGGAGCGAGTGTGCCTCTAGAGGGGTTGGACCTTTCATGAGCAGTGGGCAGACATGCAGTATTACCTTGACGAACCATTTAATTATGATAGGGTTGTTGGACAGATTGACTTGGCACTACTACTGTATTCATGAGCACCAGTGATGAGATGGATTATGATGCACACCGTCGCATTGTTGCTCCTCCTAGATGGACGAGTGACACACCTCAAGGGTGGGCTAGTGCACCTAATACGGGGGATAATGGAGCATAGGACAATGTATGCCTGGGGACAATGCATCCTTGCACACTTATACTATGATTTGGGGTGGTTTGTATTCTAATTGCTAGACAACATGGTGTATTGTATGCTTTTGCAGGTTTGATGTCTAGAGAATATCACTTGCACTAGGCCTACTGGCTTCTCATGTCCAATAGCAGTGGGGTATCCTTGGGCCTTTGGCTATCCTCTTCAACAATTATGGCAGTATGGAGATTTACACTTTTGGAGAGTTATGTTTGATCGACAAGAGGAGGACAAGATCTTGTGGAGACCCTACCATCTTGTTCTACTGTGGCTAGACCATATGAGACAAATGAGGAGACTGCAGTTGGATATACTTTTGGTTGGATGACATGATCACATAGTGCATCCCTTCTACTATGATTGAGTCATGAGATAGTTCAGACAAATTCAGAGACCACCCCAGGCATGTTCATCTTTTAGGAGCTCAGTGTGGAGTGCTCAGAGGCCTGGTGATACAACACAGTTCACGCTAGATGATGTCACCCATAGTGACTCTAATGATTGTGATCACGATCAGCCGCCAGTCTCCGGCGCAGACGACGTCGGTGCCGCATGGGACCATGAGGAGTGGTGGATAACATCATGACCAGCTCTGGTGTTTTCGATTGATGAGCCAGTAGGGGATATAGGACTAGTACCAGATGAGGGAGATGAGAGAGAGGATAGAGTTGAGGAGACATGCTACAGGGTTGCAGACATATTTATTAACATTATTGATGAGGAGTATGATGAGGATGTAGACCCAGATTATGATGGACATGAGGGAGAGGAGGATCAAGATCGGGATCAGGAGGAGGATGAGGATGAGGAGCCAACCTTGCGTGAGAGTGATGAGGCATCAGCTGAGGATCAATTTGAGTGGGGAGAGACCTCACCTATTCATATGACTAGATCCTAAGCAGCAACAACAACAAACACCAATACTCACATCTCATTAGAGGCTAGTACAACATCCATGCCCCTTGCATAGTATGAGATTGATATCACTCATGCCACCAGAGATATAGGTGATGATATTTAATTTTGATGCATGTACTTTGTGCTTTGATGTATGATTTGATGCATATATATCATGATGTGTACTAATTATATTTTGTTTCTATCTTGCAGGGCCCACAAAGGATTGGCAGGATCTCTACCATCAGGAGGTTGCAGAGATAGTGCTAGTGTCTTTCAACGAGGAGGAGATGGACTCGAATTACATGCCCCAACCTATTATGGAGCGAGATCCAGAGTCGTTGAGACCCTTCGTGAGACTACCGATAGCCTACGAGGGCTTGAAGAGACAGGTCCTCCAAGCTACGATGACATCACAGGCATAGTCATCGTAGGCTCCGACAAAGGTGGAGAGACTAGAGAGAGAGGTGGCACAATTACAGGAAGAGAGGGATCAAATATTAGGAGAGCATCGGGTGGCACTTGCGCTGATGGAGGGGATAGAGTTCTCTATTAGATTCAGCTAATCACAATCACGATCACACATGACCGTCTCTAATAGTCCTACTACTAATGCAGCACGAGTACTAGATCCTGAGGGGTTTGGTAATCACAGTCCTCAGTGACATTGTATATTATGATGACATGTACAGAAAGACTTTTGATATATATATACATGTATTTTGATGTTATATGTTTTTGGTTTAATGTGCGAATGTTAAATAACAATGTGATTAATTAAATAAGATTACTTTATTAATGTCTACATAATTTAACAAAGCTTGATGTGATCTAATTAAAAACTTATTAGAGTTTCTTATTAAATACAACATAAGGATTAGTATGTTACGCACTTATGAATTTAAAGCAACATAACACATAAGTGGAAATTTTGAATAGTATGAACCTAAAGCAATTATAAAAGTAAATTAAATAATCACTTTAGTGTTCAAGACACATACATAACGATTTTTCAAGAACGAATCAACGAGAAAGCATAGAGGATAGAATCCCATAGCTCTAACAACACTACTTTATAATTCATACCATTCAAAAGAGGACTAGACATAATACCTATGTAAATGTGCGACATTAATAGGGTCTTTAAGAGGAGTGCCATCACGTTCAGTTAAGGTGTAACCACTAGATCCATAATTTGTATTGACCACATAGGGGCCCAACCAATTAGGACTGAACTTGCCTTTGTCGGCATAGTCGATAGTAGTGTTTCATTGATTTTCATATAAAACCAAATCACCCTTGTCAAATGTCTGAGGAATGACACCAATATCATGTTTGCATTGTAATTTTTTAGCATAAGCTTGAAGATGCTTGAGAGCGTTAATGCGTTGTTCATAAAGTATTTCAAGTTGGTGAATTCATTGTTTCTTATACCTGTTTCATTATCGACAAGACCTTGGATAGAAATCCGCAATGTGGGGATTTCTAACTCTAAAGGTAGGATAGCCTCGGTACCATAAGCAAGGTTGAAAGGTGTATTTACTGTAGAAGAGCGAACACTTGTGCAATAGGCCCATAATGTGTATTGCAATTGCGTATGCCAATCATTTTGGTTTAGATTAATAGTCTTCTTAAGGATTTGTTCAAGGATTTTATTAGTGCTTTCGGCTTGACCATTAGATTGTGGGTAGTAAGGTGTAGAAAAGCAATGTTGAATATGAAAGTTCTCTAGGAACGTCTTCACATCATTATTTTCAAATGGTGTGCCATTGTCAGAAACTAATGTGGAAGGAAGTCCAAAGCGAGCAATAATGTGTTCCAATAAGAAATGACATATCACATCAGCAGTTGTAGACTGGAGAGGAATAGCTTCTACCCATTTGGTGAAATAGTTAGTTGTGGTAATGATAAATGTATGTCCAACGGAAGAAGGCAGTGAAATTTTTCCAATTAGATCCAATCCCCACACAGAGAACGACCAAATAGGGATTTGGGCATGAAGCTCAGAAGCAGGAGCATGAATCAAATTGCTATGTTCTTGGCATTTATGACATCGCTTAACATACACATAACAATATTTTTCCATGTTTTTCTAGTAATAACCTATACAAAGGAGTTTTTTAATTAAGATTTTTCCTCCAAAATGACCTCCACAAGTGCTAGAATGGGCTTGTTCGAGGGAAATATGGGTTTCTGAATCCTTGAGACATTGCAAGATAATTCCATCAAAGGATCTTATATACAATTTATTAGCAAGGATTATGTACTTAGTGGCTAACTTTTTTAGATGAATGCGGGTATTTCTGGTTGTAGGCTCGAGAATGGTACCATCCTTTAAATAGTTATATATGGCATCGTACCATTCAAATGAATTATCCATAAATGTGGGAAGGACATCATTAGGTTTATCACTGATGGAGGGTTTCATGATGTGGTGGATGGTAAACATGACTTTTTCGAAAGGATCTACATGAGAGATAAGAGAATCCGCACTAGCCATTTTATCTACATGTCGATTGTATTTTCGGGGGATGTTATCAATGCTAAAGGATGCAAACTGCTCTAGCAAAGTCAATACGAGATCCTTATATTGTGATAGTTTATCATGTTTAGTTTGATAGAGACCATTGGTTTGTTTGATCACTAATTGTGAATCACCATAGATTTTTATATCTTCAATTCCCATAATTAAAGCATCACGTAATCCAACAATTAATACTTCATACTCAGTTGTGTTATTCATACATAGGAAATTGAGGTGATAGGACAAGGGAATAGGATTACCTATAGGAGGAATTAATATAACTCCAGCACCAGAGCCTGTTCAACACTTGGATCCATCAAAGTACGATTCCCATGTAGGAATCTCTATGGTAAACACACTATCATCAGGAAAAGAATCATTGGTAGATAACGCTAAAGGGGAAGGAGCATCGGCTAAATGGTCAGTTAAGGCTTGGCCTTTGATTACTTTTTGGGACACAAACTTAAGGTCAAACTCAGTTAACAACATTACCCATTTAGTAAGAGGTCCTAAAAGATCTATTTTGTTGGAGAGGTATTTGAGAGGATTAAACTTTTTCATCACTTGTATTTTGACATTTAGTAAATAATGTCGCAACTTACTAGTAGTGAATACACGAGCCAAACATTGTTTTTCAATTGTTGTGTAATGTGTCTCATAATCTATGAGATTTCTACTAATGTAATAAATAGGATGCTCTTTTCCATTGTTGTCTTGTTGAGCCAACAATACAGTAAGAGCGTGGGAAAAAGCAGTGATGTAAAGGATGAAGGGTTTGTTTGGTATAGCAGGTTGTAAAATAGGTGGAGTTGCAAGATATTCTTTTAAACTCTCAAAGGCCTATTTATAACCGTCATTCCAATCAAAATTTAATTCCTTTTTGAGGAGGTGTGTAAAAGACAATGTACGATCAACTAAGGATGCGACAAAATGATGGATGGCTTGAATCCTTCCTTGTAATGTATGCAATTGGGAGATGTTATGAGGAGGTGGCATGTTAATTATAGCATCAATTTTTTTCATGTCCACATCAATGCCTCTATGAGATATGATAAACCCTAAGAGTTTACTGCTATCTACTCCAAAGACACACTTTTTCGAATTTAAGCGCATGTTATATTTACGCATGTGCTCAAAGATTTGTCGAAGGACATTCACATTATCTTGTCAGGTTAAGGATTTAGCTAGAATTTCATCAACATAATCTTCTAAGATTTTATGTATGTAATCATAAAATATTAAGGTCGTTGCTTGTTGATAAGTAGAGCCTGTGTTCTTTAATCCAAAAGGCATCATAACCCAACAAAATGTTCCCCAAGCGGATGTAAAGGTCATCTTGTATTGATCTTGTGGGTTGATGAAGATTTGATTATATCTAGAAAATCCATGGACATAAAGGATAACAACACATGTCGAGCAGTTGAATCCACAATCATATCGATGTTAGGAAGCGAGAAGTCATTTTTAAAGAGGCTTTGTTCAAGTCTCGAAAATCCATGCATATCATAACATGATTATCAGGTTTAGCAACTATGACAATGTTTGATATCCAAGCAAAATAATGGATATGGCAAATGAAACCTGCATCAAGGAGTTTTTCAAGTTCTCCTTTAACATGCAAGTCTATCTTAGGGTTCATCTTGCGGATATTTTGGCAAACGGGCTTAGCATTTTCATCAAGAACAATGTTATGGGTGACTATTTTTGGATCTATTCTAGGCATATCAAAATACTTCCAAGCAAATAGTTCAGGAAAGGCATGAAGCAAGGTTGCAAGACCCTCTTGTTCTTCATCATCAAGAAACTTCCCAATTTTAATGACTTTGTCTTTATCATCTATGTCCATTGGAATGTCAGGGGTACCCCCTAAAGGGAGTGCATTTGACTTATGAATTTCCAGATCATATGGTTCCATGCTTGTGGGAGTTTCATTAACGTCACCAACGTTGAGCTCAGAACTTATCATAGCACAAGAGGCATTTCTCTTCGAGCTAGAAGTCTTATTTGAAGCACCTAGCAGGTGTTTCAAAGTTTCATCGTCAAGAACATAGGTGAATGGTGGGGAATCCATGTCAAGGAATTCAGGATGTTTGAGCATGAGATTGGTTCTTGGTGTACATGTGATAGTGTTGATGTTGAGTGAGGGTCATTGATTAGCTTTTGTAGCTTTAGAAAAGGAAAACCCTAGACCAGTCTTAGTTCCTTGTGTATTAGGTTCAATGGGAACATGAATGCCTTGCTCATGCTTTCCAAATCCTTTACCATTATAGCCTAATTGTTTCACAAGGTCATAACCTCATCCATAAAGTCTTTCCATTTCCTATGGGTTAGGTGGTTGTTGATAATCTATCTCATCAAAATTTGTGGTATATGTTGCATTGTCTTCAAAATAAGATGAGGTAGATGTGTGGGAAGGGTTTTCTTGATTTTGGGTAGAGAGGATTGTTGGTTGGTCTTGTTTGTCATCCTCTTTTTGTGTAACAATACACTCACCCATAAATGAAGGTGTGAATTCTAATGATCCCCAATCCTCACCAAGTATGTTAAACTTAGATTTGTCTTCTGGTTGATTCTTCTTAGAAGGGGTGATGTTGGAGGTAGGAATTAATGTGTGAATAGGACTTTTTGTTCCCTTTTCAAGTTGTAAGCGACTCTCAGGCTTGGGGTCTATGTTAATTTGATAAACTTTGTTATTATAAACATATTTCATTTTGTGATGAAGGGTCGAGGGTACCGCGTCCATCTCATGTATCCATGGTCTTCCCAAGAGGAGATTGTAAGAAAGGTCATAGGGCATGACATGAATAGGGGTTTGCAGCGTAACCACTTTGATAGTAATAGATAAAGTGATGACACCGATGGGTTGCTTTATAAAAATTTCAAATCCTCTAATGGATAAGGAATCAGATTTGATTTGTGATCTATCCACACATAACCTATCAAGAAGCTTTGCACTGCACACATTTAGGGCAGATCCATTGTCAATGAGGGTCTGTTTGATGCCTATCTGATCATATTGGGCTATTATCATAAAGGCTTCATTTTGTTTTCTTAATTCTAATGGAGGGAGCTCATGTTGGTAGAATATAATGTCTACATTGGTTGTATTCATTTCTTGTAGGAGAGTTTCCACATCATTAGCATTCATACCAGGAGGGACCACTATTTGTTGTAATATCATTTGAAGCATAGAATGATAGTTAGGGGAATTCTAAAGAAGATCCCAAAGGGATATCTTGGTGGGAGTATTCTTAAGTTGTTCAACCAAATCATACTCTCTAAGTTGTGAGTTTAAACAAGGTGCCACATGTAAGATGGGGTTGGGCACTGGTAAGGGTGTTGAGGTGGCTTGTTGGGGATGTGGGTTATTTTGAGTATAATGAGTATGAGCAACAATATCGTTCTTGGGTGGGTAAAGGGTAAATTCAAGTTGAGATGGGGTTGAAGGTTTATGGGAAGGTGGGTATAGAAAAAGTTGAGGTTGGATTACATTGACATATTTTGTTTGAGGTTTCTCACCAAAAACCCTAGTGGATGAGTTAGGCGAGATGAAATCCTGAAGAAATTCATCTAGCATACCCATATCATCACAACTAAAAGGTTTGGGAGATAGGTTAGTAGTGGTTGGTTGAAGTGTGTCATCACAAACCTTAGTGGATGAACTTAGTGAGAGGAAGCCCTATAGAGCTTCATCTAGCTCATCGAAGTCATCACTACTAAAAGGTTTAGATGATATGGTTTTCCTATAGTGAGGGAGTGTGTGCATCATTTCATGTGATGTTTTTATGGTTTTGTTTTCATGTTCTAATGAATTTGCTTTAAAAGAACTAGGAACTAATGTTGAAAATGAAATTTATAAAGATCTAATGCTATTCATAAATGCCATGAAAGTAGAAGATGTTTAAGCTAATGATAACCATATGACAGAAAGTAACTAAATGTAAATAGAGCATGAACTGAAATAAATAGAAAGTTTAGAAACTGGCAATTAAATTCAAAAATTATTGGTGCAAAATGTGCACTAGGACTAGGTCGCCCAAGGTGGCGACATAGTCCCAGTATGGGTATTTTTTACGTTTTTTTGGTTTTTTTGATGAAAAATGTTGTATTCTGGACTATAATGTGCAGAGCTATATGGCATATGCAAAATTTCTCTATTATGCAAGGAAATAAATGCAAAAATGAGTCTTTTTCACTAAGCTAAAGTATGAAACCCTAGGATTTCGTTTTAAACAATGCAACATACAATGCAATGCTAAAAGAAGAAGTTCCTAGAATGCAAATGCAGACTAAATAAGAAGTAAGATGTGTCTAAATGCAGGTTCACCAAAATGAACCACAAAATTTATGTTTTGGGTAAAGGAATGGGTCCCCTAAAGCTTTCTAGGGTTTTCACCTAGAAGTAAGGGGATTTTCCTTTGTGGACATAAATCTTGGGATTCATTCACTATTAGGATTGAATATGATTTAAATTCTTATTATGAAGTATGCTAAATGCTGAAATCTTATAAATGAAACTAACTATTACATGCAATCTAATGAAATCTGCATTGTTTGAAAACACGTGATATTATGCAACAAAGGTAAAATAAAGACTATACAAGGTAAAATAATAGAACAAATCAAAGAAGTGCACCTAGAAACTGATGAGGATTGAAGTGGAGATTGCAGAAGCCTCTGGAAATCTAGAAAATCTAACTTTTATGCTAACTGGGACATTTACACCAAGTTGGGCGACCTAGTCCCAGTTCTGGTAAACTTCTCTGGGCTCCGTTCCAACCAACTAGGTGCTCAAATCTACCAAAATCTTTGACATAAACCTCTAGTAAGACTAGGTCACCGGTATTGGCAACCTAGTCCCTTTTAGTTTTCTGGGAAAATTGAAAGTGGAGTCAGAGTTCTATGGTCTGCCCTCTGCTTCACTGAAATATGGGCTCAGATCCACAAAATCACCTGCAAAATAGAGTATATTCTGGTTTCTAATGTGGGGTTTTCCTTGGTCAAACCCCTAGTTTGTATTTAAACTTTGAAATAGATAGAAAATATACATAAAACCCTAGCCCTAAGTGTGTCTAAAACTAGGAAAATATGAAGTAAGACAAAACCCTATTCTATTGTGCTAGAATAAGATGCATGCAAGAGATTTGAATGATGTAAGACTTCAATCCAAGAAACCCTAAAACATTACAAATGAAGGTAAGTGAAATTCAAATGGGATGCAAACCTTAAATCTAAAGATAGAGAGAAAATGGAAGATGGAATCACTTTGAAAACAAGTCTTTAGGTGTGATTTGGTGGCTAGTTACACCTCCTCAACCTAGATTTCTCCATGATTCTCCATAGGCATCCATGATCAATCCTTTGCAATGTGAGATCTTGATTGAGAAGTGAGCTTGAAGACTTGCAAAAACCCTAGTTTGTTGCCCTAAGCTTCAACCTTGTTGTAGAAAGAGAGATGAATCTTCTTGTGGAAGATGTTCAACACTTGATTCTTGAGATAGCTTGTGAAAAATGGTTGAAGAGAGTGAGAAATGACCTAAAAACAAGTATTTATAAGCAACAATACCTAATTGTCAATAATTTTGACCTAAGAGGCCGACACCCATTGAGAATTTTTAGCAAGCCAGACATTTTCCCGCTCCGCTAAAAAATGCAAATAACCCTAAATAGGACTAGGTCACCACCTTGGGCGACCTAGTCCCACCAGGGGTTTGTGAGGTGGGATAGATGATATTTGAGTGATTTTGGTGTTGTTTGTTGGGACTTGTATGGTTCCTTAGGTAAAATAGGCCTCAAAGTAAAAAATAATGAGTCTTAAGGGCCTATAAATGTTGTTTTAGGAGGGTGATTGATGCAAGGTACCTAAAGTAGGACCAAAATAGGCACAAAATTGTCCTTTTCTTCAAAGGTATACAATTTTTGGTGACATAGTTTCTAGTCATATTTATTTCCTTTCTTGTTGTGTTAGTAGGTTTTAGGTTACATTAGATAATTTGGCACAAATTTTAAGTAGGAATAAGGATGGGATCCATCTTCCCCCTTATGTGGTGGTTGAGATGTATCGTGTTAGCCCTCCTTTCTCTATCTAGTTTTGTTCTCACAAATAACATCTAGAGTCAATAGAGGATGCTCTTCACAAGATTTTTGTGGAGTATATAGATCTTGGCAATCATAGGAACCATAATTGGGTGGGAATCCTAGGTTGAAGTACAATTATAAATAATTTATACTCCTAACAATTTTAGTCCTTAACTTTGTAACTAGTTATAGATTGCAAGGGAATTCATCTTTGGGACCCTAATTCAGTAGTTAATCAATAAATAATCCTTTAATCTAGGAAATTCTCTTATCAAGGGAATTTTCTAGGAGTTATGCCAACCATCTATGTAGTTAAAAATTGGGCTCAAAGGTAATGGGAATGCATGGCTAAGTTGAGATCTTAGTTGTGTTGAATGAATTATTTTTAATCTCATTTTTAAAGCATGAAGATTATGCTTGGACCCTCTTAGATGGTCCTTGATTTCTTAAAAAATATGGCTCTTTCTTAGAGAGTAGATGTTGATGTCATAAGCAACTTAGGTCTGCTTCTTCCAGCGTACCCATTCCAAGAAGAAAGCAAATTAAATGTATAGCCATTCGGCTATTTAATTTATATCAAACAAATAATAAATGCAAAGGGCCGACTATATTATGTTTATTATGTTTATTGTGATTCTTTTATGTGAGCCGACCTAAGTGAAGAGGCGCCTCACTTGTATAAAGGAAAGGTCACTTTGTCATTGTAATCATCCATCTCAATCAAGTTCATGAAGAAGATTCGCATTCATAGAAGGAGGTCGCACTTCAGCAGCAGACCGATTTCAAGGAAGAACATATTCGTTTGTATCTTTTGCATCTAGGAGAGGTGCTATTATTCATTGTATCAAATTAGCCTATGTGTTGGGCCTGTATTGTAAAGCAAATTTCTGCTTCTGTTCCTACAATATATAAGAGAGATATTTGCTGGGTTTTTCCCCCTCATGTTGGAGGGTTTTCCTAGGGTACTTGGTTGTGTTCATTGTCTCTTATGTTGCATTTTTTGGTTGCTTTCATTTCTGTATATCTGTTCTTAAAACAACAACATGGTATCAGAGTAGGTTGGAAAAGATCAGATTAGATATTTTGCTAAGCATATAATAGGGTTTCATTTGGACAATATTCAAGGAATCATTGAGCATTATCATTGGCGCAGGAAGTCCTAAGTATTGTAATGCATTCCAGATATTATAGAGGAAATGTCTCATAGCAACGGTACATCAGCAAGTTCCAAAATCGGGCCTTACTCTCTATTCATAGGCAGAGTATTTGGATCAAAGAATTTATTAAGAATTGCAGATTTGTCCCAGGCGTCTCTAAGTCTTCAAGTAAAGTGATCTCTGTCCGGCATCATCACAGCATTGGGAAATCACTTTCCTTGGCTCTATCATCTATAGGAAGATTATGATGGAGGTCAAGCGACCTCATCCGCATCTTGGCACACCATTCTGGAGACTCATCATTTGCGAATTCTAAGAGTCGGGTATCTAGAAATCCCGTGTTTCTTCCAACACCAGTTCGCATCACCTCTTTGACCGCAAACAACATACATAGAGATTCTGGAACTAGAGATCAACAGGGATCACCAAAGTATGGGAGTCATGCATCGACCAAGCCTCTTTACTCATAAGAATAGGTGTGATCTCTGAGCAGGACATTTGGAGGTGATGTTTCGAATATGCTTGGAGCTGTCGTAAGAGGAAGTCAAGTTTGAAATTGTTAGCAGGTCAAGGAATTAAGGGGCAGAGCTCAACTGGTGGATAGATCGAGCTGCTAATGGTTGATGGTTGAGCTCGAGTTGTAGAATAGCTACAACCTAAGAGAGATAAGTATTTATTCTGTTTATTATTTTTTTTTGAGATTCAAGTTGCTGAGTTGTGCAAATCTGACATTATATACTTAGGATTATGTGTGACCAGTAAATAGTGATCACTGTAAGTAGGATCATGTTAATTGTCTTTTGGTTTTGCTGAGATTAGCTCTTTTGAGAAATTGAAAGAAAGACATGTCATGATTGATGAATTAATTATCTATTACTCAGGAGATTTTGAAATCCATGAGATAAGTATTGCATGGTTGAATAATGTTCATGAATTGTTTTGTAGTTATTAATTCATGCTCTAACATTGAGATAACCTGGGCATCAAGCAATCTACATCTGGAAAGATTGGATATCGAAGTCATACCAAATGAAGAAATGATCAAGCTTGGAGTCATAGCTTGCAATCTTTGGATTATATTGATGGTTGGAGATATCTCTTGAAGTCAATGTACCTTCAAGTCATCATTGTGTTCAAACTATGAAGGGTACGGATTGATCTGAGCTCAAGTACAACGTATCTCACTATGTCCAGCATTTGGACCTATTAGAATAGTTAAAAAGATACGTATTCATTGGTTGCTGAGTTATATCATTTATTTATTCTTTGGATCTTGTAATTAAGAGAGATAGTAGATTCTCTTGAATTGTGATTGTATTCACTAGCATAAGATCTTTGAAAAAAAAATAAAAATTCATTCATGATATAACTTGTTCGATTCTAATCTTGATATTTCTTTGGATAATTATGGACTGTTAGTGATCTCTATCTAAAATGCTTCCTGGATAGGTTTAGGGGGAAGAAGATGATAAGAGATTACTTAGTGATGAAAAGCTTGAGGCATCTTGTGAAGAAGTCATGTCAACCAAAGAAATGATCGAGAAGGAGTAAACACTAGAGGGACTGAGTTGATGGCTAGAGGGAGTACATCTCCAGAAGTCTTCTTTGCAATCTTTGAAGCCAGGATCGAGAGGGAGTCTCAGTATCAGTGTTCCTTTGTTTAATGAGTTCTTCTTTGAGAGAAGTTCGAGGTGAAATCCCTTGATAATGCAATTCTCTATTGAGAGAGAGTTGAGGTGCAAGCCCTTGATAATGCAATTCTCTGTTGAGAGAGAGTTGAGGTGCAAGCCCTTGATAATGCAATTCTCTGTTGAGAGAGAGTTGAGGTGCAAGCCCTTGATAATGCAATTCTTTGTTGAGAGAGAGTTGAGGTGTAAGCCCTTGATAATGCAATTCTCTATTGAGAGAGATTTGAGGTGAAATCCCTTGTTTCCACCCTCTAGGAGAGCTATGGTGGATGTCATGTGTGTGACTCCATGACAGCATCATGTGAGGGAATCCGTGATGATTTATTTGTGCTTGTGTATCACTCTCTAGGATAGCCATGGTGAAAGTCATGTTGAGGTGACAACATCACATTAAGTGATGAGCACTTGTTCATACCATCTATGGAGGTAGCCATAATGGTTGGTATCACAATGAGGTGATATCTTATTTTGTTTTCACATTGAGATGATGTGTTTTGTGTAGGTGGAAGTATCATCCCTAGCTAAGAGGGAGTGTTGATGCTATAAGCAGCTTAGGTCTGCTTCTTCCAGTGCACCCATTCCAAGAAGAAAGCAAATTAAATGTATAGCCATTCGGCTATTTAATTTATATCAAACAAATAATAAATGCAAAGGGCCAACTTTTTTATGTTTATTATGTTTATTGTGATTCTTTTATGTGAGCCGACCTAAGTGAAGAGGCGCCTCACTTGTATAAAGGCAAGGTCACTTTGTCATTGTAATCATCCATCTCAATCAAGTTCATGAAGAAGATTCACATTCATAGAAGGAGGTCGCACTTCAACAGCAGACCGATTTCAAGGAAGAACATATTCATTTGTATCTTTTGCATCTAGGAGAGGTGCTATTATTCATTGTATCAAATTAGCCTATGTGTTGGGCCTGTATTGTAAAGCAGATTTCTGCTCCTATTCCTACAATATATAAGAGAGATATTTGCTGGGTTTTTCCCCCTCATGTTGGAGGGTTTTCCCAGGGTACTTGGTTGTGTTCATTGTCTCTTATGTTGCATTTTTTGGTTGCTTTCATTTCTGTATATCTGTTCTTAAAACAATAACAGTAGAAAGTGGAATCCAAGTTTTGATTATGAGAAGGAATGCATTAGAAGTTTCCTTGTCCTAAGTTAGAGGATAAAGAAAACATGAGTTGGAGAAGATATTTTCAGAAGCTAAGACATTTGAGGTGTAGAGGAGCTTGTTAGAAATTTTGGAGGTTACAAAAATAGTTGGTCAACATTGATTGACCTAAGACTTGTTTTAGATTTTACAAATCTATGTATTTAGTAGTGCTTGATCATTCCACACAACACAATGGCTAGATATTTTTGGTATTTTTTATAGATATTTCTTAGTTGAATTTGTTTCATTTTTAGGAATCTAGAAGTGGTGTAAATATATAATACAAATATTTTTCATACCAAGATAAAAGCAACAACTATATTTCAAGAGTGGTAGTTTTTTTAAACCCTAAAGTGGCACTATTATTCCATTATGTGACTTAAGGAATTTTCACGAAGGTAGGGGTGGAGCTAGATAAATACATCCTTACAAAAATGACAACTATGAACAACAATGAATATATTGCACTAGAACCTAAAATGAATGGTGACAATATTAAAGCTACCGATCAAGTCCCTAAAGAAAAAAATAAATAGAAACAACACAAAAAACAAAGAATTCATAGAATTTCCTCTTGAGGAATTCCAATTAGCAATGATAGTATGGACTCCATAGTTGATTGACAACTGTTCTTTGTTATTTTTTCTTTCATAATGGGGCTCCTATAGAATCATATTTTTGCATTTGGTTTTAAATGAATTGGAAAAATATGGGATAAAAAATAAAAACTACAAGAAATTTAGGAAAAAGCTATAGACAATGGCTAGTAAATATTGTAGTATGATACAAGGGGAAAAATGTGGACAAGTATGTTATCTTCAAGCTTGAAACTTTGAGAAATTATAACATGAAGATCCATCTTGTTATCATTATTCTATGTGGATAGAACTCCCTTATTTAAATATGGTTCCATTTTTAAAAAATATTGTAACTTAGCTTAGAAAAATTATTTGAGTAGCATAACTTAGAAAAATTTTCCAACCTTAGTGTTTACCCTAAGGTTTGCGTAGAAATTAATTTAAACAACACTTTACCATAAACCATTAAACTAATAGGCCCAATATTGAACATGGAACAACTAAAATTTTATCTAAATAAGCCAAAATATGTTTTTATTGCTAAAAAGGGCATATAATTTATGACATTCTCATAAAAAAGAATAGAGTTGCTTACAAACCCATCACTTATCCTCATATAATCCCCTCCTTTTAAACCCTCTTTATCTTATAGGGTCACACCTTGTTCTCATATCTAGCCTCAATCCATTGTTTCTTCCTCCACTCCTAGAATTATGTTAGAACCTTCTGACTTTGTTATATCCTTGCCTTATGAAGATGATATATTTAATACTTGGAAAATGACTAGGAAATGGAAAGAACCCTCTAGTTTGATTCTTTATTATCATTGATCTCTCTCACTTAGGTATTATTAGCCTCCATCTCTCCATCTTTGAACTCTCCCCTTAATCTTATTCTCTCTCTTAAATCCTAGTGAAAGAAAAATCTCAAGATCCCTTTCTTCCTCCCAAGGCCATCAAAATAATGATCAAGATCTTATATTTTTTTAATCACTTTGGGGTTTTTCTATTTTAATATGAAATTAGTCTCTCTTGATCACCATGAAGTACAATTTATTTTATTGGAAAATTATAAGGATATATTTCCCTCATTGGAAGTTTAGAGTCAAAGAAACCATTTAAAAATAAAAACTTGATATCATATTTCTACAATAAGTATTTAATTGATATATTTCTTGAAATGTCTATGATATTTGGAAAATGTTTTATTTTATATTTATTGTAGATATTGTAGTGGAGAAATTATGTTGGATCTATTAGAATGGTTATCTAAATATGTCATTGATAAGGGTGATGAACCTTCTCATAAGTTTATTTGGGCTCTTATCTTTATCCATGGTCAAACCATCAAATTTTGTTCCATATGCAAACCAAATAATGTTAAATAAAGTGTTACTCTTTGGTATTGGATCTCTACCAATAGCTCTAATGAAAATGGGGTTTTAGGCAGATAATTGAACATGGTGGAACACCATTATGATCATAGTTGGTATAATTATACTAAACTAGATAGAGATGAATTTGAGAGTTGGACCTACTATCATAATTCCTTGGGTGTGTTTGATCCCTTGTATGAAAATTAGGAAATGTTATGTTCATAAATAGCTTACATGGTCTATTTGTAGAATATGATTAGAGGGTAGGTGCAAGAAGTCAAGTCTATTTTTTGGCCAAAAAGTGGAAGTATTTTTCTTAAAAATCAAGTTTTGTCATAGTTGGAAGAAAAATTTGACACACTTATGCATAGAATATTAAAACATTATAATCATATTAAATGTATAATTTGAGTGTAGTTTTTAAACATGTAATTTTTTCTAATACCTAGATGATATAAATTAATTTTGTATAGGCTTGTACAAAAACCACTTTTAAAAGTCACTATTTTAGGACCATACCATGCACATGTCCAACAAGAATAATTTTATTAGTGACTCAAGGACTCAAGCCTCTAGGATCACTTGCAAAACCAAAAACAACCTTCTACAAGAGAAAAAAGAAAGAGCATAAATTTGCAATAATGGATGTAATATAATATTAAATCAAATGTGATCAATATGCAATGCACAAGATCGCAATAGAATTGAATGGAATCTAATGGAATTGAATTTAATTACAAATGAGAACCCCTTGGTTATATAGCCAAGGTAAGACAAAGGATTAGACAAGATCATGACAAGTGTCTTAATCCTATGTCATGAGAGAACTAACTTATCAAATATTAAATGACCTAGGAAACAAAAATGACATGATAAGATAAGATAAGATCATATGACACCTAAGACTTCTATAAATATTTTCAAGGAGCTAAGTAAACTAATATGTAAATAGGACTCACTAGTGAACTAGTTAGGCAAAATACCTATTTACACCAACACCCCCTCTTAAGTGCAACTTAGGGAGAAAATTATTATGAATGATACAAATATGGGTCCCAACTACCAGACCATGTTAAGTACCCATATACAAATACAATCTTTTACAAATAGGGAAAAGGAGAAAACCCAGTGGGACAAAACTCCTCCCCAAAAGAGATGAAAATAAAAACAAATTATGAATAATGATAAAGACAAAACCCCATGCAAAGAAAAATAACCCCCATAAGAGAGAAGAAGAGATACCATGATGTAGCCCCCCATCAATGTGGATTCTCTTATGATGATGGTAGATGCTCAACATTGAATGTTGAAGATGATCCAATATCGTCAAACAACATTCCTCCCCTTAGGAAGAAACAAAACCAAGATGGTACATGTTATATGTCTTCTCATTCTTGAAAGGAAGATGAGGTAAGAAGAGTGATGTGTGAAGTCTTTGAACTATGCTCAAGTATATCCATGTCGATGTCAAAAGCTAACACTCTTCAAACAAGCATTTTAAGCCACACTACTGAAAATGATAACTATAATCTAGTAGATATGGATGTAGAAAAATCCAAAGACAAAGATATCTCCTCTCAAGACAAATAACCCTCCTCCAAATTTTTTCCAAAATTATCCACACTCACATCAAATTGTGAAGAATGATCATGTAGAGAATGAACAAGAGATTCAAAGTGTTCCCTCACAACAATTGAAGAAGAATCATATGGACCATCAAAAATAAAATATATACAATCAATGGTGTCTCCCAAATATATAATGTGGGACTCAATTAAAAACCTACAATGTTTGTCAAGTACTCATCCCAAGGAAAAATATTGGGAACACAATGTAAATCCTACTACACTAAGTCACAAGAAGTCAAAACTATGAAAACACAAGCATCATCAAATGCAATAAAAGATAAAGGAGATGGAATTCAAAGCTCAAGAATAGGTTCACATTTGAGAACATCCAAGCTCAAGTACTCCTCAAAATCATGGTCCACACAAGAAGCGTGATCAATAGCCGAAGGATCAAATTCATCATCAATAGTAAAATGTGCAAAAGTGTATAATCGAGATGCATGATCAATAATCCCTATACAGTAATGATCTCTCTACTCTCCAAGTCTCTAATGATAATTGAATCAAGAGTGAATACCACAGTCCTCCCTACTCCACCATGAGTAACCTAATAGATGGAAAGAAGATTATTTGATAAATGAGGTACACACAAAACATCATTGTAAGTAACCTCCCCAATACCAATAGGTCCCTTCCCAATAATATTCCTGTATGTATTATTTCCCATCAAAATAGGTGGCATAGGGGTAAATGCAAGAAGATGAGTCCATGAAACATGGAATTTTTCCTTAGACAAAAACCCGAAATCGGCTTTAAGAAAACGGGATCCTATTTAGGTTTGGGATCCCGAGCCAAAAACGGGATCCTGTTTTTTAAAAAAATGGGATAAAAACAAGATCTCATTTTAAAATGGCCCATTAAAAAATGGGTTGTTAAAAAATTGTAAAAGCACAACATTGTGTCACACTTTATAAATGAAACGACCAATGCTGATCCAACTTTTAAACTTGAATCACTAAAAAGTCGCATATATGTTTTGAATTTTGAAATGATGTAAACTAGTAAAATATATACTTTTTAGTATATTTTATGTTTTTATTTTATTTTTAAATAAAAAAATTATTTTAAACTAGTTTTTAATAAATCAACTCTATAATTTAGTTGTTGATAAAATGCTGAAAAATGAAGTTACATGGGACGTCAAACTTTTTATAGTAAATTTTAATTTTTTTTTTTCAATTTTTTTGTGTGTATTTATAACTTGAAACTTTAGTGAATACATATTTTTTTTTTCCAATTTTGATAAATATATAGTTTTAAGTAAATATTAAAATGTGTGTGAATCAAAAAATAGTTGTTTCTATAGACATGTAAAATGTACAATTCGATCCAGCACACTTGATCCCGATTACTAATGACATTTCTTCCTGAATCACACTCTCAGCTTATCATCACCTTTTGTCTCTTAATTAGATAAATCATTATTTATTTAATTAGGTCTTTCTCCTCTGTTGATTAAAATAATCAATTTAATTTAATTAACCCTAAAATCCCTTTTTAATTAAATAATTCATTTTATTTGATTAAATCCCTTTAAGTCTTCTCATTAAATTGAATAAATTAAACCTTATTTGATTTAATCTAACATTATCCCCTTTAGTTAAATAAATCAAAAAAAAATATTTAATTAATCTTTCTTCTCAATTCTTGATTTAAATCAACTCATAAATTTGAGTCAAAATTGTCAAATCACTTAAACTCTCATTAAATTAATCAAATCTTGATTAAGTTAATCTCAATCACTAAAATCCTCTAGAGAATGCAACTTGCACAATAAATCAATTAATTTGATTTATTTAATTGCCTATTTTCTCTCAACAAGGAATAAGGAAGGAATATTCCCTCAAGTTTGAATTCAAAAATCCAAGTGGATGGGTACTTCCAACAAGGCATTCACTCCTCTTACATGTCCTTGTCCATTGAGCCAAGTGGCATTTATTTCATTCATTTTTCCCTCTCACATGTCATTTCCTCAATTTCAAATTCCACCTAATTGCATTTATTGGCACTTTGACCAAAATGTGCACAACCTTCAACCATTCACATCTTGACAAGTGGCACTTGGCCATTGGATGTTGAATGATCCCACATTGCTGAATTTCACTCTCTCTTCCATTTTGGAAATCTATAAATGAAAGTTTCTTCCTCTCATTCAACATCCACAATCTCATGCAAAGTTGCTCTCTTCACATTGAGAGCTAATTTTGCCCATTTCTCTTCAAGTATTCATAATTTTCACAATTTCATAGCTAGGTTATGCCAAAATCTCATCAAGGAGATTCAACTATCCACACATCATAAACATTGCAACAAAGGAGTTGGGAAAGGGCCAATTTTGACACATCAATTGGCACCAATTCCCCCATGGGATCAAGAGTTTGCTTAGTTTAGATAGATTTAATTTGATTTATTGCATTGTTCTTCATTTTCCTTTCTATCTAAGTTTTGGAAATGAATTTCATGGGGAATCCTTGTTTCACCTTGCATATTGATCTAATAATGTGTTTGTTTGTTGTATTTGTGTAGGTATGAAACCAAGGTTCACATTTTGGCGTTAGAAGGAGAGCAAATCTCAAGGATTTCATTAGGTTTTTCAACAATTCCGTGCTTTTTAACATTTTTTTTTGTACACAAGAAACTTCGCCGCACATAGTCTAGCGATGCTATATTGCACCATTTTCAGAGGCACAAAACTATATTGCACCGCACTTATTCCAAACTACACTGCACCTGCTTTCTCGCTCAAAAATTTCAAATTTTCAAAATTTGTCGTAGACTTTTAAGTTGCAAATTGCGTCACCTGGTAAAACTCTGTCGCACCCACGATCTTTGTTTTTGTAGAGTGTTGCACTCAGTGAAAGGTGTGGCGTTATATAGCGCCTCATTTATTCTAAACTGCGTTGCTAAAAAACAATCAAAAATTCAAATTTATATTTTCAACATGTGCCTTTTTGTTTTCAGATTTTTGAGTTATTGACCTGTTTGTTGTTCCTATATTCTCTGGTTTTTTATCATCTTGCGGGTTACGACAAGTAAGAAAGCAAAATGAAAGGTTACATAGTGGCATCAATCTCATATTATAAAAGTGTTTTTGAACACTATAGTGTTGTTTAACACTTTTAGAGAATCTTTAATCTCCTTTAAAAGGAATTTCGTATCTTTTTTTTATGCTTTAGGGAGCAATAAATTTTCTTTGGGCTCTAAAAAGAACAACACAAATTTTCTTTTCAAAATTTTGCAAACAAAAGGGCTTAAAAAGAACCTTAGAAACAATCTTACTAGATTTGGTTGACGTTTAAAAAATTGAACAAGGCAACTTCCACACTTGAATTGGTGCTTTAAAAAGAATTCATTTTTCTTTGTGGGATTAAAATGAACAAGTGCTATTTTGTTTTGTAATTATTTATTCAAGATAATATCATCAAAAGGACGTATGTGCTTCTCTCGCGCCTCACGGTGATCTTGAGAATCAAAAGTTCTTTTGGTGATCTTAAGTTGAGTAAAATAATTGCCTCCACATTTCATTTTGGAATTAAAATTGAACTAATGATGCGAGTGTGAGCATGGTATATTGCGAGTGTTCTCCCTTTTTTTTTCAATGAAGGTCGATTGAACTATGGGATATGCTAGCTTGCTTTTGTTTATCTTAGCGGGCCTGCCTTGTGGGAAAAAGTAATCACCCAAGGGAATGACCCAACTGAGAACACACTAAAGCCAAGTGACTTCCACCCGGGATATAAGTGTGGATATTGGAACAAAGGCCAATATCACGAGGATTATTCCAACGAGAAGGGAAGCAATGGTCTCTCGTCATACTAGATAGTCCCCCACGAACGAAATGCCCGCATTAAAACCCCTTATTTAGCAAAGGCCAAAATCCTATCTATTTTTTGGTGCAAAAGGTCATGTCCTTTGAAGCCACCCCACGTTATACATGCGGTTCTGTTGTAGAGATGAAAAGTATGCCATGGGAGATTCATGGGTACTGATGCTTGATTGACCCAAGAAGTGAGTGCACTGTAAGGGGGAGCTTGTGTGGTCAAGCATCTAATCATTCACACTAAATATGCACAGCTAGATTTATCCAAGTGGGAACCCAACAAATATTGCCTTTTCAGCTTAGGGATTGTATATGTTCTTGAAATCAAAACACCTTGCTTGATTCTAAGACTTTGAGAAACAAACATTCACAAGAACTTTGAAATTTCAAACCCTTTAGAGGAAACAAAAACCCTTGATAAATCTAAGTTCTCTTGCTTGCCCTAAGGATTCCATCCTTAGAGTTTTGTAAGTGCTTGGGTTTAATCATCATTTATTTCCACTAAAGTCAACCTAGGAAAATATGCTCTTGAGACCTTGATTTTCACATAATGGACCTTGTGGAATGAAAAGGGATTAAGACATAAACGTTTAGTTTGAAATCACAAATCAAGAAAGTGATTTTGGTAAAAAGGAACTCATTAATTAAAGATAAAGACAATTGGACCTCACATGTGTTTTCTCAAATGATTTCCCGAAAAATCAAAATCCAAAAACCAAAGTTCAAAAAGCTTAGTCTGAAAGCTCGTGAGGAGCATCTTGAAATGCTTTTAGAATTTAGAGAAAGGTTGGTGTATAATTTCTACAAGAAGGCTTCAAAGAAAAACCCAAGTTTGTAGGAGTTCTATTATCAATAGAATCCAACTCTTTTCCAAAGGTTTGCTTTTCTCACATAGGAAGTAAGGAATGTTCTTCAATACTGAGGTCTAGTAAAAAAGAGTCTTGTCTAGGTCAAATTCTAGGATCAAGATATTCACTCTCATCCATCTCTCCATCAGTCAAATTTCATTTCACCAACAACCTTTTGAGAACTTTGAAACATCATTTATGCTAAGCTTAAAGGCGAAATCAGCATCACTTTGTTTGACTTAATACACCTAGTCAAATTATCAATCCTCTTGAAAAAATTTACCTCTAGGATAATGCAACTTCCTAAGGTCTACTAGTTCATGATCACTTTGATTGGCTCAACACACTTAGCCAATTCATTCTCTTGTGTGAGTTTTCCCTAGGATAACACAACTTCCTAGGGTTTATAAGTCCACCATCATCTTGTTTGGCTTAACACACCTAGTCAAACTATCAAAATCAAATCAATTCAAGACCTAAAAAGTTCTTTGAAAGTTTCACTCATTCACCTCATCCATCTATCTCATCATCCCCCTTTTAATCCTTGGACTCTCCTAGTTCTTCTCCTCTTTTGGGTCTAAATATTAAGATCAAACAATCCCTATTTTATGGTCCAAACAAGATCACAACACAAGAGGAACATGGAAAACACCAAAGAAATATCAACTTCAAGTGACTTAAGTCAAGCAACCACTGAAGTAAACCTTGCGGGATCAAGAAATCCCCCAAACAACTCTTCTCTACCATCACAAAATCCTCAAGAGGAAGACTATGAAGAGGAAATCATCAACGAGGACTTGGGAATGACACAAAAGGAAATAACTGAAATGATTCAAAATCTAGAGAATCATAGAATTGTTAATGCCATGCTTAAACTTAATCCTTCTCTATACATAAGCACATTAATGGAAGGAGGGGTCCAATTCCCTTCTGACCTTGACGTAGGCACCAGTATGGAAAGGCCTCTTGCAAGCATACCCCCAATGTCAATTCCAAACATCACTCAATAAATTCCCTAAAACATATCGACAATCACATCAACCTCACCAATTGTTAACAAAGGAAGTGCCATGTTTTGTGAATTACAAAAGCATCGCCTTGTAAACAACAAAGAGGTAAATATCAGTACCACACCGGATAGTTTCATCTCGGTAAATTCATTGCACCCGTACATCCCAATCACTTTCCATAATCATGTGGATTCATCCCCATTCCATGCAACACCAGCCTATTCGTTAAACATACAAACTTCTCTAACACAAGGAGAAGGTGGTTTTTTCGGAACACTAGGAGTCACTAACCCGTTCTCATCATCACTCTTCCAAGGGAACATACCATCATTCCCCCCATTACCACTCACATCCGTATCACCTCTTGGGTTGGATCTTCCTCCCCTACCCACCGCTAGTTTCTCAAATCAAGGCAATAAGAGCATCACATCAAGTCCTCTCCTTTTTCCAGTAGCATCGCAACAACAAGTGGCAACCATTCAAGCCACCACGAACAATACATCAGTTGGTCCTCAAATCCCTCAAAACATACCTTTTCAAGGACCGAGCATCTCAACCACACTACCAACAACCCAAGTCCCAGCTACCAACACAACCCCTCCGCCCGCCACAATGGTTAGCACCACTCCCAATCCACCACGAAAAGCCAAAGTGACGAATTCATTCATCACCATGATTCAAGCAATCCAAAAGGAAAACCAACAAATTACACAAGCCACACAAGCCGCACAAGTAGCCCAACATGCACAAGCTCAAGCTCAAGCCCAACACCAGGCTCAATAGGCACAAGCACAATACCAAGCACAACTGCAAGCAATTCATCAACAAGCCCTACAAGATTTTTAGGCACAGTAGCAAGCTAAACAACAAGCTTTGTTGGCGCAACAATAGCTAGACCAACAACAAGCTTTGTTGGTGCAACAAAAACTAGACCAACAACAAGCTTTGTTGGCGCAACAACAACGAGACCAACAACAAGATTTATGGGAACAACAACAACTAGACCAACAACAAGCTTTGTTGGAACAACAACAGCAAGATCAACAACAAGCATTGTTGACACAAATGCAGGTATATCAGCAGGCCTTGAACGCATAGCAGAGCTTGTAGCAAACCCCCACTAGTACCCCTCTCATCAATCTAACATTTATCCGACCTCTCGATCCGCACAACGATGTTGCAACACAAATCAAACTACTCTCACAGCAGGTGCTGGACCTCCAAGTAGGAAAAATGACCAGAATGTCAGGCAACTTATGTTCCTATCCATTTGACAGAGATATCACATTGATATCATTCCCAAAGGGATTTGAAATCCCCAATTTTGATAAATATAATGGAACGGGAAACCCTAAAAATCACGTCAGGGAATTTCAAGTGCATTGCATGGAGGTTGCATACAATGACACATATCTAATGCAAATTTTTCCTTGAATTCTAACTAGTCCTACCATAGAATGGTTTTCTTGCCTGCCCATAGGCATTAAAACATTCCAAGAAATCATGGAAGCATTCCTTAAAAACTATGCATTCAACATGGGTGTAGACACTAGTTTGGAGGAACTGTCAACACTCAAAAAAAGAAAAGGAGAGCTATTCGCATCATTCTTGCAAAGATGGCGATCCAAGGCCAATCAAAGCAAGTGGACCATGCTAGAAGAACAACAAGTTTGCACAATCATATCCAATCTAGATGAAAACTTGGTGTTCTACTTAAAAATGCAATGCATCACAATGTATGATTAGTTGATCCCAAAGGCACTCCATATCGAAAGATCCCTTACTGTGTGAGGAGGCACACTGATATTTCCTCCATAATAGTATAACCACCTGTCCACCAATTATAATGGCAAACCTCAAACATGGTTGAGGAAGAAAAATATCACAAACGACGAAGTGGCCGATGCTAAGGTGGTCATAAATGCTCCTAAACAAAACATCCAGACTCATCACCAGCCATAGAATCACAATCGCAATAATATGCAAACTAATACAATGGCACAACAATAACCACTTCCTAACAACCAAATCAATAACTTGGGAAATCAAGGAGGACCACCTCCCCAAAACAAGTATCCTCCCAAGTAGAAGTTCACGGCCCTTGGAGAATCAATTGAATCCATAATGAAGAAGTTGGTTAAGGAAAACCTTATCAAAATCTCTAACTTTGAGCAATACGTGGAACCCATGACAAAACCACCATGGTACAATGAAAATATCCTTTGTGATTTTCACAAAATCAAGGGACACACGACCAAAAATTGCATGAGGTTAAAAAATATCATCCAGGACCTAATTGAGGACAAGATCATAAATGTTGAACAACCAACTGGAAATCAGGACCTTAAAATATACACAAATCTAATGCCGAATCATAATCAAGGAAATAACCAAGGGAACAACAAAGGGAAGAAAAATTATGCTAGTGCAAACCTTGTATATGAAGACATTGTTGCATGCGTAGACGAGATGGTCACAGTCATTAACATCAAAGGATCCAACACCGATTATGGAGTCACCACACGTGGCGGCAAGGTCACTATTGCAAGGGCATCACAACCATCTAAGACCCCCATTTCAAATACAAAATTTGTTCCCTACGACTATAGTGTCATCGACCAGCTAAAGAGAACCCCCACCCAAATCTCCATCATGAAATTATTGAAAATTTCCATTACCCATAGGAAAATCTTTGATGAAGCATTAGTTGCATCCACCATCTCCGCCACCCTTGATATGAAACAGTTCCAGGCTATGGTTGGTAATATCATTACCCCAAACCTCCTCACCTTCTCCGACCAAGATTTCCCCGCGCAACCATCTCACAATTGAGCACTTCACCTTCAAGTGTTGATTCACAAAAAGAAAGTCAAAAGGGTCCTGGTGGATGGAGGCGCAGGCCTTAACATTTGTTCCCTCAAACTAATAAAGAACTTGGGACTCTTGGAGGACTCCATCGACAAGAACAAAGGCATCACCATAAGAGCATACGATGATCAAGAAAGAGTGTCTCAAGGCACTATCAGAATCCCAATCCAAGTTGGGCCAAGAACCATGGAAACCACTTGTTAAGTGCTTGATCTTGGCCTACCCTACAACATCCTCCTATGATGCCCATGGATCCATGGAATGAAGGCAGTCGCCTCAACATTCCATCAATGCGTCAAATTCCTATACCAGAATGAGGAGGTAACAATACATGGTGATCTCAAACCATTTGCCTATTGCAAAAACTTGGAAACCAAGTTTTACAAAATCCCCCAAGTGCCAAAAAATGATGAAAGCCCATCCACTTCTTATATAGACCCATCTAACCTTGCCTCCACTTTTGCGATAGAGACACCCTCCATCCCTGATATATCCGAAATCAAATGCATGATCTAGGACAACGGGTGCAGAGAGTACAAAATGAAGAAGAATGCATTTTTGTAGGAGAGTTACCACAATCTCCTAGGTCGCATGGGAAACCTCAATCAGTCGAAACACCTATCCACACCCTTAGGGCAAGCCCTTCTGGATTCCGCCATTGGGGGGACCCAAGTTGGGAAAATGTAGATGAGGAAGGCATTTCAAGCATGCTATACCATGATGAAGGACCCACACCCACTCTACCCATGGATGAAACTAGTAGGGGATTGCAAATTATGCTTGGTATGGGCTATAACAGGAATGAAATCCTGGGAAGAAACAACAATAGACAATTGGAGCCCATTGTTGTAGAAAGAAGAAGAATAAACCTTGGCCTCGGATGTACCCCTTCAATTATAACCATACATGGCAGAGGTACTCCTAGTAGAGCAGTCAAATCCTCTCCTCAAGTATCAATAGGCACCCTTCGACTACCCGTATCCACATGCCTACCCCTAGATAATTTCACTTTTAACGTAACTAATTTATGCACCAGTAGTGATGATGAGGATACCATAATTGGACTTCCCATTCTTTTTGAGGATTCCTCTTTACTGATGATTAGTGCCTCACCCATTGAGTCGAACCGCCAAAGTTATGAAGTAAACCTACTTTACCCACAACTCATCGACTATGACCAACAAGGACCACCGGTTCTAGACACATTCAAAAACAATGAGGCACTCTCAAAATTCATGGGACTAAGGGATGCAGTTCCATGTGGAGATCACAAGGCTAGGTTTGATATCACGCTAGACACACAAGCATATTGTGGGGAGACTATTGAGTCCTTCAGTCGCAAAAGAAAAAGAACGAGAATAAGCTCGGAGTTATTGAGTGAAAACCACACCATGGCACTCTCTAACCAAAGAATAGTAAAAATAAAGGACACATCCAACGGTGAAAACCTCTTTGAGGTACCGAAGGATGAAGGATTCAATATTTCCCCTACTACACTCATCAGGAGAAATCAGCGGTCTTGGAAAAATGATGCAATCCTGTCAATCTAGGAATGGAGACAACACCACAAATCACTTTCTATGTTGAGTCGCTTTTGACAGAAGAAAAATAACTACTGGTAGCATTTCTAAAGGAAAGAAAGGTAAACTTCGCATGGACCTATACTAACATGCCGGGTTTGGATCTAGAAGTGGTAGTTCATCATTTGGTTGTTTACCTTGGAGCGAAGCTAGTAAGACAAAAACTAAGGAAAATGCACCCTTAGATAGCCTTGCTAGCCAAGGTAGAATTACAGAAACTCCTGGATGTCAGCTTCATATGCCCAATTGACTATCCAGAATGGGTATCCAATCTTGTACCAATTTCAAAGACAAATGGAGGCATTTATATCTGCACAGACTTCAAAGACCTCAACAAAGCATGTCCCAAGGATGATTTTCCACTACCTAACATTGATATGATAGTGGACATGACAACCGAAAATGAGATGCTATCATTGATGGATGGCTTCTCAGGGCATAACCAGATAATTATTGCAAAATAAGACCAACATAAGATGACATTTACATGTCCATGGGGCATCTACTGCTGGAACATGATGCCATTTGGGATAAAAAATGCAGGGGCTACATATCAGAGAGCCATGACACTAATCTTCCATGACATGATACACAAAATTATCAAAGATTATGTGGATGATATGCTAGCCAAATCAAAGAAGAGACAAAATCACATAGCAACCCTAAGTGCCATTTTCGATAGACTGGAGAAGTACAAGGTTAGGTTCCACCCAAAGAAATGTGTCTTTGGGGTACAATCAGGTAAACTTCTAGGATACATAGTATCGATGAGGGGAATAGAGGTGGATCCTGCCAAGGTCAAATCAATCCTCAATATGGAGGCACCAAGGACACTAAAACAACTTAGAGGCCTACAAGGCAGACTTCAATCCATCTGAAGGTTCATAGCACAATTGGCAGAAAAAAAAATTGCATATTCACATCTACTCCACAAGGGAGTAGCATACAAGTGGGATGACAAGTGCAATCAAGCATTTGATAAAATCAAAGAATATTTGCTCACGCCACTAGTATTAATGCCAGCCATTGCAGGAAAACCATTGATTTTATACATCTCGGCAACAATAGTAGCCCTTGGTGCACTTTTGGCTCAGCACGATGAAAATGGTACAGAGAGGGCCATCTATTATATCAACAGAACAATGGTCAGCCATGAGTTAAACTACTCATTCATTGAAAAAGAATGCCTAGTAGTAGGGTTTGCTTCACAGTTTGACATTACATGTTGGCACACAAAATCAAAGTCATCGCCAAGATAGATCCCCTAAAGTATCTACTATCAAAGGCAATGCTTACAGGAAGGATGGCTAAGTGGGTCATGATACTATCAGAATATGACATTGAATATGTGGAGCGAAAAGAAATCAAAGGACAAGTCATTGCAAACCAATTGGAAGAAGCTCCCATCTATTCAGAGAATCCACTCATATCAGAATTTCCAAATGAGTCCATCTTTAATCTCAGCATAGTTGATCATTGGAAACTCTACTTCGACGGTACACACACAACATGGATCAGGAGCTGATGTTTTCTTCATCACCCCACAGGGGGATTGTATACCTAGATCCTACAAATTGGCATTCCCCTGTACCAACAACATTGCAGAGTATGAGGCTTTAACCATAGGTCTCAAAATTGTAGCACAGTGGCGAATCATGGCACTAAAGGTTTATGGGGATTCACAACTTGTTATCAACCAAGTCAATGGTGAGTACCAAACTAAGGATGATAAGTTGACACCATATAAGAAGTTAGTAGAAAGCCTCAAAGAATCGTTTATTGATATCACCTTTGAGCAGATACCAAGGGCTAACAACAGAGCAACTGATGCCATGGAAACAATTGGATCCTTACTGGATATCCCTCACAATGTCTCAAAACATGAATTCTTGGTAGAGAAGCTTCTCGTACCCACTTTCGAGGTACCAGAGTCTGAATATGCGTGTGAACACATTGGCCCTGGTGATCTCCGGTATCACGACATCTACACCTACCTGAGAATAGGCTTCCTCCCAGCTGACATTACCCCAAACCTTAAACGAACCTTTGTCAAAAATTCCTTACATTTTTTCATCCTAGGAGAAACCCTCTTTCGTAGGAGCATTGACAGAACCCTATTACGCTGCTTAAAACCTGAGGAAGCCCTGACTACTCTGACTGAGGTACATAATGGCACTTGCGGTTCACACTCGAGTGGTATGACCTTGGCCAAGAAGTTATTAAGAATCGGGTACTACTGGCGAACAATGGAAAGAGAGGCACATGAATTTGTCAGAAAGTGAGTACAATGCCAGCAACATGGAGACCTTATCCATGCACCAGCTCAGGAACTCCATCCTATTGTTACACCATGGCCCTTTTCACAATGGGGGTTCGATCTCAAAGGCAAAATCACACCCACCTCATCCAACAGCCACAAGTTCATCATCACCGCCACAGAGTATTTCATAAAATGGGTCGAAGCAATTCCCATGACCTACATAATAGGAAAGCAGATTTCCAAGTTCATCCTGAACTATCTCATTTGTCGATATGGTGTCCCCCAATCCATTATCTCTAATAATGGGACACCTTTCAAGAATCAAGGTGTCTGTGACTTATGCAACAAATTCAAGATCCAACATCGCTTTTCTACTCCATATTACCCACAAGGCAATGGCCAAGTAGAAGTTACTAACAAAACCATTTTGAAAATCCTTAAGAAAATAGTCAATGACTCTGGTCGTGACTATCATCTGCAACTAAATCCCGCCTTATTGTCCTACCACACCAGCATCCACACGCCAACAGGTGCCACCCCATTCTCCCTGGTCTATGGATCAAAAGCCATTCTCCCAATTGAGATCGAGCTCCCATCACTAAGAATATCTTTGCAAAACCTTATAACAGATGAGGAATACTGGGTTTCAAGATTGAATAAACTGGAATTATTAGATGAACAATGCATGGATGCCCTCAACCATCTACAAGTCTATCAGAATCGCCTGAAGCGTAGCTGCAACAAGAAGATCAGGCGACACACCTTCCAAGTCGACAAACTTGTGTTGAAAGAGAACCAAAGGAATGTGTTGAATCCAAAGAGCAAAGGTAAATTTGAACCCAACTGCCTTGGACCTTTCATCATCACATCCAGCTATTAAAATGTGTGTGAATCAAAAAATAATTGTTTCTATAGACATGGAAAATATACAATTCGATCCAACACACTTGATCCTGATTACTAACGACATTTCTTCCTGAATCACACTCTCAGCTTATCATCACCTTTTGTCTCTTAATTAGATAAATCATTATTTATTTAATTAGGTCTTTCTCCTCTGTTGATTAAAATAATCAATTAAATTTAATTAACCCTAAAATCCCTTTTTAATTAAACAATTCATCTTATTTGATTAAATCCCTTAAGTCTTCTCATTAAATTGAATAAATTAAACCTTATTTGATTTAATCTAACATTATCCCCTTTAGTTAAATAAATCAAAAACATTTTTTTAATTAATCTTTCTTCTCAATTCTTGATTTAAATCAACTCATAAATTTGAGTCAAAATTGTCAAATCACTTAAACTCTCATTAAATTAATCAAATCTTGATTAAGTTAATCTCAATCACTAAAATCCTCTAGAGAATGCAACTTGCACAATAAATCAATTAATTTGATTTATTTAATTGCCTATTTTCTCTCAACAAGAAATAAGGAAGGAATATTCCCTCAAGTTTGAATTCAAAAATCCAAGTGGATGGGTACTTCCAACAAGGCATTCACTCCTCTTACATGTCCTTGTGCATTGAGCCAAGTGACATTTATTTCATTCATTTTTCCCTCTCACATGTCATTTCCTCAATTTCAAATTCCACCTAATTGCATTTATTGGCACTTTGGCCAAAATGTGCACAACCTTCAACCATTCACATCTTGACAAGTGGCACTTGGCCACTGGATGTTGAATGATCCCACATTGTTCAATTTCACTCTCTCTTCCATTTTGGAAATCTATAAATGAAAGATTCTTCCTCTCATTCAATATCCACAATCTCATGCAAAGTTACTCTCTTCACATTGAGAGCTAATTTTTCCCATTTCTCTTCAAGTATTTATAATTTTCACAATTTCATAGCTAGGTTATGCCAAAATCTCATCAAGGAGATTCAACTATCCACACATCATCAACATTGCAACAAAGGAGTTGGGAAAGGGCCAATTTCGACACATCAATTGGCACCAATTCCCCCATGGGATCAAGAGTCTGCTTAGTTTAGATAGATTTAATTTGATTTATTGCATTGTTCTTCATTTTCCTTTCTATCTAAGTTTTGTAAATGGATTTCATGGGGAATCCTTGTTTCACCTTGCATATTGATCTAATAATGTGTTTGTTTGTTGTATTTGTGTAGGTATGAAACCAAGGTTCATAGTTTCCATCGGATGTCACGTTTTATATTAAATATTTATCTAAAATGGAAAAAAAAATTATACCAACTTGAAATAGATTCTTTTATCTAGTGCACCATATTTTTTTAATTTTTTTTTAATAAGTTTTAGTATTTTTCCTTGGCATGGTAATCAACCTAATATTTTGTGTTGATAACCTACTTTTAGTAAAAATAAAAAATAAAATATAAATAATAATTAAACTATTAAAATAAATATATTTTTGAAAACTACACTTATGGATCTACATAAGGCTATTTTTATATTTTTAAAAAAAAATTATTTACATTAGTAGGAGTTATTGAAACTTCAAGTTTAAAAAAAAAAAAAATTGGTAAATTAGACTCAAAGTGGTGCTCCATATATTTTTAGCCAACAATTTTAGGTGAACAAGTTGTGAAAGTATCTAACTTAGCTAGAATGAATCTCACTAGATCATATGTTAGACCAAAAAAAAAATTAGTTAGATATACTTAAATTCAGCTGTGTTGATAAGTTGGTTGAAAATGTGACACAACTTTGTGCTTTTACCCAAATGGAAACGAGATTCCGTTTGTAACGATCTATTTCATAAAAGAATATTTTTTTATACTTTTAAGAAACGAGATCCCATTTTATAGAACAGGATCTCATTTTATAGAACGGGATCCCACTTCATTTAAGTAAAAAGTAAATAAATTATGAAACAGGACTGCGTTTTAGAACGGGATCCTGTTTTTAGAAAAATAAAAATTTGGTCATGTTTTTGCTTTGTTTCTTAGTTCAGGAAAAAGCTTGGGGACCCAAACCTAAGCTCTAGACCTGGTTTGACCTGCAAGTTTAAGGTCCTAACAATGTTACAAGAAAATAGTGACTTTCGACATATGTCTGAAGACTTTTTTACAAAATATTTTTTATGAAATTAAAACCCATTATAGATGAGACAGTGCAAATTCCAAATATATATATATATATATATATATATATATATATATATATATATATATATATATATATATATACATATTTTTACAGTTGGATCATTTTTTCTATTTTTCAATTAATTTATGATGAAACTGGTCCATAAACTTGAAATATCAGGGGTTTTTACTATTTTAATAACTTTTTATCAAAATATTTTTTTGTCAAACCAAGTGCACAAAAACGTACTTCAAAAAATTCTTTTCAATTTAAAAAAAAATCAAAAAATGATAAGTTTAGGTCATCTTATGCGTGACGTACACGATGATTTTTCAAAACGACAAATATGGCTGATAAAAATTTAACCAAAAAAATATTGAAAATGTGCTTTAGTGAGTTACAAATCTTTTCCCAAAAGGATTTAGGAAAATATGATTATTTAGGTCAAAATATGGATGACGTACATGCGCATGGTATGGTAAAAAAAAGTGACTTTTAAACAGTGGTTTTTAGAAATGCCTATTGAAAATCAATTTGTAGCATCTTTGTATTGAAATAAATTACATATTTGGAAACTAGACTCTGAGTACTACATTTTATGATTAGTGATTTTTTCCAAGATTCCATCTCTAAGTGCTTCAAATTTTAAGGTCAAATGTGTCAAATTCTGAAAATCGGGGAAAACACTTCCACTTTTTGGTCAAAAAGTGGACTTAACTTCTTGCACACACCCATAGCACATTGCTCAAAATAAGAGACTATAGACCGTGAAGATGTCATATGGTGAGATTCTCTTGAATCTAGAAGTCATCTCCCTAATTCAAGACCTATAGAAGCACAAAGAGCTTGTCCTTTTCTACCTAATGTAGTAACTATACTAGCATGGAATTTTTCCTTATTATATAATTTTGAATAAGAAGTTGACATACATTTTAGAAGGTAAATCAGTGTGTTTTTTAGAAGATATTTCAATTCATCAATATCCTTCTTATTACAAGAATGTTCGTCATTCCCAAGCTTTTTGCAATATGAAAATTCGGCTTATCCTTCTTAGATCATTTCTCTTTGGAAGAGGATATACTATGTGCTTGATCTGAATGTGGATTGCTCTTTTATTTCTTATATTTCTTATCAAATTATTTTGATTTTCTCACTTGAATAACTAACAATTCCTAAGATTTAGGTAACTTTATGAGACACATAAAAATAATCTTTTTTTGCTCATGTATTGATATCTTAGAAAAGATACAAATGAATGTGTAGTAAATGTACACTCCATAGTTAACCTATAAGTATGAAAGCTAGAAATAAAAGTTGTATAATCAGGTTTCATGCTTGTTTAATGCATTATAGACCAACTAAATGTCTTTTTTTAATCAATTCCACATGCTTTATATTACTCTCTTATATCATGAACCTTGGTGATGTAATCTTGGATGTTGTCAAAGTTCTTAGGATAAGGGCTCATCAATTCACTATAAATTTGATATCCTTTTACTTCATTTGTAGTGTCATACAATGTATTTAATTTATTCCAAGTCTCATGATAATCCTTGCATGATTCAATTTAAAATAATAGATCTTGAGAAATTAAGGTATGAAGACATCCAAGAGCTTTAGTGTGTTCACTCATCCATTTGAATAGTTGAATAATTGTATAATGCTAGCAATGTTGGTGTAAATAGGTGGGTGAACCCATAATAGTGCGTTACAATCTTTTTAACAAAAATAAATTCATTTTTCTTGGAAAAAATATGCAAAGCCCCTTTGAATGAAGGGGGTTCGTGGTTCGTTCGAAGGTGGAAGCCTAGAAAAGTGTGAAAGTGTGTTACAACACTTCACAACACTTTTACAAGGCACCATTAAAATTTATTAATTCACAAGGGCCTAAGACCTAATGTGAATGTGTTATCCACATTGCAACATTAAATCAAGGCAACATTAAGCCAAAACCACAAGGAGGGTCCGAACAAGTCAGAAAAAGTAGAAGGGTTACTTTTTTGGTGACTCCATTAAATAATTGTATAATGCTAGCAATGTTGGTGTAAATAGGTGGGTGAACCCATAATAGTGGGTTACAATTTTTTTAACAAAAACAAATTCATTGTACTTGGAAAAAATGTGCAAAGCCCCTTTGAATGAAGGGGGTTTGTTCGAAGGTGGAAGCCTTCGAATGAAGGGGGTTTGTGGTTCGTTTGAAGGTGGAAGCCTTCAAACGGGGGCCTTCGAACAAAATCCCTTGTAATCGATGATGTTTTCAAAAAAAATTAAAAATAAAATACCCCCTTTGTTCAAAGGGAGTCTTCGAATGAAGGCTAAATTTTAGGGTTTTTTTTAGTAAATAGTTTTGTCACATGACAACTTTATGTCATTTTCATGCGTAGGCGAAGGCGAGAGGAGGAAAACATTAGAATTTTGTCATTTTCATGCACAGGTGAAGGCGAGTCAAGGAGGTGAACATCAGAGGTTAAAACATGCCAAAAAATAGGTGCACATCAATCAACCTAGAATGTATTTTTTCCTCTCTCTTGATTTTCGCTTAAATCAATCTCAAGCATAAAAATCCTACGTCTTGAATCAGTCAACCTACAACCTTACCATCCTCTACTTTCTATCTATTGCTCTATGTTTATATTCAAATTCCTTTTTGGGGTGTGTCATGGAAATGGAGAAAAAAATTCCAAATTATTTGGTCATTCATTACTCTGGACCACATTAAATATGTGTTATATTGAATAACTTTTAAATGTATTATCGCTTTGGATACATGCATTAAAATTGGAATTAATTTTTCTGGGTAAATATGTATCCTGAATATTGTTTTTCGGTTATAAAGAGCAACCATTAATGTTTGGCTTTCAATGTTGTCATAGTTTTTCTATGCTAATCTCGGGTTCCTTGTTTTTGTCGATGTTTTGAGAAAATTGAGAGCTCGAGTTATCACTCTTAAGGGAAACTATGGATTTCTAGGTCCTTGAATGTAGGGCATTCATTTGCACCCATGGTATAACCCACAATATGGGTGGATGAAATTCCTAGTAATAATATTAGGATAGGTTCAAGTTTGACATACCTTATTTACGTCTATGATAACTTTGCAAGATTTTTTCACGTATTCTCTATTCCCGTTCTACTGAATACTTTCATACACTCTTACTTTGTCTTGTTCTTTTGTTTCCCATCTAATTTTTTCTCTTAATCTCTTATTCTCTCGTTGTTTATTTCCTTTATCTCTTTATAGTAAATTTAAAACCTTTTTTATAATAAAATTTTAAACTTTATTCCTCTTATTCTCTCGTTGTTTATTTCCTTATCTCTTTATACTAAATTTAAAACGTTTTCTAAAATAAAATTTTCAACTTTATTATAAATAAATAAAAAAACTAATCATAAAAATTTTATAGAATATATTATTACTTAAAAAAAATCCCTTAAAAAGAATCACATAACGTTCAAAGAAAAAAACAATTTCATAAAAATAAAAGAGATCGCTAAATACACATCTGAGACGGCAATGCAAACAAAAACTAGCATTAAATTATTTTGAAACTACTCAATAATAGACGTATAAGATTAATAGAAACACAAATACCTAGTTAAAACGTTAATGAAAATGAAGAGCTTACCAATAGGTTTTGTAATGCCGAGCACTAAGAAATGATTTTCAAATATGCAAATTCCTTAACACATATAATCGATAAATAATAAATACATAGAACGGCTATAAAAGTATTTTTAAACTTAATTGTATAATATTTTCCTTAGTAATAATGATTAGATCATATTTTATAATTATCATTAAGATACAAAACAAAAAATGAACATATTTAAATATTTAATCATATTTTTTAAAATTATAAATGTTAAAAGAAATAATATAATTCTTAGAAACATATCTATTTATTTATTCCTCGTTTCTTATTTTATATTACCATTCAATAATATATTATTGCATTAATATTTTTAAATATATATAACTCAATAAAAATAATATATAATTTTGGAAGATGATATTTGTTATGATGTGAGTACTTAATTGTTTCAATCAACTCTTAGTCTTTGATGCAATTACCAAACCTAAGAAACATCTATTGTTTGCTAAATTGTACGTGAAAGTAGTTATAGATAAGGATCCCCCTAGTTGATTGCATTGTCCTCAAAATTTAGTGTATGGGTGTAGCAAATTAAATATGAAGACTTTGTGATCATTTTTGAAAAGTGCCACAAGTATAGCCATTTTTCTAGTAATAATAGGTTCACTAAGAGAAAGCGTCTAGCTTTCTTTAGGTTAGTGAAGAGTGTCTTTCCTTCGTGAGTATGGGAGTTGAAGATTTCCCTTCAATGTTTGAGATTAGCTTTGAAAAAGTTTCTATAATATTCCTCGTTCTAGTGCGAGGATTTTATAAGAGGTTAGTACGAAGAGAGATGTTATTAGTGGGGGTCTAATTGCTCTCCACAAGAAGAGAACATTATTAACCTTATGCAATGGTCTCAATCTTCTCTCTACTCACTTTCTTCAAGCAAGAGACAAAGAGAGATGGAATATGTGAGTCCAAAATAATATTTGGACATTAGGTTGTCTAGAAATCATACGATCAAAAAGGAAATCTACTTCAACAATGTTTTGTTGCAAGTAAGACTATATTAGTATTTTGAACTCTTTTGAAAGATATGAACAATTTTTATTTTTGTTAGATGATATGCCCTATATTAATTATTTATAATTTCATTATTATGTTGATCTATTAATACAATAGTTATTGACATAATTTTAATACTATTAATCCATACAAATATCTTATTATTATTTAATTATTATTCTATCGATCCTTATTTATTTAAAATGAATTAAACCCTTGAAAAGCCCTTTTTTAACTTTAATAAAAAAATCTGAGTTGAAAGGTGCACAGTCAAGCTTATACTCCAGGATAAATTTGAGTGATGACCTTGCCCATCAAGCTTGGATATTTATTGCATTAATATTTCATCGTTGTTACTTGCCCTTGAAAGGAGGAGAGCCACACAGAAAAGGTAGTATTTCAAACCTAAATATATTGTCGATTAACCTTTTTCAACCAAGAAAAGACAAAACAAGAATCTGGTCTCCCACAAAAAAAAACACCGTGTGGACAGGAAATAGGAGGTGACGAGGTCAAAATGGATTTACCCCCAAATAGTATGAAATAAAATCGACAGCATTACTGCACATCACTGTCAAATTTACCCCTACTCGCACGTTATGGGGTGTGCTAGCCATGACGCGGACACCTTCCTCAATTATTCATCTCCTCACCTATCTAATCTCTAAAGCGCAATACAGTTTTAGGTGGCCCTTACTTCCAACTCTTGATGTCTTTTACCCCGCCAAGTGCCAAAAATCTACAGAAGTGGCCCTCCTCTCCTCCTTATAAAACGTTTCTCCTGCCGTCCTCTCATACTTGTCCAAAAGTCTTCGCTTTCTGACAGGAGCAATTCTCTTGTCATGGATGCACTTTCAGTAGAAGGGGTCATAAGGAGTGATCATGGTCATGACCCGGGCAGAAGCAGATGCAGATCGGTGGAAGAGGAGTTGGAAGGTTTCTTAAGAGTTTACAAAGACGGCTCGGTCGAGAGATTCTCCTGCGTTGTATCAGATGTGCCCGCATCGGAGGCGCCACAAGAGCCAGTGGCGTCCAAAGACGTTGAAATGGACTCGCGCACTGGTGTGTGGGCTCGCTTCTACCTTCCCAGAAAAGCGATTTGCCGAGGAAGCAGATTGCCTCTTGTAATTTACTTCCACGGCGGAGGCTTTGTGCTGGGCTCACCAGCCTGGTCTATTTACCACGTGTTCATGTGCAGACTGGCTTGTGAAACAAATTGTGTGGTGATCTCGGTAGGGTACAGGCTGGCCCCCGAGCACCGTCTTCCCGTAGCGTATGACGATTGTTTCAGTGCCGTGGAGTGGACCCGCCTGCAACACTCTCACGATTCATGGTTATCATCATACGCCGACTTCTCGCGGTGCTTTTTAGCCGGCGATAGTGCAGGAGGGAACATTGCTCACCACGTAGCATTGCGGTGTGAGCGGGCAGATGTGAAGCCACTTGAGATGAGAGGAGTAATTCTTCTTCAGCCCTTCTTCGGCGGAGAGAAAGTGGAGAGGCGGGAGTCGGACCCAAACCTGCCGTGGCGATGGATGGACGTGTTTTGGAAGTTGTCGTTGCCAGAGGGATCGAAAAGAGATCATCCTGCCTGTAATCCGGTGGCTCAGCCGCTGCATGATGTGAGTTTACCGCCAGTGATTGTTTGCATATCAGAAAGAGACGTGCTGAAGCAGAGGAACATGGAATACTACCACGCCCTCAGAAATGCGGGGAAAAAGGTGAGCTATGTTATTTTGAAGGACGTGGGGCATGCCTTCCAAGTGCTCAATCCTCGTTCTCCACGGATCTCCGACCTGATCAATGTTTTATATGACTTCATTCACGGCAGCAGTCCTTGCAGATAACGTGCATCTACTTTTTAGATAAATAGAGTCCCTCTTACCATTGCTGTTGTAAGAATTCCACTTTCCACCTCTAGTATTTTATGGTAATGGACCAAATTGTGGGACTCCGTAAGAAACCATCATGATATAACCAAGGCCGTGGACTAGTTTTTTTGTTCGAATAGAGACAAACTATTCCTACATGGAAAGTGAAATAACGAACTGTGAATACGTATTAATTATCACATGAATTTAGTGTAATGTATTTTATAATGAAATTTAATAGATTACAAAAGATATATTATATTATTTATAGTTTTTAGTGATCAAAAAGTTTTATTTAAAAAGACGGACTTTTAATTGGCTTTTTTATAGTTGATCTGAGTGGTGTCTTTTTACGGTTGTTTTTCGACACGCAGGCTCGTGGCTAGATTTGGAGGAGGTTTAGGTAGACCCTTGTCTTTTTCTTTTCAAGATGTTGTTTGAATGGATGAGGATTTTAAAATATTGACATCTTTGCATTTAAAAATAAAAGTACTCTAAATTTGTTAACATAAAAGTATATATTAAATATATATTAACATAATTAACATATATAATACCATTGTTTTTTTTTTTCATGTGTTGTTGCATGAAGGATATATTAAAAAAAATTAGTTATTAATTATTTGACATCTAAATGGTTATCAAATTTAAGAGATTTGTATTTAGATGTATTTATTGAAACATTTATTGATTGACCTCTCTAAACTACCATCACAATTATTGGAGGTTGTTAAAAATATTGCATCGCCCTTTAGCAAAGGTCATGCATCTAATAGATCTATATATTTTATATATCTATATTTAATTATCTCATTTATATTTATATTTTTTTATATATATATGGTCATGACATGAGATTTTGTGTCATGTTGTCATTGTAGAGTGCCTCTTGGCATAATTAGGGATTCAAAATTATGGTATATAGATTATAATCTAAGCAATCAAATTGAAGTAGGGATCAAGTTACATTGTGTGTTTCTTTTTCTTTAATTTTATTTATTTATCTCCTAACATGACCAACCATGTGAAGTTTAAAGATTATTTGACCTTACATAATAAGATTGTTTTCTATATGAATAAGGTAGGATTTTCGAAAAAGCCCTAAATGTTTTATACAAATCCAAAGAAATAGATCATTGAAGCCCAAATAAAATGACACAAGGATCATATAGCACAATGAGTTCTCTCTGCAGATCTAGGTTCTCCACTCTACTGTCCAAGTTAATTCAGATTTGAAACAGATACTGGATGTTCTTCAGAAACAACTCCGTGATCTTGAGGCAAAAACCAAATGGCAAAGCACTTGATTGTGAAGGAAGAAGAGTTGATCAATCATTGATGAAGAGCATACAGTCGGTCTACAGAAACACCCTGGTCAATGAGTTGCAGGCTCCTTCTAACAACAACGATTGTTATCCTTATGTTGCTCATTCCTCTCAGCTGGATAACTTTTGTGGTTCTAGGCAGATTATATCACAAGTCTCCAAGCAGTACAATTTCTAGAAAAATTCTTGTTGTGTTTAATCAGTTTTATTTGAGCATTGTTGTTTGTAGTCCTTTGGCTTCATTTGCTGACATTGGCTTCTTCTTTTACTTTCGTTGTTTGTGGTTGTTCTTCAAGCTTGTAACTGCTCTTTTGGTGCTGTTTTACAACCTATAGCTACTTGTTAAAGCCTGTCTTATGGGCTTTGTTTTTGTTGTTTTCTAACAGCTGTTGTTTTATTCTTTGTATCAGCTTGGTTTAGACTTTTTCTTCAATAAAAAAAAATGATTATGGTACATCAATACACTAACAACTTCAAGAGAGCACAAATAAACAACACAAAAACTTGAAAACAAAAGTATATCATTAAGACCATTATTCCTTATCAAATATTTCAATATCTAAATACCAACAACAACAACTATTAGATACTCAAAATTATCACCATCTAGATGGTAAGTTCCAAAAAATTGCATCTTCCCTCCTTAAAATGCAACCCTTGATATAACAAACACTAAACAAAATGAAACTTTTTAGATTTTACATAATTTTTTAAAATTCTCGGTAAATCTTTTGACTTAGTTACAATTAGTAGATTTAACATCTTATATGTTATTGAAAGTGATATAATTTTAGATAAACCATTGATGGATTATATTTGGTTGGAAATTGAAAAAATAGCATCTAGAGTCCATCCATAATCTCTACCCAAAAAAGGTGGTGTAAAAAATGTTTACTTATAAAGAGAGTCATATAAAGTGAGGCCACATATATAATATCAGTAATTTAATTTTATCAAACAATTAAAATTTATATTTAGTTTTATAATTATGAATATGGTTAAATGGGGAAATTGGGTGGTCTCACAACAAATGTTTATGAGCTCAAACATGCTAGAAGAAATTGTTCTATTGTCCAAGATGCATGTACACTTGTCGATCAAATTTAAGATCGTCTTCTTCAAAATAGTTATATGAAGAATCTTTATTTTTTGGATTTTTCTAAAAGACTTTGCAACTTGATTTCTCGTTTTATCTCTTATTCTCTTATTGTTTGTTTCCTTATCTCTTTAAAGTAAACTTAAAATCTTTTATAAAATAAAAATTTAAACTTTATTTAAAAAAATAAAAATATAATCTTAAATATTTTACAAAATATATTATTACCTTCGGAAAAAAGAACAAAAAAAGTGACAACTTTCAAAAATAACATTAAAAAAAATCTTTAAAATAAATGAGATAATGCAAACAAAAACTAATATTAACTTCTTTTCAAAATACTTAATAATAACAAACGTAGCAATGAGATTAATAGAAACATGAATTAGTCAAAAAGCTATGAAAGCGAAGGAACTGATTTTCAAATATGTTTTGTAATTGCAATTTATTTAACAAATATAATGCATGTACCGGTTGACCCAACTTACTATTAATCACAATTATTGGAGTGAGGTCTGTATCACAATGCAAAGATTGCGGCGCTCCTCAACTAAGTTGGTGTAGGTATTTGACTTGTGACTACCTACTTCACCACTCGCTAAATAAAGCCTAACAATACGCTCAATTGTCTTCTCCACTTTATTTACTCCAATCACTTAATCTTATTCTCTTCGTAGTCAAAATTTATATAAATAATAAAAATCAACTCCTCCAAATTTAAGATCTATTTTATTTATTTATGTAATAAAATTTATATATTAAAATTAAAAAATTAATGAATTTAAAGTAATTTAAAATTTAATTGCATTATAATTTTTAATATTAATGATTTGGATCATATTCTAAAATTATCATAAATATATATTTTTTAAATATAGATATTTAATTATTATTTTTAAATTATAAATTTATAAATATATTTATTTATTCATATCTTATCTCATATCACTATTCAATAATATAATGATATTATTGCATTAATTTTTTTAAGTATAAATTAGTTAATAAAAATTTCAACTATCACAATAAAAAATTGATGTGTGTAAATTCAAGTGAATACATTTTATACAAAAGTTTAATACATTTAATTAAGATTTGAAGTATATCGATATACTTATAATCAATATATTTTAGAAAAGAAAATATATTCAATTGTTAATGTATCAATTTCTTCCAAATATTTTTAAATGATGTCCTCTACAAAATTAATAAGATGATATTTTATAAGATTTGGTAGATGATATTAGTTTTTATTTTTTAATAAATAATATTTAATTCTAAATAAATAGTTTTGAGATTATTGAGTGACATATATAAGTAGACTTATTACAATTTTTTGAAATAAATGTTTAAGGTGATATTTAGATTATATTTAAAAAATATATTAATCAAGCAAAAATAATATTAAAAAAATTTAAAATTATTAAAAAAGGTAAAGTATAAATTTTGATCAATTGGTGAAGTTGAATAGTTTATCAAGAGCCCACTAACAAATATTTTACTAGTGCAAAGTCCCAACATCTTGAACAAATGAAGTTGACAATCAAACATTAATCTAAACATAAGTCAATCTTTGTTTTGTTTAATTTTTGATAAATGTATTTTCACATAAAATTTAATAACTATTCAAAATATGAATATATATAAAATAAAATACATGAACACAAAGAAACTCAAAATATAATGTTAAAAATAACAGACCAAGAATGATCCAAGTTGGTTGAAGCAAAAAAGTTAGACAATATTGACCATTTGAAGTGTCATCAAGTAGGAAATGTCCTAGTTTCTTACATGTTGATGGCTTAGAAGTTGCAAATAGGGAGGAAGAAGAAGGTGATGGCAAGGGAGATGTTGACAAGGAGAATGAGGATGAGTGGAATGGCTCTTTCGATGAGGAGCAAAAAGAAAGGCTTATAGATCTTTGGCTAGAGGCCCATCAAAAGGCCTATAAATTCTATGACTAAAAATGTTTTGGTTGAGGAGTCATCCTCTAATGTGATGGTCTTGTTTTTTCTTCCTCAATTTTTTTCTCTTATTGTCAATAGGCTTTTAGTGCTTCTCAGGAATTTGTCTCACTTTAGGGGTTGAGACATGGGTTTCTTCTCTTCCCTTTTGTTCCTATGTGTGTTGACAACCATATTAATGCCCCTAATTTTTGTGTCAAGGGGTTGAACATTGCATTAGATAATTTACCAATGTAAAAGTTTAGTGGAATTAAGGATGGGATCCCTCTTCCCCCTAGTATACTGGCTAAGATATATAGTGCTAGCCCTCCTCTTTTGCCAAGTATATTCAAATGATTTGTGTGGATGAAAGGGAGGATACTAGATTAACAAGATTTTGTGGAGTCTATGTAGATGTTGGTGGTGTTGTAGAAATCATAAGTGGGTAGACAACTTGATTTAAATCCATTACAAGTAAGTCCTACTCCAACTTGAGCTTTGTCTTTATCTTTGGAACTAGTTGTGGATGGTAGAGGCTTTCATCTTTGATTATATTATTAAATAGTTGATATATCATCCTTTAGGCTAGGTAACTCTCTTATTGGGAACTTTCTAGGAGTTATCCAAACATTGATGTAGTTAAAAATTTAGCTCAAAGCAAATGGAAACCATGTGGCCAAGGTGAGAGATATTAAATGTGTTGAATGGTTTCTTTTCTATCTTCTTTTTGAATCATGAGGATTGTGTTTGAACCCTTTTAGATGGCTCTTATTTTCTTGAAGAATTAGGGAAAGTGGAGTCTATGTTTGCATTCTAAGTGTAAGTGTGGAATGAGGTAAATAACATAAATACACTTCTTAATACGACATTATATCAAAGATGACTCAATTGAACTAAATCAAAATAGTAATCAAATGAAAGCGTCATATTGCTCTCTATCCTCAAAGATTTATTAAATCCTGCTTGCTCTCAGATTGTTTAAGCAAATAAGACTGTTAAAATGACTATCTGAAGAACGAGATGATGATAATGCAATGTTAAATGATAAATCAATTAAACTAGCATGATATTGATGTGAAATAGATATTTGCAGCTATAAGAGGCAGCCATTGATATGAAGCTTGATTGTTGAATTGCTTGATACTTGATGCTTGATACTTGATGTCTGGATTCCTACAGAGTAAGGGTGTAAAAGCTTGATTATCTGGATCTTTTTCTTGGTTCAATGAGGCTTTATTTATAGATTTCCTGGCTGTAGAAATGCACAGGGAAAGCTTTGAGAGGCTTGGATTCAATCTGGAGGATTGAATGGTGAGAGATGGAGGAGATTGAGAGAAAGATGGAGATTGTCTCTACCTATGAAAACACCAGGCAAGAGAAGAGGAAAGATTGATGGAAGAGGATTGAGAGATCAAATTCCAAATTTGTCTCCAAAACTTTTCGTGAAGTTTCAAAGCATTAATTGTGACAAATTTAGACATAGATTAGACATAGGAAATCTAATTCATTTTTGAGAGAATGTAGATTGGAATATTCTTTTATGCTCTAAATTCAAATATTTTGATTTATTTAAATTAGGAAAAGGGAGATAAATAATTTAATAAAACAAACTATAGGATAGTTGTTTATTAAATTAATCAGAGGAATATGGTAATTAACAAATAAAGTGTTTGACCTTTATTTAGTTAATTCGAGAATGATATGATGGATTGAAATAGGGATTTGATAATTAAATCGAACAAAGTATTTAATTTTGTTTATTTAATTAAGATGAATTTGAATGTGAACTATATTAAATAAATATTTCTATTTATTTAAACAGTAGAGGAAATAGAATAATTAATCAAATAATGTGTATTTAATTAATCGGATGCTCCAAACCAATTTTAGGTGTATACACTAAGAATAAAATTTAACATGTCCCTGGTCTATATTAGGCTTCAAAGCCTTCCATTATAATTTTAAAAAGATGTCATTTTTTATTATGAGAGTAGCTAGTTATTTCAATTAACTCTTAGCCTTTGAAATAGTGATCAATTCTAGGAAACTTTTATTGTTGGCTAGATTCTACATGAATGTGGATGTACATTAGGATATCCCTACTTTAGTCACATTGCCCTCAAAATTTTAGTGTATGGGTGTCGCAATTAAATATGAGGACTTTGTGGCAATTTGCTAAAGTATCACAAGTCTAGCCATTTTGTTGTTGATAATATGTTCAATAGGAGAAAGCATAATTTTTGGAGAAAGAAAGAAAAATGAGCTTCACCTTCCTTAGGTTAGCAAAGAGTTGCTTTCTTTGGTGAGCATGAGAGTTGATGATTGCTCTCTAATGGTTGAGATTAGCTTTGGAATAATGTCAATATTTTTTCTAGTTCTAGTGTGAGGATGTTATAAGAGGTTTGTAGGATGAGGGATGTTATTAGTGGGGGTTATAATTGTTCTCCCTGATAAGAAAATGTTATTAACCTTATGTATTGGTCTCAAACTTCTCTCTACCTAGCTTTCTCAAGAAAAGGAAAAAAAGTTGGAATATGTGAGTCCAAAAGAATATATGGCATGAGGTTGTTTAAAAGCCATATGAATTCTTTTGTTCTAAGATTTACAAGGACAAAAGGGAAGATGATCAAGAAGGAAATCTATTTCAACAATGTTACGTGTAGGATTAGATTATTAGTGTATTAATTTTTTTAAATAATATGAAGAAATTTCATATTTATTGATTTCTTTATTATGATATATCGTAAATTAACTAATTTCAATTTCATTATTGTATGAATTATTAATATAATAATTATTAACATTAATTTATAGCTTTAATACTATATATCTATACAAATATTTTTTTGATTTGATTATAATATCCATCCAAGTTGTAAAATAAATCTTCTATCTTTAATAAAAATTCAAACTAAAATACTAAAAATACTATTGTATTCACTTTTTCTTCTAATATTTTAGCTACTAACTTTTTCCAAATCTGTATGCTTAGATTGTTCTCCACTATCTATGATTTGTATCAAACCCTATTTCTAGGCAATGGGTCTAAGAAGTTCTAACCTACAGCTGTATATAAAAATATAAAAAAATTAGATAATATGTAGTTTGAACAAGCAGCTAAAAGCTTCTAGTGTAATTCGAAAATATGTATCATAGCTTTTTGTAAGAAAGTACGTGACACATTGTACTATTTCTTTAAGTTTTTTTCAGCTGTCTTAGATGATATGTGTTTGAATGTTTGTTGTATTATGGTCTCTTTCAGTTATTTTGATTGGGATGTGCAAAACAAAAACAGAACATGTTGAAGAAAACACACGCATGTTTATATTGAGAGGGAGCGTGAATCAGTATAAGACCAATTTTTTCAATTTATAACTTTGACAATCATAGAGCAATAATCAAAGTATCCACACAAACAAGATCTAACAATAGAAAACAGAAAAGACACACATGATTTTACGTGAAAATCTTTGTGGGACAAAACCATGACAAAATTTTTCTTTTATAGAAAACTTCCAGATACTTATGTATTCTTGTAAATTAATTTTCTTTAATAAATAAAATACATTAAATGCAAAAAAGACTATGCAATATACATTGAATTTCATAATTGTTTTATCGTTAGATATTTAGCACAATTTCATGAAGGAAAGAGGAGAGCGACATAGAATACATTATTGTATAACGTTTCTAAAACGAGAAAAGACAGAAGAAGAATTTGGTCTCCCACAGTAAAAAACTGTGTGGACAGGAAATAGGAGGTCAAAATAAAATTTCAAATAAAATCGACACCATTACTACACATCGGAATTTGGTCTCCCACAATAAAAACTGGGTGGACAGGAAATAGGAGGTCAAAGTGAAATTACTGATTAAATCGGCACCATTACTTCATGTCGCTGTCGAGTCTACCTCTACTCGTACGTTAATGGGACTGCCAGCACACACCTTCCTCAATTATTCAGTGGACCTTACTTACTTCCTCTCCTTAACATCGCCAAGTGGCAAATTTCTACAGAAGTCTTTCTTATGCACAACGTTCCTCTTGCCAAAATAGTTGACACCCTCTTGTACAATTAGCACTATGGATGCACAGGGCTTGTAAGGAGTGGAGGAAAGAGTGGAGAAGTAAAGGCAGATCAGTGGAAGAGGAGTTATAAAAGGATGATAAAATAATTGAGTTTAGATAAACAAACAAAATACATATTCAAATTGATAAACAAGGATAAATGTTTTTAGTTTGTGTGTGACAAGAAATATTGTATTGTGATATTTGTGTTTTGTGATCTCTATCTTGAAAGTCTATTATCAAATATGCTTGATAATAAGGTTCAGATAGACTAGAAAATATGTAGTGTATTGTTTGGGGTCAAACCATGTGGGTAGCTTCAATCCATCAATATTTGTAGCCCTAAACTTCTATATGACCTCAATCCTCCAATGGTGGTTGTAAACAGTCTTTATCCTGTAGAAACTTGTTTGTTTGTGAAAACTTAGACAAGGTGGGGCTTACAAGCACTAGTAGTACCTATTATCAGGTGGAGAATCCATGACTTCTCTTGATTGCAATCAACCCTATTATAAAAAATTCATGGTGTCTAAACAAGATTGAAGATGAACTATATAGAATGTAAATGCTTAAGTATTGATGGAAACCTAAAAAAATTTCATGTTCCATTGGTCTGGGAAAGCATTTTCCTCAGTGTTAGTTTGGTCGGTTATGGCTAGGGTTTAGGGTTTTGTATGAGGTATTGTTTTACTTTGAATATTTCCCCTCGTATCTTAACCTATGGTCTTGCGATCTATTCCCTAGTTGACCTGGTCTAGCCCCGTTCCCAGTCATGTTAAAACAACTTGAGTCTTTGAAACCCATGAATTATCGACCCGTCATGCTTAGGTTTGAGAAATACCTTATTCAATAAGGTTGATTTATCGGCCTTGTTTGGCATTTACATCCTTTGCTATAATGTGGTTTAAGTCCTTTGAGGCCTTTTCATATGTCATCCTAGGCGGTCCCCTCTCTCAATACAACTTATGGGCACAAGCAAAATTGTCCCACTTAAGTCCCAACGTCTACCACTTTTTCTCATCACTCATCGTGAATAGCTTTGTGAATGCACAACTTACAATAGCGATGTGCGATGAAAGGTATTTCCCTTGTTTCGCATATTGCGGATAGGTTATGAATCTTGAGTTTTATATTGGTGATGCGTGATGCATGTGTTCTTTTCATTATCAATGGCTTCTTCTTTATCGCTAATCGCTTGTGAGTTTTATATTATGAATTGGCGATGCACATTGACCCTTTGTGCTCCTTGTATTTTCTTCCCACTCATCACGGATCCGTTATGAATTTTGAGTTTCAAAATAGCGATGAGTGATGCGGTCATGTGTTCTGAATTTTTATTGTTGATTTAAATTGCTCTTGCGAGTGATGTTTCTTGTACCTTTGATTTTTGAATAGGTGCACGTGGCTTGATCTTGTTTCATTGCCTTTTCTCCCATCGTTGATGTGATCTAAAAGTCAAAATGTAAATCAATGATATGCGATGAAAAATCAATGTGACCAAAGATGGGCCTTGATCCAATGGTTGAGATCTCATCGCGTGGATTCTCACATCGTTGATTGGACTTGTAGAGGATGTAATGTATTAGCGATGAGCAATGACCTCCAAATAAGTGGCAACGTGGCAACATCTTGAAGACATCATTTAAATCAAAGGAGAAAATAGTGAGATGAAAGGAAAGCCACTTATATGGTTTTAAAGTAAGATGATCGACGACTAGGGTTTAAACATGAACATGGCTAAGTGTTAGTTCACTCAAGTGAGCTTTCCATCAACCATTAATGGTGTTATGCTCCATTACTCGGTCATAAGGAAGGTTGTTGGCTTATTTTTTGCATATTTGGAATTTCTCAGGAGTGAAGAAGACAACCAGAGTCTGAGGAAACGGTGCGAGGCGCTCCAACAAGCAAGTACCAAAGCATTTGTTGGAGATTGTTGGATATTGCTGATATGTGGTTGTCATTGATGTCAATACTATTGGCATTAATGTCTTTAAGGTTGTATATGTCGAGGATATTAAGAAAATTGTAATAAAATAAGTTATAGGAACTGTCAGTGATGCAGTGAAGTTCAGTATGATGGCTAGCTCAGTATATTGAGGATAAGGAGGTGCAGATTAAAGGGTTTGTTGACAATTATATCTAGTTTATCCTCATGAAGTTTCAAAGGTTCGCATGAATATTTGATCAATTTATGAGTATTGATGTTCCGACAGTTGTTTTATTGTTGTAGTTGGTGTTCTTGAAAGAAGATGATGTGATTCTAGTAATCTGAATTTTTGTGGATGCTTCTGTGGTGATTCATGATGCTTTTGAATGTTTCTAGATCATGCTATATCTGTGTTGTTGGTTCGCATCGATTTTTGTGCTTGCGATTGGTGATCTTCTTCTGAGAGTTCATTTTTTTCATGTTCATGGATGACAAGGTGATTTTAGCGTGTTGTGGATCTTCGAGGCTAATTGTTTAAGGTGTTTCATGTTCGAGACATGTTGCTTTGGATCCTTACTATGTTTTGGCCAACACTATTTGATTTGCATTAACAAATTGTTTATTATTTTGGGCTGGCAGTTTGTACACATTTCATATTTTGTTGGGCCAACATGTAGTTGATGTTATCCTTAGTTACAGATATGTATGAACGATTGTTTTGAGGAGAATGTGATGCAAGAAGCGAGATGTGCGAGTGCTATGTGCGAATAATGTTCTAATATTTTGAAGGTAGAAGTAAAGTGTGAAGAAGAGTGAGCAGAAGGAAGTTTTCATGTGCTTAATCGGAACTGTAATCAAGCATTAGTAGATGCTATCTTCTCAGTTCAAGATCTCTCAGATGGATGTAATCCAAATGTGACTGTAAGATAGTGTGTCTTCCTTTGGGCAATAATCCTTTTGTATTTGAGCAATGAGCTCTAGGAAGTGTGCCTGAATGCATGTGCATTCCCCATTTCTAATACTTTTAACAGAGTATAATCTTTTGGATTAACCTCCACCGTGGTTTTTCCCCTAACAGGGTTTCCACACAAAAATCTTGGTGTTATGTGTGTTTTTGATGTGGTGATGGTTTATGCTTTCATGTTTATTTATCAGATATGAGAATAAGTTTAATAAGTATAATTTTTGTGACAACTGATTCACCCCCCCTCTCAGTTGTCTACCCTTGTGTTTCCAACAATTGGTATCAAAGCAGGTTCCTCTAGAGAAGCTTGATCACTTGAGGTGATCTAGGATGGCGACATATAAGAAGGATAGTCTGAGATTTGATGGAACAAATTATTCTCCATGGAAGACTCGAATAGAGTTGCATTGGTGAACCTTACTGGACGATTACAAAGAATAAATATATCATCCCATAGAATGGTCCTTCTATTGCAGGTGAGATTAAGGAAGTCGAGTACAATATTAGGGCTAAGGAAGCATTGTTGAGTGCTCTGACTGATTCCAAAATGACAAATGTAATGGAGCTGAGGATTGCTTATGAGATCTAGAAAAAGTTGGAAACTTTGTATGTAGGTGATGCTCATGTGAAAATTGCTAAGCTGCAAAGTCTGAAAGGGAAATATGAAACATTGAAAATGGGTGAAGATGAGAACATCACTTCTTTTATGCAAAGAGTGAATGAACTTGTGTGTACTATCAGATGTGCTGGTGGAACATTGGAAGAATTGAAGATTGTTGCTAAAGTGCTTAGATCCTTTCCTATTGCATACAAACACAAAACTGTTGCTATTGAGGAGATCTGAACTATGACAAATGTAACCAGAGACATATTGATTGGTAAGCTTGTTTCTTTTGAGTTAAGTGAGTTTGGTGAATCTCTTCCTAAGACAAAATCTACATTCAAAGCTACTATCTTCGGAGAAGATAAGCAGAGATATGATCCAGGAGAAATTTATTCTAGATATTTTTTCAAGTATGAGTAGGAAATGAGAGAGATTGAAGAAGAAGAGAGAAAACTAGATGAGCTTGAAGCAATTCTTGTCAAGAGGGTAGCCAAAGGAGAAGGTAAGTATAAAGGGAAATTTCCTCTTAAATGTTTTTCTTGCAATAAGATAGGTCATTTTGCCTCAAGGTGTCTTGAAAGCATTCCTAAGCCTAGATTCCAAAGAAAGTGTTATTTTTCTGTTGATGAAGGTGTGACAGATGATGAATCTGATAAAGGAAATGCAAGTGAGGATGATTGGGTATTTATTTCTATCAAGGAAAATAATCATGTACCTATTGATTTTACTAGTTGCATGAATGTGGAAAAAGCTCTAGCTGCCAGAGTTGAACAAAAAGATGGATGGGTGATTGACAGTGGATTCTCTCATCACATGATAGGTGATAAAAGTAAATTTGTGATCTTGGAAAAGTATGATGGTGGTGTTGTAAGATTTGGTGATGACAAAGCTAGTGTAATTCGTGGCAGAGGATCCATTTCTTTTGATGGTAAGCATAATACTGATGATGTTCTATATGTGGAAGGTTTGAAGCATAATCTTTTAAGTGTTGGACAGATGGTTGACAAGGGATATAATCTTCAATTCAAGGATATAAAGTGTATAATATTGGGGAGTTCTAGAAATGTGATGGCATATGGAACAAAAAAAGGTAATATCTTTCACCTAAGTACTACTAGTAAAAGTTGCATGATTGCTTAGGTTGATGAAAATTGGTTGTGGCATAGGAGATTGTGTCATGTAAACTTTGACAATATTACCAAGATAAGTTCTACTCGAGCAGTGAGAGATCTTCCTAAGTTGATAAAACCTACTAATACTATATGCAAGGAAAGTCAGTTAGGGAAGAAAACTAGAGTTTCATTCCAAAGCAAACAACATTGTTCAAATGAAGTGTTAGAGCTTGTGCATATTGACTTGTGTGGTCCTTCTAGAGTCAGAAGTCTACAAGGAGACAAGTATTTCATGTTACTTATTGATGATTATTCTAGATTGATGTGGGTTACTTTCTTAAGGGAAAAATTTAAAGCTCTAGAGAAATTCAAGATTTTCAAGGCTATGGTTGAGACAGAGATAGGTCTGAATATTAAATGTCTAAGATCAGATAGAGGTGGTGAATTAACTTTTGGTGAGTTTAATTATTTCTGTGAAGAGCATGGGATAAAGAGACAATTATCTACCCCACAGACCCCTCAGCAAAATGGAGTTGTGGAAAGGAAGAACATAAAAATTCAAGAAGCTACTAGGACTATGATGCTGGAAGGAAATGTTCTTCATATCTACTAGAGAGAAGTTGTGAGTATTGTCGTTTATACCCTCAATCGGGTACATGTCAAAGGTGATACTGGTAAGACTCCTTATGAGCTATGGTTTGGTCATAAGCCTACTATCAGATACTTCAAAATATTTTGGAGTAAATGCTATATCAAAAGAGATGAAGATATAGGAAAGTTTGATGCTAGAAGTGAAAAAGGAATCTTTCTTGGTTATTCTACTAAAAGTAAATCCTACCGGTGCTACAATAAGCAATTAAGGAAAGTAATTGAAAGCGCTAATTTAAAGGTTGATGAAGAAACATTTAAACCATCCAAAACTTGCAAATATGATTCAGATGATCAGAATAATAGTATAGATAAAGGAAAGAAAGATCAAACTCTAAATCAGGAAAATCAAGAGGAAGAAACTAGTGAAAGTACAAAAGTAAGATCACAAGAGCCTGAAGTTCAAGAACAACCTAAGAATCTAAGGTATGTAAGACTAAATCATCCAAAAGATTAGATTATAGGTGATAAGAATAAAGGTGTTCAAACTAGGAGAAGAATTGCAGAAGAATATTGTTTGATCTCAAAGACTGAGCCTAATAATGTCGATGAAGCATCCAAAGATGAACATTGGGTGGAAATAATGGAAGAACTACTACAAATTGAGAAGAATGATACATGGATTCTTGTTCCTAGACCTAAGGACAAAAATTTAATTGGAACTAAATGGGTCTTTCGAAACAAATTGAATGAGCAAGGTGAAGTTTTTAGAAACAAAGCAAGACTGGTGTGTAAAGGATATTCTCAGATGGAAGGAATTGAATTTGAAGAAATTTTTTCCCTTGTTGCTAGGATTGAAGCTGTGAGACTATTTCTTGCTTATGCTGCTTACAAAAACTTCAAGGTTTATCAGATGGATGTCAAGTCAACATTTTTAAATGGAAAGCTGGATGAAGAAGTGTATATTGAGCAATGTGGTAGATTCCAATTGAATGATCAGGGAAATATGGTTTGTCAATTGAAGAAAGCACTATATGGAATTAACCAAGCCCCAAGAGCTTGGTATGCCAAATTGGACAAGTATTTTTTGAAGCTTGGATTTAATAAAGGTACTGCTGATAGTAATTTATATTTCAAGATTGATCATGGTAAAGATTTGATTGTTGAAGTCTTTGTTGATGATATCATTTTTGGAGGCGATGATAGTTTGTGCATGAAGTTTGCTGATGAGATGCAGAGTGAGTTTGAGATTTCTATGATTGGATAAATGAAATTCTTTTTGGGATTGCAAATTTCTTAGGTAGATAAAGGGATCTTTATATCTCAATCCAAGTATGTGAAAGAATTGCTAAAGAAGTTTTGTATGGAAGATTCAAAGCCATTTTGTACACCTATGGTGACCGGATGTAAGTTGACACAAGATGATGATTCTCCTAAAACGAATCAAACTAGATACAGATCCATGATTGGTGGATTTCTCTATGTGAATCAAACTAGGCTTGATATCATGAATGTTGTATCCATTGTTGCAAGATTTCAAGCTGATCCTAAGGAATCTCATGTGAAATCTGTGAAGAGGATTTTTAGGTACTTGAAGGGGATAGTTGATTTTGGCCTATGGTATCCTAAAGAAGATGACCTTACTTTGAGTGCTTTTACTGATGTTGATTGGGGAGGAGATGTGAATGAAAAAAAGAGTACTAGTGGTGGTACAATTTTCTTGGGAAAGAAGTTGATTTCATGGTTAAGTAAGAAGCAGAATGTAATTTCTTTATCTACTACAGAGGCATAATACATTGTTGTTGGTAACAATTTTACTAAATTTTTGTGGATGAACCATATGTTGAAAGATATCAGAGTTGTGTATGATGAACCTATTTCTATATTTTTTGATAATTCAAGTGCAATTAACATTTCTAAGAATCTGATGTTGCATTAAAAAACCAAGCATATATCTATCAAGTTTCACTTTTTGAGAGAGAAGGTGAGTGAAAAGGAAGTCAGATTGGAGTATGTGCCTACTGAGGAACAAATTGTAGATATCTTTACCAAGCCCTTGCCTAAGGATAATTTTGAGTATCTCAGAGGGAAGCTAGGGGTGATTACCCCTCCTAATCAAAATTAAGATGCAATGACTTGCATCAGTCTGTGCATTTCATAGTCATATCCTGTGATCCAGATTGATGTTGTGGTGGTTGCTACTCATGGGGAGTAGTCAGATGTTCAGATATGTGTTTTAGAGCTGGTGTGGAAAAATATAATGTGTACCTTTGTCATTGATGTCAAAGAGGGAGAAAATTCATGTGAAAATATGTGAAAGAGTTAAGGAGAAAAGAGTCAAAACCTAAGGGGGAGAAAGTGTTAAGAGAAAGTATCATTGATGGTGTTTTCCACATCATGTATTGCCTCAATGAAAAAGGGAGAGATTGTTGGATATTTCTGATATATGGTTGTCATTGATGTCAGCACTATTGGAATTAATATCTTTAAGGTTGTATATGTCGAGGATATTGAGAAAATTGTAATAAAATAAGTTACAAGTTGTTAGTGATGCAATGAAGTTCGGTATGATGGATAGCTCAGTATATTGAGGATAAGGAGTTACAGATTAAAGAGTTTGTTGAAAAGTATATATAGTTTAACCACATGAAGTTTCAGAGGTTTGCATGAATATTTGATCAAGTTATGAGTATCGGTGTTCCGACAGTTGTTCTGTTGTTGTAGTTGGTGTTCCTGAAAGAGGATGATGTGATTCTAGTAATCTGAGTTTTTGTGGATGCTTATGTGGTGTTTCATGACGCTTGTGGATATTTCTAGATCATTCTCTATCTATGTTGTTGGTTCGCATTGAATGTTGTGCTTGTGATTGGTGATTTTATTCTGAGAGTTCATGTTTTTCATGTTCATGGCCGATAGGGTGATTGTATCATGTTGTGGATCTTCGAGGCTAATTGTTTAAGGTGTTTCGTGTTTGAGACATGTTGTTTTGGGTCCTTACTATGTTTTGGCTGACACTATTTGATTCACATTAATAAATTGTTTATTATTTTGGGCCAATAGTTTGTACACATTTCATATTTTATTGGGATGACATGTAGTTGATGTTATCCTTAGTTGCAGATATATATGATTGATTTTTTTGAGGAGAATGTGATGCAAGAAGCGAGATGTACGAGTGCTATGTGCGAATAATGTTCTAATATTTTGAAGGCAGAAGTAAAGTGTGAAGAAGAATGAGCATAAGGAAGTGTTCATGTGCTTAACCAAAACTATAATTAGGCATTAGCAGATGCTATCTTCTCAGTTCAAGATCTCTTAGATGTATGTAATCTGAATGTGACTGTAAGATAGTGTGTCTTCCTTTGGGCAGTAAGACTTTTGTATTTGAGCAGTGAGCTCTAGGTAGTGTGCCTCAATGCATGTGCATTCCCCATTTGTAATACTTTTAACAGAGTATAATCTTGTGGATTAACCTCCATCGTGGTTTTTCCCCTAAAAGAGTTTCCATGCAAAAATCTTGGTGTTATGTATGTTTTTGATGTGGTGATGGTTTATGCTTTCATGTTTATTTATTAGATTTGAGAATAAGTTTAATAAGTGTAATTTCTATGACAACTGATTCACCCCCCCCTCTCAATTGTCTACCCTTGTGTTGCCAACAATATTAACATCAAATTCTCACATGGGTAAGCAAATTGTCATATCTCTTCCTGTTAAGTATATTGAATTATGCTAGTTTGAAGGTTATTGGGGATTTGAGAGAATTTTTCTTAGGGTTTATTCATTGAGTGTCCTTAATTGGGGTGATAAACATTGTATAAGATTTGGGAGTGTTTTTTTCTACAAATTATGTTTTGGGTTTTAAAACTAGGTAGGCCACTTTGATCAATAAAAAAATTTAAATCCTAGTCTTTCCACATCGACAAAAATCATTGAACCAGAGCCCAATGAGTCTAGCATTAGGCCCGGGAGAAAAGCCAAGCATAAAAGATTCAAGAGGCTTAAGAACCAAGATGTTTCATTTGCGGTTAAGCCAAAGCCACCTGAAGCATCTAACCCTATGTCAGAAACCCTTGTGACGTCGACAAGGTCAAGGGATGCAAAGAAAACTCAGGAAAAATTCATGGAGGGTGCCTCTAGAAACATAAATGAGGGTGGGTCACGAATTGGCAAGAGACCTACAAGGCACCTGGTTTTTGTGACAAGAAGATTAATCAATGATGCTGGTGAAATTGGAGAATCGGCCCAACCTTAGAGTGGATGGCAATTATTTTTGTATGCCTTTAACAAAAGGTTTTCTAAGAGGTCGACCTGTTACTTATGGGGCCTTAACCTTGAGAAGCTAGTGGTACCTAATGTGTTTGTTGAGGTGGATGTGATGATAGAACTAGCTAAACATTATGATCCCACAGACATGAAGATCAAGAGTGAGAATGGCACTTTGGTCCTTGAGGTAACAAGGGACAAAATTGTGGAGGTATTTTGCTTGAACCCAAATTATATAGTTAACATCAAGCATGTGGACCTATATGGTGAGTATGAGTAGAAAAAATTTGCGTTCAAAAGTAGATTGCTAGTAAGGAATATAAAGAGTAAGGAAAGGTTTTCTCCTAAAGATATAGAGCCCTTTGAGTGTGAAGAGTTTGTTGAATACTTCAAGAACACATATTATTGTTTGAATCAGGTTATGGCTCATAAATTTGAGGTTAGGATAGCCACTGAGTTATTGGTGATGGCAGCGAATATACAAATTCATAATTAGAACAATGGTTTTGATTATGTTGCTTTTGTTGCAAAACAAATGCATAAGGATTTCATCAATCTAAAGAAGAAGGTTCTCCCTCTAAATTTCCCACACAATTCTCTATTGATGCATATACTTCTATTTGAGGGTCAGGAGAAATGGAAAAGGAAGCTGAGATTAAGACAAAAGGACAATGAGAATAATGTTTTTCTAGTCCAAATGTGCACACATATTTGGGACTAGGATTGTTCCAGCTCCAACTACATGTTGTTTTGTAATATCACCAGGTTTGGTATTCTAGAGAGTTTGGGTGTGGCACCCATTAATAGGCTTTCAATATTAATTAGAAATGTCATATTCCCAAAGGATGTAACAAGATCAACTTCAAAGCATAATTGGGTAGACTAGTTTCTACACTCAAAGTATACTCTAATCAATGCTTATGGAGCCAAATTAAAACCACATTGCTTGCCCTTATATGTCTCTGACTGGTTGGAATTTATGGAGTTGATGTGCCAAATTGATTTTATGGACTGATAATTTTTCAAAAAGCCTAGGAAGGTTATTATGCTAGTGCCCCAATGTTCCTTTGCTTACTTTAGAGCTACTGCCATGGAGGTATATGAAAAATTTGGAATCATGGTGAATAACCTCAGGCTACTTGTTGATGAGGTTAGGAGTTTTGACCTAGAAGGTTTTGTGCATGCAAAGAGAAGAGAAAATAATTTATGTAGGTTCCCCCAACATTTCTTGTACATAGATAATGTATTGAGAAACTTGACTAGTGATTAGGCTGTTGTATCTAGAAAAAAAGGAATGGACAACCATATGTGACATTGAGGAGAGCATTGTGAAGATAAGTTCCTTTTAAATGTGAGTCCCTATGATGTCATAGAGAATCCTTTTGAGAGGGATTTTGCAAAGCTAGAGGATTATCAAAGTGGTGACTTTAAGGCAAAGGTAAAGGAGGCTGATGAGAGAGCACAAGCTCTTTTAGAGAAACAACCTTAGGCTATGGAAATTTTGGAGTAGCCTGCAGATATGCAAAGAGAAGATATCCAAGTAATTGGGGAGGAAAAAATGGAAGAACATGTGTCCGGTGATGAGGAGGTGGAAAATAAATTCCCTCCCCCAAATATGGAAGATACTCTTGATTCAAAAGTTCCTCAGGATAGAATTGTCCAGTGGCATTATGATGAAAATATTGATGATGATCCTAAGATCAGGGAGTATAATGAGGCTTTGGATGAGATAAATAAGATGAGAGCCACTATTCAAGCTAGCTAGTCAGTATAGACATTGTCTTTTCCATCCTCTTCTTCTTCAAACTTGTCTACACAAGACAATGAAACCTTGGCCTTAAGGATTAGTGATTTGAATAATCAGTTGAAGACAGAGAAGGAAAATGTCAAGAAGGCCAAATTTGAAATTGTTAAGGTGGCGAATGGTTTTTTTGAGCATGTGTTGAAACATAGGGTAACAAAGCTAGTAAATAGAGCTGATGATGTATGGGCTGCTTATAGGAACATTCATGAAGCAAACATAAAGTACTTGTAGGTTCAAGAATCAATGGAGCAAATGGAGCACTAGGGTAGGGGCTTTGAAAGAAATGATGTCTAAGATGCAGGAAGATCTTGAGGCTCCTACAAATGTCTCTAAAATACTACAAGCTATTCACCTGGTAAATGAAATAACAACCTTTCTTGGAAAGCTAGGAATGCAACTCCAGAACAAACTAGAAATATTCAAAGAAATGAGGAGTTGGGTATGCCTGTGATATTGAATTACAAAGGTGAGTTAAAGGAGTTTGATACATGGAGGAATGATCTAAGATACCTTCTCACACAAGCTAAGATTATATTGAAGGTATTTGATTATACCTCATTGAATCCTAATATTGTTGTTATGGTGGGGATTGAAATGAAAATGGACACTTTTGTCAAAGAGGCTAGAGCATTAATTGATGCAAGGTATAATCAACATATTGCAAAGGTACAAGGTTTATTAGATGCAAAATGGTCCACTGAGCAGGAGTACAACACCTAGTTGGATAAGTTTATTGAGTAAACTTTTACGTGTGAAGGTGTTAATGAACATGGTGAATAACAGACAAGAGATAAAAAATGTATAGCGTGGAAATAGTATAGATTAGGCTTTCATTGAAGTACTAAAACATATTGTTCTCTCCCTATCAGGAAGGTTGATGACATAAATGTTGACCTGGATGAGTCGGTCTTCTTTCTTTCTGCTGCTTTTCATGCTTTTGGAGTTTTTTGCTGACTAGGCATGCTCGTGGTTAACATTTTGGCTCATGAGGAATATATTACAATGTTGTTGCAATGAGTGAAAGGTGCCTTTTGGAAGGCTAGCGTATCTTCTTCAGCGAGTCAAAATAACTTTTTTCTTTTATGCTTTCCCCCCACTTTGCAATGTGCAAATATAACTGTATGAGGAATTTTAAAATTAAAATTGAAATGTGTCAAATGCAAATGTGATTTTGATTGCAATTTGGCCTGATGCTTGTTGCTCCCATGTTTTATAAATGGGATTTCAAGCCCAGTTATAGGGGTCTTTTGATGGTTTAAGCAATTTTTTGAGCTCATGTATGAATTCTGATAATTTAAAGTATAGAGAGATAGATCAATGTTAAAGTATTAGGAATGTATTCAAATCTATAATAGGCTTAATTGTTTTACAATAGAAAATATATATGAATGATAGTTGAAAGTTCTTGGATTAGCTTCTCTCCTCTATAATTTTGGCTTTCAAATTATGAATAAAGGAATCAAGGTTCAATTATTCATCTTCAATCAATTTGATTTAATGTGTGATTTCATATTTTTCTTTAGTTCAAAGGGCTAAGTAAGTGCTTAAATGAGATCATAGATTTGTAAGTGAAATACAAGGATTGTTAAGAAGATTCTAATTCTAGACACATTGAGTTGTGTATTACAAAGTAATATACAATAGTCTACATATAATTGTCTCCATTTGTTATTGTATTACTATTTATTGCATATGTGAATCTGTCACACTCAAATAAGGCACTAGTCCATTTGTTTGGTCATCCTTGAAGTCAGTGAGTCGCCTGTACTTGACAAAGAACACAAATCTTTATGAAATTTTTTGACACACTTGTGATTGTAGTATAGTGGTATGAAGTACTACTTATTCCTAGCAGTAGGTATAATTTGTTAGAGGGTCTACCAAATCCTTTAAGAACTTTTCCTATTTACATTAAGTAGGAATATATCTATTAGTTTTCAATGTTAATGATAAAATGGCATGTGAGTATCATATAGACATTGTCAAGATCACCCTCCTTTTGTTCCACAGAGCCCAAAGAGTAGAAGTAGAGGTCTAGCAGCCCTCTTCTTGTTTGTTGGCCAATCCTTACCCTTGCTAATTATTGGATTCTAGAAAGTTCATAGGTAAGTGGTAAGATCAAGTTTGGTTCTAAGAAAATAACCAACAGATTGGCGAATCTGCTAGGGACATTGTTAAGTCCTATGTCTCTAGGTAGATCCGGTACAATTAGAGTCAAATATTTTAATTGTTCTTCACTACCTGGAGAACAATTGGTTTAAATTTTCATCATACAATCCATGTCTATTTTTATGCTTCAACTTGTGGTTCGCTCTTCCAACTTTTGTCGGGTTATGTTCAAAGTTTTCTCTAATATTGCAAGTGTAACCCCAAAGTGTGATAAAAATTTATTTCCCAGTATCCTGGGTGGCGACTTTGGAGTCTCTCGTGCCAGTTTCAAAATAAATTCTAAGAGAGAAAGCGAGAAATAAAATTTTGAGATACTCTTTGGCCCTATGGTGAAGACTAGAAGTCACACAAAGAAGCACCCAGAACAAAAGATGGAGTCCGAGAATTCAAAGGAAAAAGAACCCACATGGGTAAAGAAACGTACTAAATCAAGTAATTTGACTGAACTTCCTATCAATGCACCTCCTACTTTCAATAATGAAGTAAATTGTGCAAATGTTCATGAGGAAGCTTGTGAAGTGGAGGTACCCAAGGTACATCAAGGAAGTTCTCTAATCGAGGAAGTATTTGAAAATGAATTTGATGTATCAAGAGAAGAAGATAGGTGGGAATTCTAGGAGAAGAATAAGAAGTTCTCTAAGCCTTTAACTCTTGGGGTTGGATCTATTTTTAATGGCGGTAATTTTAAGGCCAGAGATGAATCCTCTAATGTAGAACTACACCTTCCCCTTGAGGAAGAACCAACTAAATATGATTTATTTTCCCCCAAGCCAAGTGAGTTTGGAGATATCCTTGAAAATGAGGAAGACATAGATAAAGATATGAAAGCCTTGGAAGAAGAAGAGCTTAGGCTTAAGGAAGAAGAACGTAGGCTTAAGGAAGAAGAATGCAGGCTTAGGGAGTTGAAAGAAAAAAGAGAAAAGGAGTTAAAAGAAAAGGGAGATATAATTAAGGCTAAAGTGTAAGAAAGAGATGCTCAGAGGCAAAGGATAGAAAAGATGAGAGAAGAAGCAAAGAAGAAAGCATTTCAGGAAAATGTTTCTAAGTTTGCTACTAAAGTGACCCCTAATCCATCTAAGGTGACCATTCAAATGGGAACCTCTGCTGTGAACACTTATACTACATCCATTGCAACTCCCAAAGTTGTAGATCCATTTGTTGTTGTTAAGAAATCACAATATGTAAATCATGGGAAGAAGCCCATTGATCAACCAAATGAAACTACCTTTAATACCTTCAATACTAGTACTAACACAAGTACCAATACTTCATCTATTAATAGTTCCACCTGAAATGTTAATATTGATCCTACCCCATCCGCTACACCCCCAAAGCCCGAGATCTTGAAATTATGGTTGGAAAATGACAAGTTACTACAAGAATTGAAGAAAGCTAAAATCAAAGTTGCTAATGCAGAGATAACTAGAAAGATTTATTTTCTTAAGATCTCCATACCAAACCTAGAAGCTTCAAGCTCTGGATTTATTGATAGTGAATCCAAAAAGAGGAAGCCTAAGGGACATACTACTTGTGGAGGTGGAGGTGGAGATAAGGGTGGTGGAGGTGAAGGAAATGACAAAAATAAGAATTCTTATTTTGAAGATGATGAGGGAAAGAATAAAGGAAATGTAAATAATAATAATGGAGATGGAAAAGGTAAAGATAAGGCTCAATCTGATGACCGAAAAGATGATGGGTTGAGAAATGCTCATAGAGACCAAGCAACTAGGAGACCAATGCAAGTTGAAAGATACCAAGAGTAATGTTTTACTGGTATTCTTGGTTATCCTAACCCATTTCCTAAAGATTTCAAGCCTGCTTTGGTCAGATTCTCTGGAAACAATTCCTTGAGTGATGAAGACCATCTCAAAGCATTTGCCAACATCATGGATGATTTTGAGGTAGAAGTTGAAGATGTCATGATGAAATTATTTATGTAGTCTCTCATTGAGGATGCTAGAGAGTGCTATAGGAGTTTTCTAGCTGAAAACATTAGGTCTTGGGAAGAGTTTAAGACATTGTCCAGATAACAGTATGGTGATAAACCGACTCAAGGTTCCTTCTAAATCAGTTTAATAATATTGTCAAAAGTTCTAATGAAAGTGTGGCAGATTTCAATGTAATATTCCAAAAGGCCATGAACTGAATACCTCCACACTTGAGATTAAGTGACAATCTATGCCTGGTGAACTATTGCAATACCTTTGATGCAAAGATGAGCTATCACTTGCTAGATAAAATTCTTAGACATTGAGAGAGGCTTATAAAATATCCATCCATATTGATAGTATTTGCAGAGCAACTGGTAAGGTTGGGAGAATAGACAATGTAAAGATCCTCAAGAATCCAAAGAGAGAGGATGAAATTTTTGGTGTTAAAGGAGGTACTCTTGAGGATAAGATTGATAATTTCATGAAAAATATGAATGACAGGATTAAAAGGCAAGAAAAGGCTCAGTCAAAAAATTATCATAAGAATGAAAGACCTCCTCAGTGTTAGGATCATCCATATAATACAAACTATCATAATGGGAAGCATATTCCTAACAATCAGAGAAATGCTTAGAAAAAGGTTCCTCCAGATCCTTTGCAAAAGAATTCAAGCAATTTAATTTGCTGATGAGACCCCTTGGTGCATGGTTTTCCAAATGCCACATTCTCCCCATCAATGTGTAGTCACACAAATGGTTGAAGTGGAAGATGTACCTGAAGAATGTGACCAGTCCAATGAAAATGATGTTGATATTAATATGATCATGGATGGTTTTGATTTTGCTGACAATGAGTGCTCGTCTAATATGGAGCCTCATGAAATGGATGTGGATGATCAAAGGAATATTTCCAGTGCATATCATCAACAAGTCCTCTCTAATGAGGATAATGATAGTGATAATGACGTATCTAATCTAGAGGCAACTAAAGATAATGTGTCCCTGAGGAGGCCTTCTGATGAGAAAATTGCGAGATATACAATGGCCTTGACTACTCAAGCCAGAAGCTCATATCATCTAAGGAACATGATAGTAGGCAATGATCAGGGTAGTCCTGCTAGACTCTTTATCAAAGAACAAAATGCCAAAGACAAAGAGAAAAAGTCTGATTTTAAAGCAGAAGTAGTCGAAGTTAAGAAAAATAGGGGAGATAAGATTTGGGCTAAGTTTTTGTCCCTTTGCTTGAGATGACGAGAATAGATGAGCACAAACAAAAGGCAGTAGCCCTTATCAATGGTGCTACTATATTCTGTAATGATTTAGTGGTGCCCACTCCGCTCAAAGTGAGTGAGAAGGAGAAGAAAGATAAATAGATTTGAGGGAGTGATCATTGAGATCCCTCATATTTTTCTAGGGAATTCAATTACTGTTGATGTAATTAAATAACACTAGCATAAGTTTAACTTAGGTCTTTTATTTAATTAATTGAGTCCTAGGTTGCATTAATAATGGGGTCATTACCCTTTCCATGTTTGTAGGAGATAAGATTCCTTCTAGAAGACGAGTTGTCTTTTCTAGAACTTATCTCTATCACTTCATCATTCCCTAGGTAGTTAGCTAGGGTTTACATGTTGTCACATGTTCTTAGATAAAGAAACACAACAATATCATATTGCATCTTGTATCTCAACCTTGCCTATATAATCGGGGAATATGTACATTTGTAATCATATTTTAGATATCAATCAAATAATCTCCATTTGCATGCCCTTATTTGCAACACTTTCTGTGTGGGTGAATTTCTTCTTGGTAAAGGTCCTCATGAAGGTTGCAACTTTAGGGACATTGTGCATCCATTATTCCAACATAGTATCAAAGCCATTCCATTGAAATTTCATCCAAGGATCAAGGAAGTTGGGCTAGTGAGATTTTGCAGGCTTGAAGGTTTCCATTGCAGGCTACTTGGATCCACCTGGGGACCAAACTGATTTCTGGAGCATATTGAGTCAAATTCGAGCTCACCATTGTCTTTAGAAGGCCTTAAAACTCTAGGATCGCCTATTCATTCATCAAAATCAAATTCATCAACCCGAGAGCCATCAAAGGTATTTTAGGGTTTGCAAAATCAACTGGTACGATCTGTACAAATTTGTAGTAAAAAATCATCCTTGTCAGTTTTCCTTTGTGGAAAAATTATTTTAGTCATAGGCCATTTTCTTTTTTCAAAAAATAATTCGGGCAATTTCTATTGTTTTTGGCAGAAAAATAAAATAAATTTGGAGCGACCTTCATTTTAATTCATCGTCGGTATAAGGTTTGATTTTTAAAATCATCGAGATTTATTTATTTTTCTCCATCGACATCTAAATCAGCGGCTATAATATTCCTTTGTCGGCATGTGAATAGGGTTTCATATTTTATATTTTTGCAGTATAATTTATTTTTGGTGGTCGAAATTCATATACCCTATCGATTTTTTTAAAAAAAAGGTCTTTTGATTTTTTTAGTTGCATTTATGCAATATTAAAAAATATATTATTGGCCCATTCAATTTCATAGTCCAAAGGTTTTATTTTCTCGGCCATTTGGATATTATGCAAAGTATATGTCGGTTGCATTTAATTTGTAGGGAAGTGTATAGCTGGTTGTCGTTGTCCTATCACCATCTCATAAGATAGGCCCATTCTCGTCCTTGTTGTTTCCGTTGTCACATCACTCACACCGAGACCTTTTTTCCACCACTGGAGTTTTCTTTTTCATTGCCATCCATCCCCTCTACCTCCCGTCGGCCCTTTATCGACCGATAGGTTCCATTCAACTTCTTAGGCGTTCGTGGTCCCTTTTTTTGGTCATTGTGCTATCACATTGACTCTATTCATTCGTTGTAAATGAGTCATCTCTATCCAAGATCCTTAACCATAGGTTTCTTTACTAATCTACATGATTATAATATAAAACTTTGTTAACATTGGATTTATATTATATAAATTTTGTTTGATAAAGTTTAGCCGATTGAAAAGTTGTCGGCCTCCACATTGCCCATCCTCAACTCCGCCGCCACCCTATCCGGGGGCACTTTTATTTTTTGCCACACTCCCAGCACCGGTCACATTAGCGACCACGTGTTTTGTTCGGGAGGCTTTTTTTTTTAACCCTAGGGTGTTTTATTTTTTCACTTGGTTAGCTTGCAAGCCCTAGAAGGGTAGTTTTTTTTCTTCTTAGGGGCATAATTCCTTGCTAGTATATCGAAAATCAGCAAACATGATACCATCGAAAAGAGGATTCAGTGTACTTTCTAGTGGTGCACCTTGTTTTGCAAATTTTTACTACCAAGAAAAGTTCAAGTCAACTGAAGTCAACCCTTCATTCTGGACTTAAAAGCCCATATCTTCTCATCAGATTGTCAAAAATCGATGATTCTAGCAACATTTAGAAGATATTTCAAAGCTTTTTTTCATCACTCCATTCACTTCAATCAGTTTAAGCTCCATGCACTCTTGCATTGGTTTTTTCCAATTTGGTGCATTTGTTCAATTACTTGGACATCCTGAAATTTGAAGAAGGATTTTTTGATCCAGGTGGCATCTCTTCAATTGCATATCATATTTGGAAGTTTCTATTTGTTGTTGAAGGTAATTGTCTTTGTATTTTTTGGAGAAATTTGATAGTACATTATGAGGTTTTCATTTACTTCTTCTTTGACTATGTTGCACACGGGAAACTATATAAAATGGCGAGATGGGATCATACACCATCTCCAATCACTTGAATTATTGCCACATCTATATGGTATAGTTCCTCATCCAAGTGAAGGTATTCAAGAGTTTTCTTGGAGTTGCAATAGATACACGATCTTAGAGATCATTGCACTGTGTGTTGATTGTGATGCTTTGAATTCCATCGATTATTGTGATTGTCCTCATATCCTTTGGACTAAGATTTGGGAGCTATATGGAGATGTTGATACTCCACCCTTCCTCTATGGTCATGATTAAAAATTTCATTCTTCAGGTCTGGTACCACATGATGATATTGCTATTCAAGAGCTTACAAAATTGGAATGCCTCGAGTCTTCAGATGAGAATATAAAGGGTTCTATAGGTGCTTCTTCTCCATTAGAGACAGTTAATGTACCTTCACATTTAGTGATTCCTTGTCCAGAGTCATTGATTGAGGCTTCCATCATTCATCAGGACACATTCAGTTTTCCAAACTTGACATCACAAGATGGCTTTGTTTCAAAGATTGCTGAATTGGCTACTTCTACAGGTTTGGAGGACATTCTTGAGGGGATGTATATCTCCTCTATTTAGATCCTACTTCCGAGAGTTTTCTAGAGTCTCCACATTCTTTTGTCTTGACCTTGATTGGGGATCTAGAGACTACCATGGAGGCACTTGTTTTATCTTCAAATATTTCGTATATGAGACTTCTTCCATCTCATTTGATTATGGAGTTGGAGTTTCTTTAGCATATACCATTGGATTTGCTTCTTCCTAGTGGGAGACATGTGGTTTGGACACCTTTGTTGCTTCAGACTTCTTTCAGTGGTTTTGAGGACACTTCATTCAAGGGGGGAAATCTAGTCTCCATCTATTCCTTCAATGGAAGGATCATTGTAAATTACAATCTTTGGATCTTGTTCAACATTAGTTTCCACATTGTCTTGGTTTTTCACCTTCTTCATTGATTGGGTATGTAGCTCAGTTGATTGTGGCATATTCATCTTCCTTGGGCATGGAGACACATGAGAAGTTTTTAGAGACATCATCATCCACATTCATCCTACCTTCCTTCAATTCCTATCTGGAAGGGGAAGCATCCCTGCAATTGCACTTGGTTTTTTTTCTTTCGAAAGGGAGATAAGTTCACTAGTAGAATTTGAAAAATAAATGACTAGGTGACTAAAAATTTTAGTCACAACAATTAAAAATGACTAAATTTTATTAATTGTTTGCAACTCAACTATAAATGAGTAAATAAATGACTAATTTGGTTGTTGACTAAAAATTATTTAGTCACACAAATAAAAATGAATAAATAGTTAGTAATTTATATAGTCACAATCCATTTGAATAATTCATTTAAGGAATCAAGAATATTGCCCACCAAAATACTCTAAAAATTTAATAAACATACTCTAAAACTATCGTCAAAATCTTATTTTCAGGCATAGCCTGCCAAAATGGAGTTTTCATTTTAATAAACATACTCTAAAACCTTCGTCGAAACCTTATTTTTAGGTGTAGCCTACCAAGTTTTAGTAAAGAATGACAAAGAATGGTAATGAAATGTGTGTGATAGGAGACATAGGATTCATTTCTACTTATCTCATTCTTGCTCTGCTCAATAAGGGTTACATTGTTCGTGCTACTATTGTAATCCATGTATTTGATTGACATATATTTGCATAATCTAAAATTCCTTCAGATGCTTTTGAAGTATCAGTGTATCCTATATTGAGTTTAGAATGATTTGTTTTAATTTAAAAAATAAATCAGATGCTTTTAAAGTATCAATGTATCCTATATAGGGTTTAGAATGATTTATTTTAATTTAAAAAAATAAATAAATGATGTATTTTCCTGTGATTAGATAATGTGGAGATCTCCTAAATCTGCCCTAGCACACTGTCCTCTTTGGCACTATATTCATTACTCCAGTTTCTAGGGTTTTGCATGTGACATCTTTAATATCTTCATGACAATGGCTTTTAAATAGATCTCAATCTTTGCTTTAATCCTTATCATGGTAACCCTTGAGCTCCATAATCCACCTTCAATCTCTTCTAAGAACGTTGTATTAAGCTAGAATGCATAGTATGCATATAAAGCAAGTCCTTCATACCTTCCATTGTTCCAAACCACCACTCACTACCTTGCTTAAAATGTTGCCTCCATAATCACAATAGCATGTTTTAAAATCATGGTTTCTAGTAATTAACCATTAAGGTCACTACTTTCATCAAGATACAATGAGATTTTTGTCTTCAAACTCAAGGAATTATGCAAGATAACATTGTGAATTGTTTGTTGTGTATAATTTGATTTTCTTGCAAATTTACTGCTTTGCTAATTGCTTTTAAGACTAGATATAGCACCCTCAACTGCAATCTCAAATAGCTCACTCACTGCCACTTGAAGATTCCTTTCATGAGTATCCTTCTATAAAATCAAACTATGCCCTATAGACTACCTACTTACTTACTATAGGGGACTCATTGTTTCATGGTATTGTGGGTCTTAAGATCCTTCAACCTTATTGTCACTACTTCATAGTCCACAAAGTATTATTCACTATTCTCCCATCTTTGATGAGTCTCAAAACATTGCTCAAACATGCAATCCACTACCTCCATTATACAATGGCTAAGAAGAAACATTGAACCTGTGATTACCATTATTACTTCATTTGGACAGTCATTCCCTGATTGCATTTTCCTTGTCTAACATTGCCAATAGCATTTGAAAAACCCTTAAGGTTGGCAAGGGGGTAAGGAAACTCACTGTTAAAATCTCCACTTTACTATGCAAGGTTTGAGCTTTATTATCTTGTCATTTCTCAACCTCTTTTTGACTATCACACCTCAAGTGACTGTCATTCTTCTTACCATAGATTGCATTTCAAATGCCACTGAGCTACATAGTGTGCTTGTTGTTGGCTATAATCTTTAGATTGCATGATTTTGTTATTGGCTACAATATCTCAAACTTAAGGCTTTTGCAACCTCACTAATCCGCTAGAGTTATGGTTTATTTTTCTATAGAGGCCTACGGTTTGTACCCTAGTCATGCTCTTACCAATGCTTCTGTTGGTATTAAAAAACAACCTTAAATCTTGGGTCAGAAAATTAGTTGTCTTGATAGGGTTGTGGTATGATCTTGGATTGTATCCTAGAGTGTGTGGGAAGCTTGTGTTTGATCATTAAGGTATGTAAACCTGATTAGGGAAATGTATCCTATATACCATGGGTCTTGCTTTAATACTTTCCATAATGGTTATTAGTATATCACATTATTATAGTTTCTGGTAACCCAAGATTGCATTCAAGTATCTAACAAACTTGGTTTGTATTTTAAGATGTACACTTTTAAGTAACACTCATAAGGTTTAGAAAATCTTGATCACTCTCTAGAATATCCCATTAAAATGGGTTGTGCTTAAATGCACTACATAATTGATATAACACAGTCACTCTGCATATCAACCAAAGTTATATATCTTTATTGTAGCAAGAGGTAATCGCTTTTAGTTAACTCCTGCTAACATACTTTTGGAATAAACGTTTGACTGCATTACTTCGATTGTGAATAATTTTTTCTTCTTCTTATAATACATTCATGAGAGCTATAGTAGAAAGCTTCTTATGTTGAAACCCATCCTGTAATCTTGCTTTAAGCTACATTTAGGAGGCTTCATGGATTTTTTGTGATTTATATAGCTTTTGTTTTGATAGTAAATGACATTGGATTCTTTTTGAAACTGAAATGATTTATTAATTATGGTTTTATGATGATTAAATGTTTTATTTAGAAAGGGTTAATATGTGGCATTTTTATGTGCAAGAAGAATAGATTGTGATGCAACATTCGAGTATGGATGGCTTAGGAAAACTTGGATTGCTATCATTGACATAACCAGGTTGGAGAGTACTCTCAGTTGGCCTGAAACACTTCTAGGTGTTTTTTCTTGGAAGCAAAACCTAAGTGTAGGAATTTTAGAATATACAACAAAGGAAGTTTCTTTATTCTAAAGATAAAATCATAAATCTGCTGGTCCAATTTCGTATCCAACCCGAGATCTTTAATATTCGATAGAGATATTTTGTACATTCTAAATATAAAATCATAAATCTTTTGGCCCACTATGAGATCCAATTTGAGGTCGTGAAGCTCCAAAAAAGGAAGCTCCTATATTCTAAAGATAAAATCATAAATTTTATCTGGTCCAATTTGAGATCCAATTTGAGGTCATGAAGCTTCGATAGAGAAATATCCTACATTCTAAAGATAAAATCATAAATCTGATTGGTCCAATTTGAGGTCCAATTATAAGGATTTGTCTGTTTAATTATACTTTTTGACATTTGGCTTGATACAAATTGTTACTTTAGAATTATGGTATTGCTTTTCTTCTAATGTTTTCAACCCTTATTTTAGGGAAGAACTTTGAAGATGGTTTCTTCATATGGAGACTACACTTTCCTACTATAGGTTTCGTCTGTGAACCTCAGGTATTGTCATACTCAAGTACAAAAGAGTTTGAGGTGAATTGCACTTTGTGTTTTATGTTGATATGGATATGTTCTAGCCTATAGTTAATCGTTGTAGCATAATAGATAGGTTAAATAGTTGTTCATGTACCATTGTTTGAAATTTTAAATTTCTATACCTTATTCTAGGAGAAAATCATAGGGAGAGTCTATACATAAGACACCATTGTTTCAAATTCAAAATTGTTGGCTCTTTCACAATTTTTTGCTTCATTTATTTGATCTAAGACAACCTAATGTATAGAAGATGCTCTCAAAATCATAGTAAAATCCTTTATTTCAGGATGAATTTTTAAAATCTTTCCCATCATAACAATGAACAAAAGCATCAGTCATTAACCTAAACTTTGCAAGAGTTTCATCAAATTCTACTTTTCCATTTTGAATTTTATTCCCAATTTCATCCATGAAGAACTTCCTCATCCTGTAGATTCTATTGTTAGCCATAACTTTACTAGGTGTTGAGGATAGCTTCGAGTTTTTACCCAAGCAACAATTGACCAAATTTGGCCTTACCAGAATCAGGCTAAATTTTGTCAATTGTTGCTTGGGTAAAAAATCAAAGTTATCCTCGACACCTGGTAAAGTTATGGATAGCAACAAGATCTACAGGTTGAGAAAGTTCTTCATGGATGAAATTGGGGTTTAAAATTCAGAATGGAAAAAAGAGTGGAAAAGTAGAATTTGATGAAACTCTTGCAAAGTTCAAGTTAATGACTAATGCTTTTGTTTATTGTTATGATGGGAAAGATTCTAAATAGTCATCCTAGAATAAAGGATTTTATTGTGATTTTGATAGAATCTTCTATACAATAGGTTGTCTTAGATCAAATAAATGAAGCAAATAATTGTGAAAGAGCCAACAATTTTGAATTTGAAACAATGGTGTCTTATGTATAGACTCCCCCTATGATTTTCTCCTAGAATAAGGTATATAAATTTAAAATTTCAAATAATGGAACATGAACAACTATTTAGCCTATCTATATTTAGCCTATTTGTTATTCTACAACAATTAACTACAGGCTAGAACATATCCATATCAACATAAAATAGTATGTGCAATTCCTTTCAAACTCTGTTGTGGTAATTGCTTTGTAAGGAATGTTTCACTCCATGAACATTCTCTATGCACATCAATATGTTGGTTATTATCTCAATCTCCTTTGTGATCAAAAGAATAGTGAAATTCATTGTATAACTCATAACCATTTTGCATTGCTATGATCCAATGCTCTTTTACTTCTTACTCACTGTGTTCTCAATCACCATGTTTAAAAGACTTAGAGGACAGATCTTTGTCACCATTTGACAGTAATTTTCATTGTTTCTGGACTGTTTTTTATGATTCAATCACTATTTGATAGTGTTCTTCCTTTCTTAGTCATATAGAAAAGATGAAAATTCATAGTTTTCAACTCTCTAACAACGGTAAATAGATACGGGAAAGATATTTAAAATTTTAGAAGTGGATTTTTTTTTGAATTGCTAAAGCCTATTTATTAGTTTTATAACTTAAAATTATTTAAGCTATTTGAATAGCTAAACTTCATATTATAAATCTTTAAATTACAATAGAATCTTTACTTTAAATGATTACAGATGAGTTGAATGAAAATTAGTAAATTACTACTGATTTAGCTTTGCCTTTTGCAAGTTACAAGGTTATTTCTTCCATAATTTGTTAGGCCTATTTTGGATTCTATGGAAATAGCAAAGGTAATTCCACATCCAGGTCTAAATGAGGTGATGACCCATCCTTCTATGATGAAGTTTGTAGGATACACCCAAGGATAGATCTAAAAATATCATATTTTTAAACCTTCAGATCTTTGAGATCGTTGTAGATTTGATTTGATTTTTGTATAGCTGGACGAATCTAAAAAAATTTTCCTTGAAAATGATGTAAATAAAAATGTTATTTGTTCAGAATAATCTAAGGGTGTTATTTTTCACTTGCACAATTTTTTTTTGTCTACCTTAAGATAACCATTAAAATTATCATTTTGTTAATCATAATATTTCATTGAATATTTGTATTTTGTTAGATTGTATTGGATAGTTAATGGTTAATTTATTTATTTTTAAATAAATTCAGCATACTATACTTTCCATGTACTTCTTTTCATCACTTGTAAATCTAAATTTTTGTTACTTTTTGTGATCATAAAAAATAGAGATGATTTTAGTCTCTGTGAAATATTTTCATGCATGTTTGAGATCTCTACAAGGTGATGAAAAATGCCCTAGGGTTTGATAGGTTTTTCAATATCCTTATTGTTTTGATGGTAATGTTGTCACTAAGTTCTCTCCTTGCCCAAATATAGTCACCTGAGAAACTGCCATGATGCTCTTGACTGTAAATTACTTTTTTCTCCCTACCTTCTCACTACAGGTATGATTCTTCAACTCTACCAACTACCCTTCCATCTCAGTGTCTTTTCATGCTCTTGCATATATTCTCTTATGAATTTATTCTTATGACTCTAAAAGCTATCACTAGGTCTATTATGACTGTTAGGTCTTTGAGGGTATATTATTTTCTACTACAAACTCTTAGATTGTCATAATTTTGATGAAAATTCTCCAAGGATGTTTTCTCACTAACTTACCTCTCTGTATATTCTCCATTATGCATTGAAAATTCATGGTTTCTAGTTAACTATTTATTGGTGTAACCATTTCCATGTTTCTTGGGGCTATCATCCCTATAGGATAGTTTCATAAGACTGTTTTGTCAAGACCTAGGAGATGGTCATGACAAGTTTCATAAGACTATTGTGACAAGTTTCATAATACTGCCACATTGCAAGAGCCAAGAAGACACGATGCGGTGTAGCGGTAACATCCTGCATTACCATGAAGGTTGAGTAATAAATGTGCGGTATGGCGGTAACTCAAATACTTCTCTTGCATCCCTACAAGAGCCAAGAAGACATGATGCGATGTAGTGGTAACATCTCACATTACCGTGAAGGCCGACCAATAATGGTGCGGTGTAGTGATAACATCTCGCACTAACATGAAGGTCAAGCAATAATGGTGTGGTGTAGTAGTAACATCCTGCATCACCACAAGGATCATGTCAAAACGGTGGTATATCGCAGTTAAACTATAAAAAGAAATATCACATTTCTTTGATGCATTTTTTTTGAAACAGTTTGCTTTCCTTGTGTATATTGCTTCCACATTTTCATGTATGTCTAGCAGGGCACTTGTAACTATAACATATGACAAAAAAAATCCTTGTTGTTATGCTTTGATGGATGTCCCTTCGTTATTACTGGATATCTGATGTAGTGCACATTATTATAGTGTAAGCCTATTTTTCAGATTGTTTCATTTAGCATCACCAATATTCTCCACAAGAACATTGTCCCTATTTAAAATGATGGAAATGGTTCACATCTCTTAGAATAATTTCTCTTACAAAAATCTTGGAGATGAATTTAGATGCAGTGTGAAAATCAGAACATACTCGAAGGTTCTTAACAACTCTAATAGTTGTACCAAGGGCCATGTTTAAAAAACCAAATTCAATTGCTAACTTTTCACTATGGTGGTAGATAAATGATTCTTTTTTCTTTTATTCCACAACATTGAGTAAAAGTATTGAATCTGGAAATACCTTGTTGCCTTCATTCGCCAAGCCAATTTGTCAAATTTTGCATAGATATCCCATGTTTGTGGATGTGATATGTCTCCTACACAAAAAGCATGTACCCATTTATTCCCTTCAATCCAACTACATGTGGGTATCTTTTTAATTCCTCTATCTTTCATCAATCTCCTTACTATTTGAACCTCACCACACCTACCCGCTTTTGCACAGATGTTTTAGAGAAGAACATAAGTTGCAAAAATTTTAGGATCCAAATAAAAAATAATTGTTGCTGGAATACTCAACCTATATTCATATATTATCCACGGGAACCAAAGGTTTAACTGGCATCTTAGTAATAATGTTTTGGGTGCCCTCAAGATAGCCAGCATAGGAATGAAGGTCAACCATGCACACCTAATGATCAACTATATATGTAATGCAATAAGGGTTATTGACGTGTGAAGTATGTGTAGCCCTCATCCACTAAACTTGCATGACTGCATGCATATAGAACACAAGAAAAGCTTACAATGTCGGTGTTCCAGAGTGCTTCATTAATTCAAAGATTTTGAGAGCTTCCTTGCAAAATCTATTTTGTGCACATTCTGCAATCATATCATTTCATTCCATGAGATGAAATCTCTTTGAGGCATTTTCTACTACATTTTGGTGTCAAATCTTTGGTAATTATGGTTAGTTTCATTACATTCAAATTCTGAATTTTGAGAAATTATATACAGTAAATAGATTGATGGTTGTTTGGATAGTGAAATTATCTCTCTTAGAAATTAACTAAAATATCTAGAAGGATTATTTTAATTGAAGAGTATTTTGTGGTTATTTTGTAACAATGATTAAAAAGGATTTTACAGTGCAAATAGCTTGATATTTTCATTTAAGATACAAGTCATCAAAGTCAAGCACATACCAAGAAGAGGGTACTCTACTTCAAATCCTCAACCTCACTTAGTTTAGTCTGCTTACATGGGGATATTAAGGAAGTTGGTAAGCAATTAATATATATCATTTTTTATTTGTGAAGGAGAATCCCATGAGATTCAATATGGTAGTGGATCAATATTCGGTTTCTTAAGTAAAGATGATGTCATAATTGGGAAACTTGTGAAACATCAGGTTAGTAATTTTTGGATGTTAAGACTTCCCAGTTGGATACCAAAGATCTTTTCTTATCAACTTAATTTGGAAATTATGTATAAATGGATTCTTCCATGGTGTAGGTCTTTACTTAGACAACACATGAACCAAGGTTGACATTTAAATTGTCTAATTAAGTCTGATGGTAGTCTTGGGCTTGGTTTCCAAGAAATTTTTGTTGATAATGTTATTCTATTCTCGTTAGTGTTGATAGCCTTCATTATATAATGTTAGCTTCATTATATAATCTGATCATATGATCACCTTTCTTAAAATTTGAACAAAGTTCTGAAATCAAGGGTTCAATATGCATATTTCAAGCCTATGTTGAACACTCTGTTTAAGGAATTTGTTGACAAGGCTATAGTTTTGTAATTGATTTATCTTTCTATTATGTTTGGAATTTCTTTTGTAAAATTGCAATATACAATGCACTTTTATTCTTTATGAATTGAGACTAATATTAATTTTGTTGGTTGTATTGAGGTAGAGATTTATTCATGGCAAAAAAGGCAGCACCTTGTTGCTCATATCAGATGGAACATTGCATATAAAGGAGGAAATATTATAGCTGGGTTATTGTTGACTGCGTTGAAGGAGGGAGATTCATAAATGGGACACGATCAACACTCTCCTTGGATTCTACATGTTACAACTTGCTCCAGGAAGATTTCCCACGTTGTAGAAGTTTTAAGAGATGTAAGGGGCATCTACTCTCATTGAAGGGCTTCAAGCATGCATTTCCATCATTGCAGAAGTCTTTTGGAGAACTTTATTTCTTGCAGTAATTTCTCTGTAATATTGTAACTCAAATTTTTAGTCTTGTGACTGAAAATAAAAATTGTAATACTCTATTTGTAAGTTGTAACTAGAACACCTTTCTTTTATTAATAAATTTCACCAAATTTTCCTTCTCAATGGTTGTCTTATTGTGTGCTTGATGTTTATTTCTGTGTTTTATGATTAAATCCTCAAATATAAGTCAATTAAAATGACTAAATATACTACTAATTGACACCAATTAACAATTAAATTGACTAAATATACTACCAATTGACAAAAAATAGTGAATAGTGAATAAATATGACTAGATATATGATTAGTGAAATCAACGAATAAAAATGACTAAATATACTACCAAATTACAACAATCAATGATTAAATCAACAACTAATAAGTGACCAAATTACAACAATCAATAACTAAATCAACAACTAAATAAGTGACCAATTAAATATATCAGTGAATAAAAAATGACTAAATAACCGACCATATTACAACAATCAATGAATAAATCAACGACTAAATATATTAGTGAAAAAAAAGTGACTAAATAAGTGACCAAATTGTAGCAATGAATGACTAAATCAAAAAATAAATATACTACCAAATCGATCAATCAAAAAAACCAATAGATGACTAAAAATGGTTTAGTCATCAATCTTGTTGTGTTATATATGATTGGCAATAAACTACTAGTAGTCACATGACCAACTATAGTAATTTATAAGCATATTTTAGTAGTTTTTTCAATAGTTATTGTTGTTTCTGTACTAGTGGTTGTTTGTTGACACTGAATCATGTTTTGTCTACAAACACTTACCATTTTTGTAGGTGATCACATATTCTAGGGGGACTATATAGTCTCTCTATTTCCCTCCTATGGGGGGGCTATTGATTATTGTATCCATGTGACAGATGGTGTACTTGGGGGGTATTATGGAGTCCTTCATCCTTCCCATCCTTCCTCACTTTTTTGCATTTCATCTCCTTTTTGGAGAGGGGTTTTCTTCCCACTGGGTTTTCCCATTTTCTTTGGTTGTGGGAGATTTGTTGCATTTCATTCTCTTTTGTAAATGGGTACCTAAAATGGCCATCATGTAGTTAGGACCCACCATCCATCATCATCATTGCATTTTTAATTTCCTCCCTAAGTTGCAATTATGGGGGGATGTTGGTGTAATTAATTATTTAATTGCACTAGCATAAGTTTAACTTAGGTCTTTTATTTATTTAATTAATTCCTAGGTTGTATTAATAATGGGGTCATTACCCTTTCCATGTTTTTAGGAGATACGATTCCTTCTAGAAGATGAGTTATCTTTTCTAGAACTTATATCTATCTCTTCATCATTCCCTAGGTGGTTAGTTAGGGTTTACATGTTGTCACATGTTTTTAGATCAAGACACATGGAAACATCATATTGCATCTTGTATCTCAACCTTGCCTATATAATTAGGGCATATGCACATTTGTAATCATATTCTAGATATCAATTAGCTAATCTCCATTTGCACACCCTTAGTTGCAACACTTTATGTGTGAGTGAATTTATTCTTGGAAAAGTTCCTCTTGAAGGCTACAACTTCAGGGACATTGTGTGTCCATTATTCCAATAGTCATAGCCTACCCTAGAAAAATAGACCCATTCTTCCTCACATTGATAGTTGAGGGAAATTTTCTAAAAAAATGTATTATTGATTTTGGAGCATCAAATAACATAATTCTAGCCAAGATCATGAAGGAATTAGGACAAAGGTTGATAGTACCCATGACAAATTGTATGCTATGGATTCAAGGGAAGTCCCTATAACTGGTGTAATTAATGAGCTTCCTTATAGGTTATTAGCTTATCCAGAGAATGAGTTTAAGATGAGTGTGGTGGTAGTAGATATCCCACCCAATTATGGAATGCTACTATCTAGGAAATGGAGTGCTTCTATGGGAGGCAACATGCAGTGTGATATGTCATACACTAATTTTACCATTGATGGAAAGGATGTTCAAGTGGTTAGAGAACCAAAAGTGCCACATATGCTAGAAAATGCTCCTGAGGATGATACAATTTTGTTTATAGACATTGACATCAATGAGTTCAAGGTTGAATAACTACCAAGGGAACGTGACAAGCACCTTGAACCTATAGATAATGAAGTTATAAGATTGTCTGATAAAGATGGACTTTGGAAGATTTACTTTGATGGTGCAATCTCTAAAGAAGGGTTTGGTGCAAGAATATTGCTGGTCTCACCTAGTGGTAATACATACAATTTTTCTTTTACTTTGTCTTTTGCTTTTACAAATAATATGACAGAATATGAAGCATTGTTAATAGGATTGAGGTTGGCTGAAAGGCATGGGATAAAGAAGTTAATGGTAATTGGTGACTCTGATTTGGTGATATCCCAAGTGAGATCCAGATATGCATGCAAGAATAACAGATTGAAACAATATAAAAAATTTTTTTGGGATTCAATTGAACAGTTTGATGCCTTTGGAATTGACTGGATGGAGAGAGGAAAAAAAAAAGTGGAAGACTTACTTGTAAACATTACATTAAGAAAAGATGATATAACTTTCACAAGTATCTCAAAGGTTGAGGTACAAGAAAGGCCATCAATTCCTTACAATGTACATAATTGAAAAATCTTCGATGATGAAGAAGACATTCTCAAGTTTTTGAAATTTGTTGATGAATATGAAGGTCGGAGATTGACTTTGGGGAATTTGTTGAAAACATAGATGGTAAGGATACAATCTTTGGGAATGACGTCATTCAACCGAAGACAAGCAAAATCCCTAAGGGCCTTGTAGAACTAGAAAGGGTCTTTGATAGTCAAGACAAGAGCAAGGTTAAAACAACTGCCACACATCCAAAGGACCTAGAGGAAGTGAATTTGGGGACTAAAAATGCCCCTAAAAAGGTATATGTAGGAAAGAAAATGAAGCCTAAAATCAAGGAAATATTGATTGCCTTATTGAGAAAATATAGACATATCTTTGCTTGGTCATATGATGACCTGAAAGCATATAGAGAGGAACTATTCTAACATGAAATTCCTCTGAAAGAAGATGCTAATCCTTTTAGGCAGAAGCAAAGACCAATCAATCCAACCTTAGCTCCTAAGATGCAAGAGGAATTAGTAAAGCTAAGGGATGTTGGTATCATAAAGCCTATTAGGCACTCTTCATGGGTGTCTAATCTTGTGCCAGTTAGAAAGAAGAATGGTGATATAAGGTTATGTGCGGATTTTATAAATCTAAACATATCATCATTAAAGGATAACTATCCACTACCAAAAATGGAAGCCATGTAAAAAGTAACTGGGTGTGAGCTATTGTCAATGATGGATGGTTTTTTGGATACTGCATTCACAACTCCATGGGGCACCTATGTGTATGGAAAGATGCCATTTGGTTTAACAAATGCAGGTGCCACTTTTTAGCAGGCTATGGATGTAGCTTTTATTTTATTTTATTGAATTTTTCATGGCTATATACCAAGATGATTTGACAACTTACTCCAAGAAGGAATAAGATCATTGCATGCACTTGGAGAAGATATTTATCGGGGCATTGGAATATGGGATCTCATTGAATCTGAAAAATGTTCCTTTTGGGTTATTGAAGGAAATTTGTTGGGGCATATTGTGTCCAAAGAGGGAGTGAGAATTGACCCTAAAAGGGTAGCATCCATAGGAAAGATTCCTCAACCAAAGAATGTAAAGGGAATTCAGTCATTCTTTGGCTAGATAAATTTCTTAAGGAGATTTGTAACTAACTTTGCAGAAATTACAAGACCTATCTCCATGTTATTGAAGAAATGAGAAAAGGTAGTTTGGAATGAAGAGTCTAGCCAAGCATTCAAGAGCATAAAACATGCCATTAAGGAGGCCCCAATTTTAAGGACCCCTAAATTTTCTAGGCCATTACAAATATTTTCATTTGCATCATTTCATACTATTGTTGTTGTTTTGTTACAAAATAATGAAGAGGGGTTTGAACAACCAATTGCTTTCTTTAGCAAGTCAATGCAAGCTGCATAGTTAAAATATGATTCAATGGAGAAGCAAGAATATGCACTTGTTAAGGTTGTGAAGAACTTAAGGACTTACCTAGTTGGAGCCACAACCACTTCTTATGTCCCAATTGTAGTTGTAAAGGACATCTTTACCCAATATGAAGTCACAGGTAGAAGATGCAGATGGATAAATAGAATTCAAGAATTTAATATTGACATCCAGATAACACAATTGGTGAGAGTTCAGGGATTGGCTAAGTTGATGGTTGAAGTCAACCTGGATGCAAATCAAATAAATATGGAAGATGATTCCAGGAGATCATATACCTGTGATATGGAGTGTTGTGACTAGTACAAAGATGCCATTTATTACTTACAGAGAATGCAATTCCTTGATGGATTGACAGAAAATGAGAAAATAAATATTAAGCTACATGACATTAAATATGTGATCATAAGAGGTGATTTGTGGTGGAGAAACTTGGAGGGTGTATTGTTAAAATGTGTTGATGAGACTAAAGCCTCTGAGTTGTTAAAAAAAATGCATATTGGGGTATGTGGTGGACATTATATGGCTAAAACCACTTCCCATAAAATATTGAAGGCTAGATTCTGGTGGCCTATAGTTTTTAAGGATGCATACAAACTGGTAAGATCATGTGATGCATTCCAAAGATTCTCTAGAAAATTGAAATTCTCAACAAATTTTCCTCTTAGACTAGTTACTATGCAGACACCCTTCCAACAATGGGGGTATTGACTTCATTGGAGAAGTAGCTGAAAAGTCTAGTGGGGGAAATTCATGGATTCTTGTGGCCATAGACTACTTCACAAAGTGGGTGGAAGTCATCTCAACCAAAAGGGAAACAAGTAAACTAGTAGTTTAGATTTCCTGATGGAAAATATATTAACTAGACTTGGAGTACCTGAAAAAATTGTCTCAGATACTGCAATGTGCTTCAGATATGAGGAATTTATAGATTTTTTCATAAAACATGGAATCTATATGTCATACTCTTCACCATATCACCCTCAAGGAAATGGTCAAGCAAATTCCAGTAATAAAAGCTTGATGAAATTTATCAAAAGGATTCTTGATAAGAATAAAAGATCTTGGGATTCCAAGTTAAAGTTAGCCTTGTGGGTAGATTGGGTGTCTGTTAAGAAGGCTACTGGCTATGCACCTTTTGATATAGTATATGGCATATTAGATAGACTACCATAGAACAATCTTATGCAGATGTATAAGTTTGTACAAGAATATAATGAGGACATGTGTGACGAAATGCAACATTGGATTGATGCACTAATAGAAGTAGATGAAACACAGAGAGATGCTTAGAAAAGAAGTGCCAAGTTGCAATTGCAAGTCAAGAAATTGCATGAAAAGAAAGCTTCCTTAAGAAAATTTCAAGTAGGAAACCCAGTGTTGATGTAGAATACAAGATCCGAAGATAAGCGAAAACATGGAAAGTTTAAAGCATTATGGCTTGGCCCTTATTTGATCAACAACACTCATGGTGAGGATTCTCATTTCCCAAAAGAATTAAAAGGTGAAATTCTTGAGCTGCCAGTACACGGATAGTTCTTGAAACCATAATTCTCTTGAAGTATGTTTGTTTCCATGTACATTGTGCAGTCCTATAAATATTGTATAGGTGTGTTTGCTTTGGTTTGGTTCTCTTGCCTTGTCCAGGAAATCCTTGGTTTTTGATGTCCCTATGCTTGGTCTTCTTCACCATGAGATTTGAACTCTCACCATGCCTACTAGAGGCATGCATCCCTAGTTAGAGCCACTGATGGAACCCTAATTTTTTTTCATGTTCCATTAATCTAGGAACACATTTTCCTGAGTGTTAGTTTGGTTGGTTATGGCTAGGGTTTAGGGTTTTGGGTTTTGTATGAGGTATTGTTTTACTTTGAATAATTTCCCTCATATATTAACCTATGGTCTTGTGATCTATTCCTTGGTTGACCTAGTGTAGCGCGTTCTCGATCATGTTAAAACAACTCGAGTCTTTGAAACCCATGAAATTGCTGACCCCTTGTGCTTAGGTATGAGGAATACCTTATTTAATAAGGTTGATTTATCAAACTTGTTTTTCCTTTACATCCTTTTCTATAATGTGGTTTAATTCCTTTAAGGCCTTTTCATACATTTTCCTAGGCAGTCCCCTCTCTCAATATAACTTATGGGCACAAGCAGAATTATCCCACGTAAGTCTCATCTACAAATTTTTCTCATCGCTCATCATAGATAGCTTTGTGAATGCACAACTTACATTAGTGATGTGTGATAAATGTTATTTCTCTTGTTTCGTTTATCGCATATAGGTTATGAATATTGAGTTTTGTATTGGCGATGCATGATGCATAAGTTCATTTCATTATGATTGGATTCTTCTTTATCGCTAATCACTTGTGAGTTTTGTATTATGAATTGGTGATGTACGATGAAGCTTTGTGCTCCTTGCATTTTCTTCCATTGCTCATCTCGGATCTGTTATAAAATTTGAGTTTCAAAATAGTGATGAGTGATGCGATCATGTGTTCTGACTTTGTATCACTGATTTAAATTGCTCTTGTGAGTGATGTTTCTTGTACCTTTGATTTTTGAATAGGTGCATGTGGCTTGATCTTGTTTCATCACCTTTTCTCCCATCACTGATGTGATCTAGAAGTCAAAATGTAAATCAGCGATACACGATGGAGAATGAACGTGACCAAAGATGGGCCTTGATGCAATGAATGAGATCTCATCGTTTGAATGATCACATCGCTGATTAGAATTGTGGAGGATGGAATTGTTAGAAACCAAGATCACTTGCATGCAATCACCTATCACATGCAAAAGACATACAGAACCAAAGAAGATGTTTTGTAAACCTCAAAGTAAAAATGCATTATTGAGAATCAATTATTACAAAGAGATCAATCCTTATGAAGCAAATCAAGAAACCCTAAATGAAACCCTAGTGTGCACACTTAATAATTAATCAATTATTAATGTGCCTAAGTTTAGCTTAAGTACCTAAAGGAATAAGTGACTTAATTAATTAACCAGTATGATATAATTAATTAAGTATAATAACTTATTACTCTAACACCCCCCTTAAGATGAACTTAGGAAGAAGCTAAAACACTAGAAGAAGATGCATGCAAGCAAGGATGGGTCCTGACAACTAGGCCTCATCAGGTACCCATTTACAAATGCAAGAAAGAGGTAGAGAAGGAAAACCCAGTGGGAAAAACCCCCTACAATGAGATGACATGCTACAAAGAGGCACTGGAAGAACATTGTAGAGTAACACTGGAACCGCAATCTGGCAAGCAAGGAAAGATACTTATATCTACAAGAAACCATATCGGAATCATAATGATGCAACAATAGACCCGATGCCACAAAACACTTGAAAACTCCAAACGGGAACAACCCTGGAATCTATGAAGTAACAGTCGATTATTGAATGATGTGATACTGAAATGAAGTGCAAAGATGCAAGGTGCACTCTCTCAACTGCCAAAACATCCAAGTAATCTCCAAAACAACCATCGGGCCAAATCTGGATTAATGATAAGCCTAAGATAGATACAAAAAAAATGCATGTACAACAACATAGAGCTCCTCAATACCTTTCGAATGCCACAAAGATAGCGAAAATCAGAGATCATGGAAAAAAGTTATGAGCTCGAAAGCATAAAATTAAAATCTGACTTCAAACATCAATAAATGAGGTAAAATAGAAAAAGATTGTAAAATAAACTACACCACATGAAAGTGCTTGGAACCATCTTTCCGGCGATATCACGTTTGCTCGATTTCGATACTGTATGCCCAAGTTATGCCAAAAACAAAACAACTGCTCTTTTAGGGAAAATCAGGGTTAGGAGGGGTCAAAGAGGCCGTACGGCCGCTGACGTCAGCACTTCACGAGCAAAAATTTCACGGCCTGGAGGCCATCGCTGCAAAAAACACCCCTTGCATAAAAATTGGCGGAGCCCCTGGTCGCCATATGACCGTAGGCGGGGCTAGAGTGGGACGGGGGCCAGGCGTGGAGCTCCTGGTCCCCCATATGACCGGAGCGGGTTCGGTGGAGCCCTCGGGGGCTAGAGTTGGCTGGTGGTGAGTTGGTTGGGTGCTGCCTGATGGTGGCAGACTGGCTGCAGCCTGGTGGCCACTGGGTGGCGCTAGCCATTCCTTCTGGCAGCGCAGTGTTTTGTGCAAAAATTTCAAAAAACCATGCAGTTTTTCAATTTTTTTAATTTTTTTCTGCCTCAGAGTGCATTCTGGAGAGGCCATACGGCCTCCTTGGCAAATGTTTTTGCCTTCTGAACCAACTTCACCAAAATCAATGAAATGAAGGGCGATCTTAGGGTTTTGGGGTGCTGCGAACGCGATGGCAATGTCCGTTTGAGCCCAAAGTGTCCCGAAAAATCGACTACCCCCAGATCTTGCAAAAAATATGCCTGTGGAAACCCTTGCACTTGAAACTCACTAAAAGGCCATATCTTCAAATCATGAATAGACAACTGCAGGTCTAGAGCTTTGATACCATGTTAGAAACCAAGATCACCTGCACACAATCACCTATCACATGCAAAAAACATGCAGAACCAAAGAAGATGTTCTGTAAACCTCAAAGTAAAAATGCATTATTGAGAATCAATTATTACAAAGAGATCAATCCTTATGAAGGAGATCAAGAAAACCTAAAAGGGAAACCCTAAATGAAACCCTAGTGTGCACACTTAATAATTAATCAATTATTAATGTGCCTAAGTTTAGCTTAAGTACCTAAAGGAATAAGTGACTTAATTAATTAACCAATATGATATAATTAATTAAGTATAATAACTTATTACTCTAACATGAATGTATTAGTGATTGTAAGAGAAGGGGGATTCACTACTCATGAGTTCTCTTTACTCAGAGAGCCTCACAGGGTGAACTACCCTAAACTATCTCAAAGGATAGCGGTGAGAGTTCTAGAATCAGAAAGAGTAGGTCACAAAGATTCTCTAGACAAACTGACAAGCTTTCGGCCAGAGGATGTCAACGCAATGCTCTGGCGTCCTCAAAGTGCATTGGCATCTCATATGGACCAGAGAGCAAGTTTATCGCAAAAAACAACAAAGTGGCTACTTCTAATCTAATTACTGAGAAAAATATTGGAAAGTGATAAAGAAATAGAATGTGATAAAGGAAATAGACTAAAATAGAAAAGATAAAGACAAGGAGAAGAAGGGAAATGAAATTCTTACAAGCGTGTGAATGTTGAAGCCTCTAGCTCATGAATGTATTCAATACCTGCACACAAGAGAGAGAGAGAAAGTGTTGCAGTTGTATAGGGGTTTGCCTCAGTCAAACCCCCATTTTGGTGTTCCCACCTCCACGAACAACTAGGTAGATAGAGAGAAAAGTATGAAATGAAGTGAAGTACACAAAAGCACTACAAAACAATGTTATGCTACCCAACCAAGTAATATAGGAGAGGAGTGAAAGCTTACCACCTCCACCCAAAGCGCTCAAGGCTAGTGGGGGAGAAAATGAGAGGAACTCAAGCCTCTGCTGCCATGGTGTTTCGTTCCACACTCTCTACTAAAGAGATGGAGTGTTGATGTTGTTGCTATGGAGTGTAAAGTGTTTGTTGAGATGATGAAGAAGCTTCTTGGAGCTTGATGAGAGATTGTAGGGGATGTATAAAGGATTTGAAGGGATCAACCAACCATGAAATGAATGAAGGTGAGTGAATATGAAGGAAAGGGTGAAAGGCATGACCATCTTCGGATCGGTTCGTCAAAGGGGATGTTACAAATCGACTCCCAATGGGAATGGTAATGCCTCTACAAGCTCCGAATGTAGGAATCTATCAAGGAATTTAGTGCATTGCATGGACGTCTACACGCCACATGAGCATCCTAGGCATAAACACCCCCATTGACACACAAAACAAGTGCCAAGTGGAACGAAGGCAACGGGCTTATGTGGAATTAAGCCTCTGAATTCGGTTTTCTAAAGTGTTAAGGGACAAAAGGGGATTTTTGTTAGGGGTGCAAAGCCATGTTGATACAATGATGAGCGATGAACTCCAAATAAGGGGCAACATGGAAACATCCTAAAGAAATCATTTAAAGAAAAGGATAAAATAGTGAGATGAAAGGAAAGCCACCGATATGGTTTTAAAGTAAGATGATCGACGACCAAGTTTTAAACATGAATGGATAAGTGTCAGTACACTCGTGCAAGCTTTCCATCAACCATTAATGGTGTTATGCTCCATTTCCTAACCATAAGGATGGTTGTTGGCTAATTTTCTACATATATGGAATTTCTCAGGAGTGAAGAAGACATCCAGAGTCTGAGGAAACAGTGTGAGGAGCTCTAACAAGCAAGTACTGGAGAATTAAAATCAAACTCTCACCTAGGTAAGCAAATTTCCATATCTCTTCCTATTAAGTATATTGAATTGTGCTAGTTTGAAGGTTAGTGGGGGTTTGAGAGATAAGTTTTCTTAGCGTATTATTCTTTAAGTGTCATTAATTGGGGTGATTAAAATTGTATAAGATTTGGTAGTGCTTTGTTCTACAAATTATGTTTTGGGTTTTAAAATCGGGTAGGCTTCTTTGATCAATAAGAAACTTTAAACCCTGGTCTTTCCACATCACAAAAAATGAGTGAACCAAAGCCTAGTGAGTCTAGTATTAGGCCTGAGAGAAAACCCAAGAAAAAAAGAGTCAAGAGGCTTAAGACCAAAGATGTGTGATTTATGATTAAGCCAGAGCCACCTGAAGTATCTAAGTGTATGTCAGAAACCCTTCCGACATCCACAAGGTCAAGGGGTGAAAAGAAAAATCAAGAAAAATTCATGGAGGGTGCGTTTGAAACATAAATGAGGGTGGGTCATGAATTGGAAAGGGACCTATAGGGAAGGTTGTTGTGACAAGTAGATTAATCAACGATACTGGTGAAATTAGAGAACTGGCCCAACTTCAGAGTGGATAGCAGTTATTTTTGTATGCCTTTAACATAAGGTTTTCTAAGAGGCCGTCCTGTTACTTATGGGTCCTTAACCTTAGGAAGTTGGTGGTACCTAATGTGTTTGTGGAGGTGGATGTGATGATGGAACTAGCTAAACATTATGATCCAACAGACAGGAAGATCAAGAGTGAGAATGACACTCTGGTCCTCGAGGTAACAAGGGAAAAAATTGTGGAAGTATTTGGGTTGAACCCAAGTTATATAGTTAGAAACAAGCGTGTAGACCTATATGGTGACTATGAGCATAATAGATTTGTGTTCATAAGTAGATTTCTTGTAAGGTATAGAAAGAACAAGGAAAGGTTTTCTCCTAAAGTTACAAAGCCTTTTGAGTGTGAAGAGTTTGTTGATTACTTCAAGAACACATATTATTGTTTGAATCAAGTTCCAGCTTGTATATTTGAGGCTAGGATAACCACTAACTTATTAGTGATGGCAGTGGATATACAAGGCCATAATCAGAACACTGGTTTTGATTATGCTACTTTTATTACAAAAAAAATGGACAAGGATTTCATCAATCTAAAGAAGGAGGTTCTCCCTCTACATTTCACACATTATTCTCTATTGATGCATATTTTTATAGTTGAGGGTCAGGAGAAATGGAAAAGGAAGCTGGGACTAAGACAAAAGGACAATGAGAATAATTTTTTTCCAGTCCAAATATGGACACATATTTGGGACCAAGATTGTTCCAACTCCAACTACAGGCTATTTTGTAATCTCATCAGGTTTGGTATTCTAGAGAGTTTGGGTGTGACACGCATTAATAGGTTTTCAATATTAATCAAAAATGTCACACACCCAAAGGATATAACAGGGTCAATGTCAAAGCATAATAGGGCAGAATGGTTATACTCTAATCAGGGCTTATGGAGCCAAAGTAGCACCAAATTGCTTGCCCTTATATGTCTTTGACTGGTTCGAATTTATGGAGTTGATGTGCCAAATTGATTTTATGGATTGATAATCTTTCAAAAATCCTAGGAAGGGTATTGTGCTAATGCTCCAATGTTCCTTTGCTTACTTTAAAGCTACTGCCATGGAGCCATATGAAAAATTTGGAATCATGGTGAATAACCTCAGGCTACTTGTTGATGAGGGTAAGAGTTTTGACACCCAGAAGGTTTTGTGCATGCAAAGAGAAGAGAAAAGAATTTATTTGGGTACCCCCACCATTTCCTATACATAGATGGTGTATTGAGAAACTTGAATAGTGATGGGGTTTTTGTATCTAGAAAAAAGGAATGGAAAGCAATATGTGAAATCGAGGAGAGAATTATGAAGAGAAAATCATCTTATGTGAGTCCCTATGATGTCAAAGATAATCCTTTTGAGAGGGATTTTTCAAAGCTAAAGGATTATAAAAGTGGTGACTTTAAGTTAAAGGTAAAGGAGGTTGTTGAGAGAGCACAAGCTCTTTTAGAGAAACAACCTTAGTTTATGGACATTCCAGAGCAGCCTGCAGATATGCAAGGAGAAGATATCAAAGTAATTAGGGAGGAACAAATGGTAGAACATGTAATGAGTGATGAGGAGGTGGAAATAAATTCCCTCCCCCAAATATGGAAGATACTCTTGACTCAGAAGTTCCCCATGATAGAATTGTCTAGTGGCATTATGATGAAAAGACTGATGATGATCCTAGGATCAAGGAGTATAATGAGTTTCTTGTGGATGATGCATTTGTGTAATCTAAGGAATTCAAAGAAATTATGGTTCAACAAAGGATAAAATAAATAAAGGAGAGGATTGAACAAGCAAGGGCTAATGTTGATTCTCAACAAGAAGAGGCTGAGAAGGCAGAAGAAGAAAATATTACAGCTGAGATTGCATCTATCACTCTGGTTGAGGCTAGGGATATTGTCACAAAAAGTGGATTGATGTTACCAAGGTGCACCATCACCTCAACTATTGTACTTGATGCAATAAGAAGAAACCCCTAGGCTTCTATATTTGAGGACCATTTTGAAGACAAGGTGTTTGGTTCTGGTTATAGTCCAAAGTTGCATACTGTTGTAATTTGGTCCATGGCACCTAATACTAGGAAACATGAGGTCACCAGGCCTATTGAAGAGGTAATTGGTTCACGGTGGTGAAGATAGCTATAGATATAACTCGTATCCAAGAATATAAGTTAACTATTCATGCTACAATGTTCAGTGTAGATGCAAAAAAAATTTCTCAAAAGAAATATGATTCCTTGGTGAAGGAGTACAATAAAGCTTTGGATGAGATAAATAGGATGAGAATCACTATTCAAGCTAGCTAGTCAATAAAGATATTATATTTTCCATCCTCTTCTTCTCTGGACTTGTCTACACAAGATAGGGAAACCTCAGCCTTAAGGATTAGTGATTTGAATAATTGGTTGAATTCAAAGAAGGGAAATGTCAAGAAGGCCAAATTTGAAACTATTAAGGTGGCGAATGAAATTTTTGAGAATGTGTTGAGACATAGGGTAAAAAAGATGGCAAACATAGCTGATGATGTGTGGGATGCTTATAGGAATATTCATGAAGAAAAAATAAAGTATAAGTAGGTTCAAGAAGATTTCCAGAATCAATGGAGCAAATAGAGCACTAGGGTAAGGACTTTGAAATAAATGATGTCTAAGATGTAGGAAGAAATTGAGGCTCCTACAAATGTCCTTGAAATAATTCAACCTATTCACTTGGTGAATGAAATAACAACATTTCATGGAAAGCTAGGAATGCAACTCCAAAACAAACTAAAAATATTCAGAGAAATGGAGGAGTTGGGTATGCTTGTGATATTGAATTACAAAGATGAGTTGAAGGAGTTTGATACATGGAGGAATGATCTGGGAGACCTTCTCACACAAGTTAAGATGATACTAAAGGTATTTGATTATTCCTTGTTGAATCCTAATATTGATGTTATGGTGGGGATTGAAACAAAACTAGACACTTTTGGTAAAGAGGCCAGAGCCTTAATTGATGCAAGGTATAATCAACACAATGCAAAGGTACAGGGTTTATTAGATGAAAAATGGCCCATTGAGGAGGTATACAACACCCGCTTGGAGAATTTTACTAAGTAAACTTGTGTGTGTGAAGGTGTTAATGAGCATGGTGAATAACAGATAGGAGAGAAACAATGTATAGCCTGGAAATAGTACAAATTAGGCTTTCGCTGAAGTACTATAAAATATTGTTATGTCCCTATCAAGAATTTTGATGACACAAATGTTGACCTGGATGAGTCGGTCTTCTTTCTTTCAACTGCTTTTCATGCTTTTGGAGTTCTTTGCTGACTAGGCATGCATGTGGTTAATATTTTGGCTCATGAGGAATATATTACAATGTTGTTGCAATGAGTGAAAGGTTCATTTTGGAAGGATGGTGTATCTCCTTCAGCAAGTGAAAATAACTGTTGTCTTATATCCTTCCCCCCCAACTTTGCAAAGTGTAAATATAACTATCTGGGGAATTTTAAAATTAAAATTGAAATGTATGTCAAATGCAAATGTGACTTTGATTGTAATTTGGCCCGATGCTTGTTGCTCCCATTTTTTTATAAATGGGATTTCAAGGCTAGTTACAGGGGTCTTTTGATGGTTTAAGAATTTTTTTGAGCTCATGTATGAATTCTGATAATTTAAAGTACAAAGAGATAGATTAGTGTTAAAGTCTTAAGAATATGTTCAGATCTATAATAGGCTTAATTGTTTTAAAATAGAAAAGATATATGAAAGTTGTAAGTTCTTGGATTAGCTTCTCTCCTCAGTAATTTTGGCTTTCGAATTATGAATAAAGAAATCAAGGTTCAGTTATTCATCTTCAATCAATTCGATTGAATGTGTGATTTCATCTTTTTCTTTAGTTCAAAAGATCTAGGTAAGTGTGTATATGAGATCATAGATTTGTAAGTGAAATACAAGGATTGTTAAGAATTTTCTAATTTTAGACACATTGAGATGTGTATTACAAAGTAATATGCAATAGTCTACAAATAATTGTCTCTATTAGTTATTGTATTATTATTTATTGCATATATGAATCCTTTGCGCACTCAGATAAAGGTCTAGTCCATTTGTTTGGTCATCCTCTAAGATAGTGAGCCGAATGTACTTGACACAGAACACAAATCTTTATGAATTTGTTTGACACACTTGTGATTGCAGTATAGTTGTATGAAGTACTGCTTATTCCTAGTAGTAGGTACAATTCATTAGAGGGTCTGCCAAATCCTTTAGGAAATTTACCTATTTGCATTAAGTAGGAATATATATGTTTATTTTCAATGTTAGTGATAAAATGGCACGTGAGTATCATATAGAAATTGTTAGGATCACCCTCATGGGTTTCACGGATCCCAAAGAGTAGAAGTAGAGAACTAGCAGCCCTCTACTTATTTGTTGGCCAATCCTTACCCTTGCTAATCCTTGGATTCTGGTAGGTTCATAGGTAAGTGGTAAGATCAAGTTTTGTTCTAAAAAATAACCAAAAAATTGGCGACTTTGTTGAGGACATTGGTAAGTCTAATGTCTCTAGGTAGATCTGGTATAGTTAGAGTCAAATATATTAATTGTTCTTAATTTCTTGGAGAACAATTGGTTTAAATTTTTATCATACAAGCCATGGCTATTTTTATGCTTCAAAGTGTGGTTCACTCTTCTAGCTTTTGTCGGGTTATGTTCAAAGTTTTCTCTAATATTGCAAGTGTAAGGCCAAAGTGTGATAAAAATTTATTTCCCAGTATCCTAGGTGGCAACTCTGAAGTCTCTCATGCCAGTGTGAAAATAAATTCTAAGAGAGAAAGTGAGAAATAAAATTATGAGATACTCTTTGGCCCTATGGTGAAGACTAGAAGTCACACAAAGAAGCACCCAGAACAAAATATGGATTCCAAGCACTCAAAGGAAAAACAACCCACATGGGTAAGGAAACGTATTGAATCAAGTGAGTCGACTGAAATTCTTATTGATGCATCTCCTACTTTCAATAATGAAGTAAATAGTGCAAATGTTCATGAGGAAGCTCATGAAGTGGGGGTACCCAAGGTAGATCAAGGAAGTTATCCCATCGAGGAAGTATTTGACAATGAATTTGATGTATCAAGAGAAGAAGATAGGTGGGAATTTTCAGAGAAGAATAAGAAGTTCTCTAAGCCTTTAACTCCTAGTGTTGGATCTATTTTTCAATGGAGGTAGTTTTAAGCCCAGAGGTGAATCCTCCAATGTATAGCTACACCTTCCCCTTGAGGAAGAACCAACTAATCATGATTTATTTACCCCCGAGCCAAGTGAGTTTGGAGATATCCTTGAAAATGAGGAAGACATAGATAAATATATGCAAGCCTTGGAAGAAGAAGAGCTTAGGCTTACAGAAGAAGAAGAATGCAAGCTCAAGGAGTTGAAAGAAAAAGCAGCAAAGGAGTTAAAATAAAACTAAGATATAATTAAGGTTGAAGTGCAAGAAAGAGATGATCGAAGGAAAATGATAGAAAAGATGAGAGAAGAAGCAAAGAAAAAAGAATTTTAGGAAAATGTTTCTAATTTTCCTGCTAAAGTGACCCTTGATCCATCTAAGGTGACTATTCAAATGGGAACCTCTGCTGTCAGCACTTATACTACATCCATTGCAACTTCCAAAGTTGTAGATCCATCTGTTGTTGTTAATAATCATAATATGTAGATCATGGGAAGAAGCCCATTGATCAACCAAAGAAAACTACCTTTAATACCGTCAATACCAATACTAAGAAAAGTACCAATAATTCATTTGTTAATACTTCCACCTAAAATGTTAAGATTGATCCTACCCCATTCACTGCACCCCCAAACCTTGAGATCTTGAAATTGTAGTTGGAAAATGACAAGTTACTGGAAGAATTGAAGAAAGTTGAAATCGAAGCTGCTAATGCAAAGATAGCTAAAAATATTTATTTTCTTAAGATCTCCATACAAAACCTAGAAGCTTCAAGCTTTGGACATATTGATAATGAATCCCAAAAGAAGAAGTCTGAGGAACATAACACTAGTGGAGGTGGTGGTGGAGATCTATGCTAGGAATGGTAGAGAGTGAAATCACAGAGTTCATTCTTACATACATAATGAACAATATTGCTTGGAAAATAATAACAAGTGTGTTGTAACAAAAACAAATAATAGGTTCTGGTAAAGCAAGCCCATACTCTCTGAACTCCATTTCGGCACTTTTCCCAAAAGGTAACTTTCTAATATAACAACTATCTACCTCCTAGCAGCAACTACCCATAGGTGCTCTACTCAACTAAGGTATCACTATTCTATTGTAGTATTTAAAATATTCTTTCTCACATGTCTTCAAAGAAGAACACAATAAAAATATATACTCTAAACATAAATCAGATTTTATGTTTCACAAATTATTTCAACAATCAGTCATATCGTTATTATGACCTTTTTTTTCTTAACATCTTAAGCATTTTACCTTTTATGAATGTACTAAAAACAAAAGAAAGTATGTCACAAGTATGTGTATGTACATAGACAAAGTCTATGTGCATACACATATATGTGCCTACTAATGTTAAAGTTTGTACATACATTCTGAAATAATCATTATTCAGATTGTAATATTTAAATAGTATGTTGGCAACACAAGGGCAAACAACTGAGAGGGGGGGTGAATCAATTGTCACATAATTTACACTTATTAAACTAATTCTCAGATCTGATAATAAAACATGAAATAAAAAACCATCACCACATCAAAAACACACATACCACCAAGATTTTTGTGTGGAAACCCTGTTAGGGGAAAAACCACGGTAGAGGTTAATCCACAAGTTTATACTTTGTTAAAAGTATAGAAAATGGGGAATGCACTTGCATTCAAGAACACTTCCTAGAGCTCACTGCTCAAATACAAAAAGGCTTACTAACCAAAGGAAGACACATTGTCTTACAATTACATTCAGATTAAATCCATATGAAGATTTTGAACTGAGAAAATATCATCTGTTAATGCCCGATTACAGTTCTGGTTAGGCACATAAACTCTGCTCACTCTTCTTCACACTTAACTTCTACCTTCGAATGATCAAAAATTTATTCACACATAGCACTCGCACTTCACACACTTCACACCATACATGTCTCAAATGAGATAAACAATTGCTCATATATATTTGCAACCAAGAATAATAAAATATAAAGTGAATACAAATTGTCGGCCCAAAACATAAATAATTATCAATGCGAATCAACCAAAGTCGTCCACAACATAGTAGGGACCCAAAAAAATATCCTTGAACACAAAACACCTTCAAAAGTTATTCCTCGAAGATCCACAACACGCTACAATCACCCTATCGACCATGAACATGAAAAAAATGAACACACAAGAGAAAATATTCAATCGTGAGCACATCGATCAATGCAAACCAAAAACATAGATAGAGCACGATCTAGAAACATTCACAACAACTTAGATTACCATTATCACATTATCTTCTTCTAGGAACACCAACTACAGTAATAGAATAATTGTAAGAACATAGAAACTCATAACTTGCTCGAATATTCATGCAAACCTCTGAAACTTTTGGTAGATAAACTAGATAGGCTTCTCAAAAAACCCTTTAATCCACAACTTTTGATCATTAATATACTGAACTATCCAACATACTGAACTTCACTACTTCACAAACAACCTGCAACTTATTTTATTACAATTTTCTCAATATCCTCAACATATATAGTTTTAAAGACATTAATGCTAATAGTGTTGACATCAATGACAACCACATATCAGAAATTTCCAACAATTCCCAACATAGTATTCTAATTGAGGTTTCATTTTCAAAATAATTATTCTAAGAAATTCTATGCTAACAGTTTCTCACTTACTGTTATATTCTAACATTTCTATTTCCATAAAAACTTTCATTGTTTTAACAAAACAAGTATTGTTTCCTACTAAAAAGTCATAAGGTAGGCTGTTTACATACTAAACTGTCATAAAACAAGCTATTTACATATGAACATTCATTTTTTATACAAAATAAGTACTATTTCCTTCCATAACAGTCATAAAGTAAGCTGTTTACATACTAAACAGTCATAAAATAATTTTTTTACATATGAACATTCATTGTTTGTACAAATTAAATAAGGTTTCCTACTAAATAGTTGTAAACCCTACTATTTACATATGTAATTTCATTGAGAAATGTAGTTTCCAACTATATTGACAACCTTTTTAAATATAATCGAGTTGTTTACCAAAGTTTAGCCTCTAATTTCATCAACACAATACTGTTTTAAATCAAACAGAACTACACTTAAGATAAATAATGTTGTTTACTCGGTTTGTTGTCCTCAAGATATTTACATGCTACATGATCACTTTACAAGTAAAATTTCACTACTTAAATACAAAACTAGTTTTTATATTATGAACTAAAAAATAAATAAATCGAATAGCCCAGTTTCAATCATATGGAAAAAATGCCTATTATCGAGATCTTGAAACACTTTCATGATTGGAAATACAATGTGTGATTTAAATGATATAGAGAAACCAAGTGCATGCCCGATGATGAATTTATTGAGGAAAACCTTAGTGGAAGATAACATAGAAGCTTTAAGTTCAACAATTTCTAATGCCTATACAAGCTGCAACATAACAACAATAGTAACTTAGGATCGACCAATCTCTTTGGTCAGGTATCTTCTCCCTAAGAATAAAAGTAAATATATTAAATTACCCATGAGGGATTACTATTTTATCCCATGCATGCTACAATATTATACATGTAGACTTTACACATTCAAGGGTTAACATTGATAATAAGATCGAACCCTGCATGGCTTGTTGTTTCTTCAAACACAAAATCCTTTCCACCATTCTTACTAAATAGGGTCAGTTACCCATTATAGGCTATATATTTAAATGTAAAGATATAAGAGTTTGTTCATGCCTATTACAAGCATTGACTCATCAATAATAAATTGTCAATACAAAATCAATAGAGAGAAAACATACCCTTATCACATGTTTACATTTGATCCTTCTTGAGGATCATATTTACATCACAAACAACACATCAGAATTATTTTTGATAAACCTACATAAGGTTTAGCATATTTAAACAAAGAAAAAGGTGGTCACTGAGCCATTGAAGGCTCTCGTGCCTCGGCTTTGGCTTTATTCAATATCCATGAAGGCTTTAACTAAGTTGGTTTCCCCATTGTGCAAGCCATAGGCCATGCACCTGCATGTGGTGGTAATGTTACATATTAAATATTCAAACATGCGGCTTGAAGTCATTCGACATACATAAAATGACCTCTTTTCTCATGATGCCATAAAATACTTGAATGAAATTGAAGAAAACCTTGCAACAATTGATAATAGAAATAAGCCTAGTCTATGTTAAAATATGGGGATCAAATTACTTCTCCCAAATGACTATGATGCAGTTCCTTCTCATATTTTTCCCAATCTTTAGTTTTATTTGCTTTTTGCTTTTTGAATTCCACAATTCCTTATTTTCCCCATGCTTGTTCTCTTTCATGAAACCAAACAATAATAGAAACAACATTTCTTTTTTGCATGTTTCACTAGAATTTGATGGTGTTATGGCCAGCCACTAAAAGCTTCTATTTTAGACACTATCTTAATGACTTGACAGAGACCACGTCCATTGTGGATTCACTATGATATTCTTCATTGATTTATTTCACAATTTGATTCATGATGAATCAGTTATCCATTCAAATTTGATTTGAATTTACATATTTATATGTATGTATGTATACATACATACATATATATTTATATATATGTCTATTGGCATTTAAAAAAAATCATTCTCATTCACCTTGTATTTGAATAATGTATGTATCTATATATATATATATATTTACATATATATATAAATATATATACATACATATATATATATATATATCTATATATATATATATGTATGTGTTCAATTCACATACACGCATATATATGTATATATATATATATTTACATAAGCATTTCATAGGTAAGTTTCTTGTTTTGAAATGGTTTATAGGTTTCATACACTATCATTTAAAGTAAAGAACTTGAATTTCCAATTAAAGCACCTTTAAATAAATAAATAAATATATCTACACTAAAGAGAAGAATTTTATTTACAATGCTCATTTTCATTCCATTCATATATTTAATCTACAAACCATTTGTTTACAAGCACATACACAATTCAATTCAAGAAATTACGTTCTCATATATATACAAATTTAATCAAATACAAGTCAACTTGCCATTTGTGGTGTGTGCACCAAGATTCCAACTATCTTACTATTCGATCTAGCTAAACAATCCTACTTCAACCGTGTTCTCATCCTTTGACCTGTCACCCTACAACTGCACACACTTGCACTTGCAAATCGATCAGTAACATTTAATTCTTGATGCCATATAAAATAGTTTTTAAAAAGTCACAAAGACAACATTAGTCAGCTCCTTATATTCAACATTCGAATATTCTAAAATCTTCATTTAATATTTAATTGAATTTCATCAATAATTCAATTTTTTCGTATTGAAATAAATATGCAATAAATTTGGGTTATGACACATTGTAATTCTTGTTTTGTGGAGTAGCATATTCTATTGTTGCTTCTCTCTTTTACACATGGAGTTTATTTGGTGTTGTAGATTGAAGATCTTGGTTGCTCACTTCAACGAAGTTAGAGTCACTCAAGGATTCAAGCCTCCAAAATCACCTACAAAAAAAAAAAAAACATTCTACAATAATTCTACAATAGAGAAAAGTAAAAATATAAATTTGCAATAATGAATGCAAGATAATATAGCCAATGTGAAATACTCAAGATTGCAATTGTATTGGATTGGAATAAAATGGGTAAGTGCAAGAATTTGGGTCCATAGAGAGAGGAAGTTTTAGCAAAAAAAAAAGCTGACACAAACAGAAAGTTAAGCTTTAAATTGGGATCTTGTTCCCAAACAGGTACCCGTTCTAAAAAAAATGAAATCTCGACTCATTTTTTAATTTTATTTTAGGCTCGGGAAAGGTTTGGAAATCCAACCCTTAGCCTTGGACTTGCAACTAAAATACTAAGGCAATGTCAAGATAAATGTCTCACTTTGGCAATATAACTAATTTTATTTTTTTAGAATTGGTTTATGAAGTTAAAACCCATTATAGATCATGATGTCTAGTTTTCAAATATGTAACATTTTATGATTGGTTTTATGTTTTATATTTTTTATTTTAGTGTATTTAAGTTTATCTTAGGGTAATTACTCCAGGTGGTTTTTCCCACAGAGTAGTTTTCTCACCCGTTTGATGTTTTCATTGCTTTAAAATCCTGTACCATTATGTATTTTATGCATCTCATATTTTTCCCTCTTTTTGGTGAAATAGCCTATGTGCTTCTCTCATTTTTCTATGAAGTTTTATCCTACAAATGGTGATCTTGGGTTCCACC